>OX387424.1:69860814-70430378 GCA_947563755.1 Lochmaea crataegi
TTTATTGACTATTTTTCAAAATTTTGACAACTTCTTACGATTATTGACCATTTCTCAAAATTTTGACAATTATTGATCATTTTTCAAAATTTTAACAATTGACCATTTTTCAAAATGATGACAATTTTTAACCATTTTTGACAGTTTTTGACAATAATTGTCCATTTTTCAACAGTTTTTAACAATAATTGACCATTTTTAAACATTTTTGATAGTTATTGACCATTTTTGACAATTTTTCAAAATTTTAGACCATTTTTCAAAATTATTGACCATTTTTGATAATTATCGACAATTGTGGACCATTTTTCCAAATTTTTGACCATTTATGACAATAATTGACCATTTTTGACCATATTTCAAAATTTTTGACAATTTTTCAAAAACTTTAACAAATTTTGACAATTATCAACTATTTTTCGAAATTTTGACAATTTTTCAAAAACTGACAATTATCAACCATTTTTCAAAATTTTGACAATTTTTAACAATAATTGTCCATTTTTGACAGTTTTGACAAGTTTTGACCATTTTTGATAGTTTTTGACAATTATTGGCCATTTTTTACCATTTTTCAAAATTATTGACCATTTTTGATAGTTTTTGACAATTATTGACCATTTTTTACAAATTTTGAAAATTTTTGACCATTTTTCAAATTTTTTAAAAAATTGTTGACAATTGACCATTTTTGACAATTTTTGAAAATTTTGGCCATTTTTCCATTTTTTTTTAAATTTTTGACAATTATCGACCATTTTTCAAAATTTTAGACCATTTTTTGAAATTATTGACCATTTTTGATAATTATCGACAATTATGGACCATTTTTCCAAATTTTTGACCATTTTTGACAATTATTGACCATTTTTGACTATATTTCAAAGTTTTTGACAATTTTTCAACAATTTTTGACAATTATCAACTATTTTTCGAAATTTTGACAATTTTTCAAAAACTTTGACAAAATTGACCATTTTCAAATATTTTTGATAGTTTTTGTCCATTTTGACCATATTTCAAAATTTTTGACAATTTTTCAAAAACTTTAACAATTTTTGACAATTATCAACTATTTTTCGAAATTTTGACAATTTTTCAAAAACTTTGGCAATTATCGACCATTTTTCAAAATTTTAACAATTATTGACCAATTTTCACAATGATTGTCCATTTTTGACAATTTTGGATAGTTTTTGACAATTATTGACCATTTTTTACAAATTTTGAAAATTTTTGACCATTTTTCCAATTTTTTAAAAAATTGTTGACAATTGACCATTTTTGACAATTTTTGACAATTTTTGAAAATTTTGGCCATTTTTCCATTTTTTTTTAAATTTTTGACAATTATCGACCATTTTTCAAAATTTTATCAGTTATTGACAATTATTGATAGTTTTTGACAATTTTTGAAAATTTTTGACAGTTTTGACAATTATTGATCATTTTTTCACCAATTGAGTTAATTCGGAGGGCGCGGTTTGATTAAATAAGCGAGCGAAAAAGATTCCTTTTTTTGCTTTAGAGCGTAAAGTAACAATCCTCGGCATTTGTTGACTTTACTATTTCATTTGAATATAGTAACTAATTAGTCATTTTACGCGCGACTGTAGAAAAAATGTATTTTTAACAATGTTCAACGTTAAAATGCCCACTTTTTCATCCTGTATCTAGCTTAAATGTTACCTTATGGCCTTCAACATTAATTGCCTGCAACCATGGCTTCTTTGCATTGTTGACAGCATCAACTTTTCTTTAATAATTCTTCTTTCGTGCTTTGGTTGTAGATGCCCATCACTATCCTATCTCTTATGAACTCCTCTAATAAATCACCATAACCAGTTGTTTTTCTTGCTGTTCTTAATTCTGCCAAGAAGCTATCAAAACTTTGTCCTTCTTGTTGAGTAATGCTGTTAAATAAGAACCTCTCGTATATAACATTTCTCTTGGGTTCACAGTGGTCTTTAAAATTTGTCAAGCATTCGATGGTTTGCCGGTAAAGGATCAAATTAGTTATATAGATCAAGGCCATCATCACCTACTAGATTCAATAAAATTTTCTTTTCTTTTCATCGTCTTCACTACTCAAGCCTGTAGCAGTCAAAACATTCTGAAATTTTTGTTCAAACTTCCGCCAATTATCAGCCAAGTTTCCTTCAATTGACAAATGAAGTTTTAAAGTACGATTCCATTGGTAGTGGATACTATTTTTGTTTTTATTATTTAATGTGCACCATGCAAATAAAGCGTTTTGATTGGTCTTGTCAAACAGAAAACAAAAGTATGATTGTTTGATGACTGATATTAAGTGCAATCCAAATAAATTGGACCTAAAATGGATACCTTTGAAACTTTTTATTTTCAATATAATAAAAAATTAATAATTAAATACATATTCCATCAACCTGTTATACTAACATTAAAACACCTCTGACACTGTTCATAGACGCAGGATAAACCTGTAGGCTGTATTTTATTTATTTTTTTGGTGAAGACCGTTGGGTGTCATAGGTGTTTACATTGCTCGTTTTATCGGTACCTACAACGTTAGCAAACTATTAAAAAAAAATGTTGAAATGGAATGTAGATGGTTGCGTAAGACATTTCCACACACATCCATGGTGCCCACGTAAACAATGACATAGAATTGTCGAGGAAAACTGGTTATGGAGCACCCGAGTGGCCTTATTCTCTACCACTCGACCTCCGATCTGATCGGTATACGGCCGGGGAGAGGATCAACTGCACCGAAGTCGTACCGTAAATATTTTCTCGTCTTCAATATACAGTGCGTTCATAAAGTAACGCATACATTAATTATTCACTAAATAAATGGTAATATGAAAAAATCTCAAAGCAGGTCGATTTTTGATTTAGATTTAAAATAATGATTT
Source organism: Lochmaea crataegi (assembly GCA_947563755.1). Classification (NCBI taxonomy): domain Eukaryota; kingdom Metazoa; phylum Arthropoda; class Insecta; order Coleoptera; family Chrysomelidae; genus Lochmaea; species Lochmaea crataegi. The sequence continues at coordinate 69,863,712 of OX387424.1, forward strand.
ATTAACAGAAAAAGTTTCAAAATATTTCTTGCCATTTATTTTTTAATATTACTTTAAAAACTGTCAGAAATATTCAAGTACAATTTTTTATTGTTAATTTAATTCGTATTGAACAAACTGTTTTCTTTAACTGAAATTGAGAATATTGACATTTTAATGATGGTTGGTGTTGGCGATAGCGTACAGACTCAACAAAAGGTAAGCACATTATTTCATGAAAGGCGGATCGTGGAATTATCTACGGTTAGCAGACTAGAAAAGGAATACAGGGAATAAGGACACAAGCAAGGTAGACCTACATTTTATGCAAATACTTAACAAGATGTAATTTTGTCGGCTGTAGACGATCCACATCCACACTGTACAGTGCGAGGAGTATCTGAGGAATTGTTTATTGAAAAGTCTTCAGTATCAAGTATTTTCCAAAAGGCAAAATACCATCCTGTTACTATAAGAGGCGCTAATTTGTAACGGTAAGCGCTCCAGCTCGAAAGGCTCCGGCTAGAGAGACTCCTCTCAAGGGTGGTTCGACCCCAAGTTTATGTCACACAAGAATAACAGAAAGGTTTTAAAAATTTAGGGCGCCACTACCTTTTTGACGTCGATAAAAAATACTAATGAATTTAAAAACACTAAGGCGGAAAAGGTAGAAACGCCTTGTAGAATTTAGATAAGTTTAAGCAGAAATCAAAAATATAAAAGAAGTTACTTAAAAAAACATTTAAAATTGTACCACGGCCAATATATCTCCCTCAATTTTTAGAGTTGAGGATTTTAAAAAATTAAAGAAAATAGGATTTAAAACAAATTTATTATTATTTATCTGCCACAGGAAATGAACAAACGCGAGGAGAATCTGTACTTTAATAGGTGCTTAGCTTATGAAGTGTTGTTTCCGGAGAAGGTAGGTAGATCTTGACTCTACGAAGTTTTGAGACTAGATCTCGAAGAAGATAGGTAGATAGTATCTTGGCAGCTGTGTCCTGGTCTAGGGCGGTATCCTGGTCTAGGGCTGTATCCAGGTCTAGGGCTTTTGTCCCCACCTGGGGCTTATATCCTAGCCTAAGTTTGGGGTTGTGCTTACCACAGCTAAATTTATTTAATAAGGAAGGTATAAAAGCGATAAAAAATGAGGTCTTTCCTCGAAGAGGGTCGATAACGGAAAGGGTGTCCGTCTCGGCGTTGAAAAAATGGAAGCCACCGTTGGCAGACGTCAATTGTCTTATGATCAGGGTTGAAGTTTGAGATCACAGAACTATAATTGGAAGTGGCTAATAAGACGACGAGCGGTAGTTAAAATGCTTTATTCTATAAAATCGAAACAGGTCGATGGACATGTTACAATCCTAATAAAGTAAGTCTCATCCATGAGTTGACTGAATATGTTTGTGATAGTAGAACTAATTGCTGTGGGTACAATATGACGTTTTATTTTCGGATGGGTATATTTGAACAGTCATGTAAACCGTCAAAACAACCGATATTAAGATAAGATAAATATGGGGCTTATGTGCTTCTAGAAGCCTCTACACTACAATCTTTGCAGATCTATTGTGTGTGCCCTCCTGCTATGATAGAGTTCCTTGTCGAGACCCGTCCTTATTACTAGACTTCGAATTCCAATCTTCAGGTCTTCCATATATTGGGAAGATTGTGGATTTTCCTCCCGTATCGTCTAAAACCTTAGCCTAGTCTGGCGTTCGCAGTAGCACAATATGAGTACTGAAGGTTCCTCATATTCTTGGCAAAGCATGCATATGGTTGTGTATTTCCTAATCTTGGTAAAACCTGCATATGGTTGAGTCTTTCCTCATCTTCTTGGCAAAACCTGCGAATGGTTGTATATATATCAGGGTTATATGCCTATCTGGCACTCGGCTTCGAGATATTTCACTCTCTCTTTCCATTTTTTTCTGTTCCTCGCCACGTTTTCCCAGTCCCTTACTCCCACTGTTCTCAGGTCTCTTCTAACCTCCTCCAACCATTTTTTTCTTGGTCTTCCTCTTCTCTTTTTACCAACTTCTCCACCTTCTAGCACTCGTTTCACCCATCTATCTTCTGTCATTTTACCTATATGTCCCAACCATCTCGCTCTCTGTGCTCTTTTTTGTTCATTGTCCAAGTTTCGCAAGCGTAGGTATGAGTATGGTTGTGTCTTTCCTAATATTCTTGGCAAAATCTGCATAAGGCTGTCTTTCCTCATCTTCTTGGCAAAACCTGCATATGGTTGTGTCTGCAAATCCAATGTTATTCAAGTGTTTGTTAAGTCTACAATGCCCAACCAGGATACTGATTGTTCTCCTATTCTGGCTAAGTAGGTACTCCGTGAATTTTTGGCGAGGGTTCTTTGATGAACTCCTTGGCCTGCATCATTCTAGGTGCCTTGCTTCACCATTCTAGAGACTGTTTTTTTATCCAAGTACTGCTATTTGCAGCGCTTTCGCTATGCCACAGAAAAGCACATCGTGCTCCTTCTCGGACTAGTGAGTGAGATATTGGTCCGATAGAAATCCAAATTGGATGCAAAAATGCCATGCGCAAAAACCATAAAAATGAACGTATGATGGAAATTGTATTTGGACAGTATTGAAGGAAGATAATTCTTCAAGTCTCTGGATTTATGGTCCACTGAACAAACGAAAGAGGACAACAAAGATGAATATGCAAATTTCACACTAACTGCTACTGCCAAGGAGTACGTTGTAGCTTAAAGTTGACGTTTAAAGCGTTAGATGGGGTTAAGATCGCAGCTAAAGTTAGTGTTTTAGATGAAGACACAAGTAATTGAAGAAAATGTAAAATAATCGATTTTAATGATTTTAATAGTATTTATCTGAAAAAACGATTTAGACTAGCAAAGGAATCAAATTTCAGCGTTATTTTTAGTCGCAGCTAAAACTTCAATGCCAGCCTCAGCCTAGTGAGGAAAATAGTCCTTATTTATATCCTTTCGAACGCCACAGTGATTTAATAGTTATTTATGCAACAAGTGCATAAAGTGGTGCTTTTTTCACGAATGGAAAAATTGACTCATGGTATGCGTCAATTCCATGAGTGAAAAAAAGACACTTTATGCACTTGTAAATGCAATATTTTTTCTACGTCCATGCAAAAACCAACAAATGTGTCATTTAGGTTGCTCTAAATGGATTAAAAATGGCGTCGATATGAATGTTTATGTTTGTCATGATGACAAAACGCTAAGTAAAATGACGGATGAGTGCAATCTGCAGAGCCATTAGCGGAAATATTTGAAATTAGCGTTAAAAAACTACTTTATCTCACTTTTATGTCACTTTTTTAAATACATAATATAGGTATGGTGAATATATATGGAACGACAGATAACTACAATGACCTGACAAAGATCCTACCTGCACTAGGTCTTGTTCTGTGATTGCTATTTAATATTTCCAAAGATTGGGAGAAACTTATTTTCAGAAGAGTTGCTACGCTTGACACCTCTGGACAACTTCATAAATCACATAGTCTGACTGCTCATGTAATTTTTGGTCCTAATCTATCCAAATTGTGATTAAATCACCCCGTATAGCAGCTGCTATCAAAAAAACAGTATTAAGCGATTTTTTGTGGTATTCATCACTAGTATGTGGAAAAAAGAAAATGAAATGCAATTTTTTTGAGAGTTTCTTTGATTATCACCCAGTATAAAAAGGTCATAGTCGAACGACCTTTTAGAGTACTCTTGTCATCGTATATAATTAAGTAAAAAGTACAAGATTCGGACAATCTGTGCAATAAATCTCATTGTATAAAAGAGTAAATCTTACAAAATTCCGTTGACCCGTTCCCTATAAGACAGGTGGAAACAACACGGAAAAATAGGTCTCTTGTAGTTAAAGTGTAACGTATCAAAATAAGCTAGGTGGTTATTTTTTTTTAATGAAAACATCTGCCGCACTGACTGGTGCGTTTTTATATTGGATTTCACTTTTATAAACTTGATTAATTAGTCTTTTACAAGTGCGTCTATACAATAGGACATACAGAGTAATCTGAAACATTGTTGTGAGCAATTCGTCTTTCAATTTTAAGACTAAAGGTCGAAACACACTTATCAGAACCTCATAGGAACAGCGACTGATCATCACCAGCAGATTTTATTTCTTATGTATATTTAAATGTAAGCGCGCACATACCTAACAGCATCAGCACGGCACCGGCAAAGCACGTCAACGACTCAACCACAACACATTTCTCAGAGAGAATATTTTGCGGACGGCGTGCCAATACAATATCTCTGACAATATAAAGTGAAGCCTATAGTCGGGTATCGCGGCGGTGCTGATCCCAAGTCGATGCGTTAAGTGAGCCCATACACAACCGTCGAGTTGACCACTCGACGGTGCTGTGACGATGCTTATCAGGTGCTGTGCTGATAAGTGTGTTTCGAACTTAATAGTTCCTATGAACATGTGTGATAAGTTTTGTCGTTAATGAGATACAGAGTGTTGACTTTTTTGTAATAAACGAGCTCTGACTGTAAGTGAAATTCAGTTCGACCATAATTTTCCCTTAGTCACGCTACTGGTTTCCAAAACTAAAAAAAAAAAGGTGACCGCCGACAGAAGCTTGCTTCTTATGCACAATAGAATGCGAGGTTGGGAAAACCATCAATAAAAATACGCGCAATAGAATGCGATGTTGGGAATTACATTAGGCCCAGTACGTTCTACTAAGTTTTATTTTATATTTTATTTACCATTTTTTCAAAATTTTGACAATTTTTGATAATTATTGACCATTTTTTCAAAATTTTTGACAATTTTTGACAATTATTGACCATTTTTTTTCCAAATTTCAGACAGTTTTTGACCATTTTTCAAATTTTTACAATTATTGACCATTTTTGACAATTATTGACCAATTTAGACAGTTTTGACAATTATTGACCAATTTAGACAGTTTTGACAATGATTGATAATTTTTGACAATTTTTCAAAAATGTTGACCATTTTAGACCATTTTTCCAAAATTTAACTATTATTGACCATTTTTGACAGGTTTTGACAATTATTGACCATTTTTGACAATTTTTCGAGAATTTTGACTATTTTTAACAATTATTGACCATTTTTGACAGTTTTTTATAATTATCGACCATTTTACAAAAAATTTTACAATTTTTGATAATTTTTCGAAAAGTTTGACCATTTTTCAAAAAATTTGACAATTATTGACCATTTTTTCAAATTTTAACAATTATTGACCATTTTTGACAATTATTGACCAATTTGAACAGTTTTGACAATTACTGATCATTTTTTACAATTTTTCGAAAATTTTGACTATTTCAGACTATTTTTCCAAATTTTAACAATTGTTGACCATTTTTGACAATTTTTGACAATTTCTTAGCTTTTTGACAGGTTTTGACAATTATTGATCATTTTTCACAATTTTTCAAAAGTTTTGTCTAGTTTTCAAACATTTTGATAATTTTTAACAATTATTGACCGTTTTTGACAGTTTTTTATAATTATTGACCACTTTTTTCCAAATATTGACCATTTTTCCAAATTTGAACAATTATCGACCATTTTTGACAGTTTCTAACAATTATTGACTATTTTTGACAATTTTTCAAAAATTTTGACAATTCTAAACAATTATAGACCATTTTTGACAGTCTTTTATAATTATTTACCATTTTTCCAAAATTTTCACAATTTTTGACCATTTTTCTATATTTCAACAATTATTGACCATTTTTGACAATTTTTCAAAAGTTTTGACAATCATTGACCATTTTTTTAAATATTTAACAATTTTTGACCATTTAACAAAATTTTAACAATTTTTGACAGTTAATTATTGACCGTCTTTGACAATTATTTACCATTTTTGATAATTTGTCGAAAATTTCAACCATTTTACAAAATTTTTGACAATTATTGACCAATTTTCCAAAATTTTTACAAATATTGACCATTTTTGCAAATTATCGACCATTTTTCCAAATTTTTGAAAATATTTGGCAATTATTAACCATTTTTTCAATATTTTGACTGTTTTTGACAATTATTGACCATTTTTCCAAATTTTTGACAATTTTTGACTAGCCTTCTCAAAAGTCCTATGTCGTGCAAGAAGAAGCAAGCTTCAAAAAGATCATGTTTATTGGAATTTTTTTTAAATTACTGTGTCAAACCTGGAATCCAACGAAAATACAAACAAGACATTTTTATCTAATCTAATTTCGTTGTATCACCAGTTCTGCTTTCGTTTGTGTTCAGTAAATAATGTCTTTGTTTACTAATGCTGAAATGACTGATATGCATTTTTTATATCAATTAGCCAATGGTAATGTAGAGGCCAGACGTAGCTTTATCCAAATAACCGCTTACCATCAATCATCAATCAAGGAATTTGGACCATCTAGAACTCCGAGAGCTCCACAACTCAAAGATCAGGTTCTTCAAATTATTGACGAACATCCAAAAGCGAGTACCAGAAAAATTGCTCAATAAGTAAACTGTTTGAAATGTTCTAAAAGGAAATTTATTATATCTATATAATGTCCAAAGTGTTCAACACTTGCTACCTAATGACTATCCGCTCCGTATGCAGTATTGCCAACTGATTTTTCTCCTCTTGGCACCACTTGTTGATTATGTTGGGGTAAAAGCTGTTTAAGTTCTTGGAGTGTTTAGGGAGGTGGTTCATGGGAATTCAAGGCTATTTGTAGCTGGTTCCAAGCATGCTAAATGGGTTTGAAGTCGAGTGATCGAGGGGGCAGTGCCAAGTGCGGGATACCATGGAAGTCCAAAGCGTCTTCGACTACTCTTGCACGATGCGGACGCCCATTAAATGAAATGCATCCCCAAACAGAACTGATGAACTAGCTGTTCCTCTTCGATTTCTGGGCACTAAAGGGGGTCGGAGACTATGTAATCTATAATTGTAGATATTGTTTTACCCATTAAAGTTGTTAGTAATAAAATGGTATCGGAATACTTAGAAAAACTTATTGAACAGCACCACCGTCACTCTACTGTCAGTTCCTCGACTCAATTGAATACAAGGAAACGAAATAGCCGATGACCTGGTAAAGAGGTGAGTTGAAGTACCTTTTTGGAGGCCAGGGCTCCTTGGCAGTATCAGCTCCAATACAATATTGACTAAATAGGAAAAATTTAAACAAAAAACAAGAAGTCAAAGGTACTCCTGGGATACCAAGACCAATTTTTAACCGTTCTCAACACTCAAGGTTATTGGCTCCCTAACGAATTCTTCAAATTATTAGATTTGTTCCAAACATGAGCAGGTCAATTATCAGAAAACCGTCCATACCTAGACTCATCTGTGAACAATGAGGTTCTCCATTCAAATTTCCAATTCACATTATCATTTATTAGCCCATACCAATCTTCGACGTACTGTTTCAATTGAAACCGAAACAACAGAAGCATTCAGAGACGCTGTTGTATGATTCGACAAGTACTCAGAGGTTGCCTATGGATATACACAGTCAAATAACGATCTAGTGCGGAGTGATCGTCCACTTCTAGGTCTTTCCCCCACATTTCTAGTTGCTCAATATCTACGAAGAAGCCGCGAAATTACACTTTTACTGACTTGGAAAACGTCCGCAGCTTCTTACTGAAGACGACCCTCCTCAATCACACCAATAGCCCTACAAGCTTAATCCGTAACAAATTTACGTTTTAAGGGGAAGGCGTGGCAGAACGGGGTACTTAACGTTTGATGATTTACTGTCACTACAATATTAACCAAAAAAAAGCTAATTTTTGATATCGGTGTATTACTTAATATGTAAATTAAGCATTCTCCCCTTGAATTATTACAGTTTCCTGTAAAATTGTCGTATTTAGTAAAGCATGTTACCAACAGTAAAGACATTCTACGTCACTATTTTCATCTGAAGATGAATTAGAATCTACCTTTTTAAACGACATTTTCCTGGAAGAGTTTCGCCTCTCTTCCGTAATGCTACTTGTTTTATTCTTATTGCCATTAATTTTTTCTTTAACGCCTTCTTTCTTCTTTTGCGAAACCTCTTTGCAGGTGCTGCTGCCTCTAGTTCTTTCTTATACGGAGTTGCGGTTAATATTGATGTTTTTCCTCTACTGCGATTAGCTCTCCTAACTGTTTGTTGAATTTTCGGAATAGGTAAAGCAACTTCTGGCGACAAGCAGGGAAAAGAAGACTTCTTGTTGACATCGGAGGAAGCAAATTCGTTTTGCGCTTTCCATGAAGAGCAACCTGGTAGGGGATTCAAAATGTCACTTGCTGATGCAGTTGGAGAAGTGCTATTAAAATTGAAGGTTCCGTTGGCGTCTCAGCTCTTGGTGCAGTAGAGGAATCATTGGCTGATGAAGGGGTATTGTTCGTAATGTCCAGCTGGTAAAAACGTTTTCATTGGGATGAAAAATTCCAATTTTGCGAAATCCGTTTATCGCTGTTTTCATAGTGGCTGCGTTTAAAAAGGCACTACCAAAAAGCGTGGAAATTTAAAATATGGTTATCACCTTTCCTGGATTGCAACGCAGCCATGTCCGAATTTCGAAAAAATGGTCAATAATTGCCAAATATGTTAAATTTTTTGAAAAATTGTCAAAAATGGTCAATAATTGTCAAAATTCGTAAAAAACTTTCAAAAATGGTCAATAATTGTTAAAATTTTTGAAAAATTGTCAAAATTTTTTAAATATGGTCAAAAATTGTCAAGAATTCGGAAAAATCGTCAAAAAATCGTTAAAATTTTTGAAAAATTGTCAAAATTTTTTAAATATGGTCAAAAATTGTCAAGAATTCGGAAAAATCGTCAAAAACTGTCAAAATTTTGAAAAAATGGTTAATAATTGCCAAATATTTTCAAAAATTGTCAAAAATTTGGAAAAATGGTCAATAATTGTCAAAAAATTTGTAAAAATGGTCAATAATTGTCAAAATTTTTGAAAAAATTATCAAAAATTGTCAAACTTGAAAAAATGGGCAATAATTATAAAAAACTCTCAAAAATGGTAAATAATTATTAAAAATTGTCAAAATTTTTGCAAAATGGTCAAAATTTTTGAAAAATTGTCAATAATTGTCAGAACCTGTCAAAAATGCTCAAAAATGGTCAATAATTGTTAAAATTTGGAAAAATGGTCTGAAACGGTCAAAATTTTTGAAAAATTGTCAAAAATGGTCAATAATTATTAAAATATGAAAAAATTGTCAAAAATGGTCAAAATTTTGAAAAAATTGTCAATAATTGCCAAATATGTTAAAATTTTTGAAAAATTTTCAAAAATGGTCAATAATTGTCAAAGACGGTCAAAATTCGTGAAAAACTGTCAAAAATGGTCAATAATTGTTAAAATTTTTGAAAAATGGTCAAAATTTTTTAAATATGGTCAAAAATTGTCAAGAATTCGGAAAAATCGTCAAAAACTGTCAAAATTTTGAAAAAATGGTCAATAATTGTCAAAAAATTTGGAAAAATGGTTAATAATTGTCAAAATTTTTGAAAAAATGGTCAAATTTTTCGAAAAATTGTCAAAAATTGTCAAACTTTTGAAAAAATGGTAAATAATTATAAAAAACTCTCAAAAATGGTCAATGTATATTAAAAATTGTCAAAATTTTTGCAAAATGGTCAAAATTTTTGAAAAATTGTCAATAATTGTCAGAACCTGTCAAAAATGCTCAATAATTGTTAAAATTTGGAAAAATGGTCTGAAACGGTAAAAATTTTTGAAAAATTGTCAAAAATGATCAATAATTGTCAAAACTGTCAAAATTGGTAAATAATTGTCAAAAATGGCCAATAATTATTAAAATTTGAAAAAATTGTCAAAAATGGTCAAAATTTTGAAAAAACGGTCAATAATTGCCAAATATGTTGAAATTTTTGAAAAATTGTCAAATATGGTCAATAATTGTCAAAGACGGTCAATAATTGTCAAAATTCGTCAGAAATGGTCAAAAATTGTCAAAATTTTTGAAAAATGGTGAAAAATTCACGAAAAATGGTCATTCTATTGTGCATAAGAAGCAAGCAACCTCTTTTTATTTTTGACAGTTTTTTCTTCATTTCTTTGCTATCAAGTTTTATTTACTGACTTTACTAATTGTTTTTATCAAATTATTTCCTCTGAATTTTCTGCTATCTTCCTTAGTTGGCTTCCCAAGTCAGTATAAATATAGAATTTGGAGTTTTTTTATATTTCTCACCACTTCAAACTACAACCTACCCACTTTTCGATATTTTCTCCAAAATTAGAACATCAACAGTGGATTTCTAACAAATTTATTCAAAAAATGAAAATTCATATTATTCCCTTTCATTACATACAGAAAGTTCCAGATTGAACTTCGTTACATTTAATTACAATCCAATTTTCGAACACGTGATATATATTTTACATGCATACTCGTGTCGATTTATCGATCTCCCTTAATTCCAGTTCTTTATTTCCAATAAAATTAAATGCAAATCCCACAAAGTGTACGTGCCGCTTTTTTATACCATCCATTTACAATATTTAGACATCAAGTGATTATATGATTTACAGTAGCACGAAACTGTATTTTTTTTAAATAATTTGTTGATATATTATGTGTGGTATATACAGTATACAGTCATGAAGTTTCTATTTAATACACTAAAATCATAATTATGTGATTTCTTTTTGATTCAAATTTGTTACGCATTAAATTAAAGTGTTCTTTTTTTATTATTAACCACTTTTTAAATTATTCAAACCAGTTAGATCACAAATAAGTATGTACAGAACAAAGTAAAGTCAAAGTATATTGTATTCAGGGTGAAAAAGTCTAGGTTATATTTGTTTGATAACTCTAACAAAATAAAAAACATCACCCTTAACTATAAAAGTTTTATGCAAAAGTCACTATCTGAAAAAAATGCCTCTGAAGGCTACCAGGACACTTGTATACAAAAGTAGAAGATATTTTGGGGGCGCCACTACCTTTTTGACGTCGATAAAAAGTACTAACAAACTAAGGCGGAAAAGAGATAAACGCCTTGTAGAATTTAGATAAAAGTTTGAACAGAAATAAAAAAATAAACTTTTATAGATGAGGATTTAGAAACAAATAAAAAATAGATTTTAAAACAAATTTTTATTTATTCTTCTGCCACAGGAAATGGAACAAATGTGAAGAGAATTTGTACTTTTATAGGTTCTTAGCTTATGAAGTGGTTGTTTCCGCAAAAGGTGATGGTTGAAGAAGGAAGGTAGGTCTTGTCTCTACAAAGTCTTGAGAAGATGGAGACTAGATCTCGAAAAAAGATAGAAAGATAGAGATGTCTTGATTAGAACAGTATCCTAGCAGCTGTGTCCTGGTCTAGGGCGGTATCATTCCTGGAATGGAGTAGAACAAACCTACGCATTCTGTCGGGACTGCTTACAGGACATTGTCTACTAAATTACCACCTAAAGAAGATGAGTCTGGTTCTGACCTCGGATTCTCAGTTCTGTAATTGGGGTAATAGGGGTGAGCCAAAATAGACCCAACGGGGGTCGCAGTGGAGGTGGCGAGAAGGCCCCACTCACATAGAACCTAAACCTAGTTCTCCTTTCTAGTCACCCCTACTACCTTCCTCAAGTATTTGTTTTCCTGGCAGTTCTAAATGCCATAAACTCAGCCATATTCGTTGTTTTGGTGGACTACGAGAGGAGCTGGTGGTGCTTGGAGTAGGTTTGAATAATTCATAATCGTAGAATTGCTGACTCTTATAATGAAATGAAGTTAATATGATAAAATTACAAAAAAACGGAAGCGATCTAACCAATCGAAAGTCTACAGTGTAACGGTGAATGTGTGCTTTTAGTTGGGCGCCAATTTGTAACTGTGAATGTTGCTTTTAGTTGGGCGCCAATTTGTAACTATGAATGCCTGTACCCCACAGGGCACCAGCTCGAAGGGCTCCGGCAAGAGACTCCTCTCAAGGGTGATTCGACCCCAAGTTTATGTCACACAGGGATAACAGAAGGGTTGTAAAAATTGAGGGCGCCACTACCTTTTTGACGATAAAAATACTAAGAAAACTAAGGCGGAAAAGGTAGAAACGCCTTGTAAAATTTAAATTTAAGTTAATAAAGAAAAGTGACCCCGGGCGGTATCTCCCTCAACTTTTATAGTTGAGGATTTCTAATAGAAAAAGAATTAAAAACAAATTTACAATTTATTCTGCCACAGGAAATGAACAGGAATTTGTACTTTTATAGGTACTTAGCTCTTAGATGAAGTGGTTTCCTGGAGAAGAAGTCAGGTCTTGATCTGAACTGTTGTGTTCTGTTCTAGGGCGGTATTTTGGGGTTCTATCCTCGGGTTGTATTCTAGGCTATATTCTTGGGGTTATATTCTAGCCTAGGGTTATATTCTTTGGTTTATATCCTCGGCGTTATATTCTTGGGTTATATCCTAGCCTAGAGTTATATTCTTGGCTTATATTCTCGCCTAGGGTTATATCCTCGGGTTGTATCCTAGCCTAGGGGCTGTGCTTACCTAGAAGTACAAGTGGATCAGGGATATGTAGGAACTTGAATGTAATGGCACATTATGTTGGTCAGCTTTTCAGGTTAAACAAAAGGAAGGCAGTTATTTGAAAGTCAAAAAATTGAATTAATTTACTGAAAGCTTTCCAACATTATATGTTCCATGTTAAAACAGTAAAAATAGCAATCATCGGCTAAATTAAAAAAAAATACTAATGATCCGAAAGAAACTAATCATAGCAAAAAGTTATTTATTTAGTTATATGAAAAAATATCGTGCTTAGGAAATATATGGAACCGGCACTGGCGTTACGAAAGAATATTTTATAGGTTAACAGTAATTTATAAAAAATGTTATTTTATAATTAAAAGAGTTATTTCGCAACTGAAAAAGCTTGAAAATGTTTGTATAAAAGTAAAACAGTGAATTATAAAAGAATATTTGGTTTAAAACTACCATATTAGTATAAAAGAACAGTTTATGACCACGTGTTGAATTTAATTTCGTCTATCTCTGTAAAAAAATAAAGAATGCATACGAAAATTATATCAGACAGTACTTTAGAGGAAGCTTATTAATTATAAATTCTGATTTTGAACTTACCACAGCAAAATTCATAAGATAGGTACTTAAGATATGAAAGATAGCGAAAGATGATCTGCCCTCTTAGGCGGTCGATAACAAAAAGGGGTGTTTCACGTGGCGGTGTGCAAAAAAATGGAAGCGACCGTTGGCAGACGTCAATTGTCTTACGGTCAGGGTAGAAGAGTTTGGGATCACAGAACTATAATTGGATGTGGCTAGTTACGACGAGCGCTAATTAAAAGGATTTATTCTGTAAAATCGAAACAGGTCGATAGACATGTTACAACAGTATTGCCAAATTGAATTCCAATCGCTACTCTTAGTTTTTTAATAAAATAGTGGACGTTTTAAAGAAACCTTAATTAACAAAAAATACTATGGAACTAAGCATATTACAAATTGTTCTTCTTTCGCTTTTGATCACTTTTCTCTTTATCTCTCTCTCACACACACTCATACACACTTTGTATCCGCCTTTACAAAAAAAAATCTTAATTCCTAGACGAACTTTTTAAATTCTATACTAAACTAGTTGAGTTGATTCTGCTCACAGACATGGCATTCTCCTCTTCTCCGTAAACACCTTTCTATATAGCCAGTCCTCTGCACATGATTACATCACCTTTGGCGACAAATACAATTCGACTTCGATAAAGACTTTTTTATTTATAAGCACTTAATCTTATTAGTTTCCTTATGAAACGGTAATTATAATTTCGAGTTCAATATAAGTCCAATTTGTTGTAAAATTTTCCGATAATACTTAAGCCAAGGTGTTGCTCGAATTAGAATGTGAAAAAATGCTATTCGAGTTGAAAAGAAGATTGTTTTTTGTTGTGTTTTCAATAATTTTACTTTGACCAGGTTATTTTATTGTGGAATTTTTCCCCAGAAGATTGGTCTTTTGAGAGTACTCTCCTGAAATTTCAGTTCAATATTCATAGTTTTGTGGTATTTACAAGACTAATATTTTTGGAAAGAGAAAAAATAAGCTTTTTTTTTGATACGTCACTCGACCAAGATTGACATTTCAAAAAATTCAAGATGGCGGCCCTACGCTAAACGCTGACGTCGAAAACATTTGACATTTGCTTTAAAATATGCAGAAAAAAGTCTCATTCATCGTCCTAGAATTTCATAACTTTCCCTTTATACGTTCCAAAGATAATCACGTCACTAGAAACGTCAAAGCAATCACTTTTATGAAGATCATGTGAGCGATGTATATAATGAAAAAATTAACCACAAAAAAATATTCCATTTGTTCGTAAGAATAAACAAAGTAAAACTATTAATCATTCCAATGTATCACTCGTTATCTCTGAGGTTTTTTTACTCAATAAAGAAAATATAAATAGTATCATTACTATAATGGATATCAAATAATAATTTTACCGCCTACTAACTCTTAAAAGATTGACCGCTGTTATGGGTTTACTGAATAAAAAAAAACGGCTCCAACCACAAAACGAGTTTATTATAAATATATGTGTGGTTAAGTGTGACCGAACCAAAAAATGATAAAACAGCAGATGACGATGGATGGAATGTTGTTGATTAGATTAATATACGTATTTCCCATTATAAACTTATTTTTAATAATTGGGTCAAGTAGATGCAAATTTTAATTAAAATAAATAAAATAGTGGTTCAGCAAAAATGAACAATGTCTTGGAGAAACATAACAGGCTAAGGCAACCTGGTATATGGACGGCTCCAAGACAGAAGTAGGTATAAAAGGCAAGAAAAAACATATCGTTCAGTTGCCATCTTCACAGACAGACAAAATGCACTGAAGGCAATTGATTTCAAAGGTGCATAAGAAGGGAAATCGGGAACTGGTTAGATAGGGAACACCAATTCAAATGGAGAGTGACACAAGAACACCTTCATACAAAGAGTTTACTGAACAAAGTAGACAAGGAGCTCACAATCAGGCTACTGAAACTGGGTAAGAGACACTTGAAGACAGTTACCGACCTGGTGACTGGACACCGTACCCTGAGGAAACATCTGCAGAAAATGTGTACTAAACACCTACCTACTCACATACTCTGCTTCTGCGAGAACTTACAAGAACTTAGACGGAAGCACTTTGGAGAGGAATTAATACAACCATCACAACTATTGAAAATTCCTCCAGTCAAACTAGTGGCCTTTATAGAAGACACGAGGAATGGAAGTAGATAACATGGGAAATGGTACAAAGATTCAGTTCAAGTGCCTGGGCTGATGAGCACAACCAAAAGATATGAATGAAATGCATTTGGAGACCATCGCAAGATTATTATAGCCTGGGTACCAAGCCACGAGGGTCATAAGGGCAACGAATTTGCGGATGAAACGGCCAGACAAGGCTAATCATTGCCATTCATTGGACTGGAACCCTTCTGCGGCGTCACAAAGTTGACAATAAATTTGACCACAAGCAAGCACACACCAGGATAGAGACATGAGAAACAGTTCATTAGATGACATTCGCCAAAATTTACGGTTGACCTAATAAGCAAAGATAGGAAAACTGTAGTAGGTATGTTAACAGGGCACTGTAAGCCTAACAGGCACGCAAAGTTAATGGGGCTGGTGATCTAGATTGGGAGGACCACAAGGTCGCAGTGGAATAGGCCGATTAGCCTCCTCATCAAATATAATCTTGGAGAAACATGGCTTAGGCATAATGTTAATCGAATCATTAGGCTAGTTGATTGTAAAAATTTTGCTGATGATCTTTCATTTCCACTACAACTCTTCCCATCTTATCTGAGTGGAAGAATGCAATATTAAGCATGATCACAATGGTAATACAAAGATGGTTGGAGGGTCAGTATATTTGTGCCCAAAATACTTGCAACTTAATCCGGAGTACCTGTCAACGTTTTTCGGTGTTCGCCGCTTGGCCTACTTTGCGGAAATTTAAAAAAAGAGATTCTTATTAATAAACCGGACTTTGTTTTAGAATACAAACACTCCTAAATGTCCTTAAATACAGCTTTAGATGAAATCTTACATCAAAAACACAAAACGTTACTCCGAATCAAAATATTTAAGTGGCATAAGGTTATTTAAAGATGTAGGCGCTGCGTACGTTATATAATAATCGATATAGTGCCGATTGAAATTAGTTTTTTGACAAAATGTAGGTTTGAAAGGTTAATCTCCATTAGTAGATATACATGTAAGATAAACGGAATTTTTAGAATATATTAAAATAAACTTTCCGAATCATCTTAATATCTGAACGAGAACACAAAAAAGTAAGATTGTGACAATGGTTTTTTGGTTGACATCCCTTTTTTTTCTGGGTCCAGATGGGAATGGGTCCTATCCAGGACTCAAACAGTGTTGGACTCATCCCCGAAGGGAATTCCTACCAATCAAACCCACCTCAAACTCGCCGTTACCCCCAACTCGGAATCATGTTACGTTAATTTTAACGATTAATAAGTATCGTATGGGCGGCGAATAGCCAGTTATTTCTCATGCCCAACACCGAGAAATGTTTCGAGGCGACAATATATTTACTATCGATAAGAGTCGAAAGTGAAGTTTAAATACGGGCCGAACGAGTTCCGTTCGTGGTGAAAGTAGCCACTGCTATTCGTTAGTCTCCACTTCGACATCGTTTTAAATTCTTCTTTGGTTAATTTCATTGAATGTGAATTAAGAACCGTTTTAATTGTTATTTAGGGTATGTAGCATTTAGGCGCAGCTCCTAGGATACTACTGGATAGAAGAGGAATACTTACCTAAAATAAAGCCTGCGGATATCTTAAAATTCCTTTGGGACAGTCATCATACCTATTTATTTCCAGGTTATTCCAGAAACTTTTTATTTTCCACAAATGTTTTCATTGAATTTAAAAAAATTACTTAAATTTGCCTTCTTAACAAAAATGTTTGAAATGCTTAATGCTTCAAATGAACGTGAATGGCATCCATAGTGACCGCCAAAATGACCTCTTCCGTTTCCATCGAAACGATTTCTCGGCGTTTCTGCAACTATATCTCGTTTTTCGAGTGGATTTCTCGATTCTCCGTATCCGCTTTTTCTTCAGATGATTTCCTCGATATTTCCTTAGATTCTGAGTTCATGGGGCTTTCTCCATCTCCTACGACTACGTCTCTTTGCCTTCCGCGTCTTCCTCGCTTTCTTCCTTTACGTCTTCTTCTACGTTTACCGTGATCCACCGGCTCCATACTTGCTTTCCTTCCCCTCCTTTTACGTCTCCTTCGGAGTCTACCTCGCCGTCCTCTTCCTTGATGGGTAGAGCTCTACTTTTTGCCCGTTTCAGCAACGATAATCCTTTCGAAAGTCTCCTTCTGCCTCGTTTACGCCTTTTACTTTGCCGTCTACCTTTACCTCTTCTTCGCAACTCTGTAATAGGAAGACCTCCTTTTTGCAGCATCCTAAAATTTTTAAATATGGCATAGTCCTTGCAACCATGACCAAGCTTAAATTTTCTGCAGATTTCTTCAAGAAGTCCGCTTTTTAGTCCTGTTTTCATTGCCTTTTTGATTTGAAGAGAAGCATTTTTCAATGGGGTTTTTCTTTGAGAAATAATGCGGTCTAGAATTTTATTGGGAGAACTTTTAGAAGCTGGCAATAGTGTCCATGACTTCAGTTAAGAAAGCTGGATATCGTCGGGCCATTTTGGGGTTAACGACTAAATTTTTCAAAAATACAATTAGTGGTTAAATAAATTTGTAATTCAAGTTATTTTTAGTCGAAAATATCAAATATCCACTTAAATTTTATAATAATTTTTTTATTACTATTTACGTATGTTCTGGTGACGTGAATAAAAGATTTCAAATTAAAAAGAATCTTTTTTTTTTCTAAATATTATTACACCTATAGATCATGAATTACGTCAGTGTTATACATAGACATCAATAACAATAAACAGTGTATAAATGACACATTAATCGTATAGATATATATATAAAAAAAAACCATGAGACGAAGTAGTATATACGTAACATTTTCTAATATTATTTAAAATATTGACAAGATCTAGAGGTGAATGTTAACAGCTCTTTGTAGCCCGCGGGTGATCGTGTAGACCTTGGCTGACGAAGGCCTTCCTGCAGCATACATCTTCCACTTGCCATCTTATCCTATTTATTATCTAACTAACGCTATTTTTATTGCTTGGATATTATCCGAATAACTCACAATAACTTCACAGAATTCATCGAAACGTAAGATATACCGTCAATTGTTGTTAAAAGCGGTAGTTAAATCTCGAGATATACGAGATGACAGACGAAACTTGTGACAAATGTTAATAAATTACGTTTTATTGTTAATTTTTTATTTCAATGTCGTTGTAGATTTTTTTTTCAACATCGAATAGTTATTAATCATTGTAAGAGGGATAGTAGGATTGTTTTTTTTTAATTTTAATCCGAATTTTATATTGAAATACTTTACTCATAGTATTTACTGTGATTTGTGGAATCCTCAGATTACTCTTATTATAAATGAAACTAACTGTTTATAATTAATTCCACTATTTAATGAAAATTCTAAAATATTCTTGATAATTATTTCGATATTGACATATCATCGTCAAAATGACAGAATAAGTTACATTTGATGAGATGCCTCCCTTTTTTGTGGAGGATGGAAGCCGGGTACTTGTTCTACCTTTCCCCAGGAGTGTGGAATTCTCCCCATCCGAGTGCCAATCCTACTCAGGAACCACACAAAATGGAGCTATCGAGCCGCATTGTCCCCGACCAGAGCCGACCGTACTAAAACCACCCCAGTCCCCTCATTTCCTCACCCTTAGAGGTATACAATCGAAAACGGAATTATTATCTCTTCATCTTCTCATTCTGCCCTTTCTTGGTATTCTCTCTCTTCATTTTCCTTCTTCCCCATCACTTCTCTCACATACTTGGACACTATATGCCAGTTTTTATCCATTTCCACCATTGTCCTGATAAAATTCTCTCCATCCTACTTTCCTCTCGGCCTCTTTTCTTTGTAAATCCCATCGTGCACTTCTAAAAAGGGCTACTACCGTTTTCCTTATTTTTTTTTAATACGTCCCGAAAGACCCATGTCCCGACAAAGCTTGAGTTAAAAAGTAGTCCATTTTCGAATGCTTGCATTCCCAAACAGTGTTGGACTCATCTCCAGGGGGAATGCCTACCAACCAAACGCACCTCAAACTTCTCTCGTCTTGCTCCGTCCCTTCACTAGCAGCCCCACCGTCTTATCTTCCGTCACTTCCAGTCCGCACCGCCCTTCTCCACAATCTTCCTACACATTCTCTTCGCCTTTATTTCTATCTCCCCCTCACCCTTTGCCGTACATACCAGACAAACATCGTCCGCATACACTGTAATCTCACATCCCTCTTCACATACTATCCCACAAACCTTATCAAACACACACTTCCAGAGCATCGGTCCAAGAACCGAGCCATGAGGCACTCCATCCTTTGTCTCATACCTCCTCCCTCTGGAGTCTACAATCACACGCCCCGTCAGGGTTAACCAACCCCTCCTCTCCAAGCCTCATCAACGCGCTCAACACTACCCGTTTGCTGACACTGGAGCAGGACCCTTGTCCACTCCCCTTCCACTTTCTCCTTTTCCCATCTTTCTTTCCATTTTTGCAGCGTCTCGTCCTCTATTTGTTTTTTTTGCTCTCTTCCCCTTCTGTGTTCATTCACCCTTGCGTTAAGCAGCAGAGCTATGGGTGGTACTCCTGCAATGATTGCAAGCGATTGCAGTGCAATTTACAGTGATAAGGAGGCAGTCTTAAGATGTGAACATCGGCGATGTATTATTAGCAAGAGGCGGAAGATTGAGAATGGCTTCCATTGCCGAAGTCTGGCAAGCCTCTGTAGTTTTGATCGCTCCAGGCTTCCCTTTGATCTGTTTTTGGCCACCAGAGGTCTCACCACAGTTGTGAAGGTACACCCTGTATACGATGTAGTCAATAATATTGGTAAGTTTGGAGACATTTTGGGTTCTTGCTATACAACTACATCCGGATTCTTCGTGTTGAAACAACGTTCAGTCGACAACTATTATTTACTGTCTATACAGCTTACAATAAATTATTTATTTATTCCGAAACTAAATAACTGTTGTTGAACAACACTAAAAACATTTTTCCACCATTCTATTCATTCACATTAGTTAAATACGAATAAATTCTTTAACTAATCCCATTAAATAGGAAAATAAATGAGGTAACATTAATAACAATCATTTTAAAAGCGGCACTGTAATTT
Source organism: Lochmaea crataegi (assembly GCA_947563755.1). NCBI lineage: Eukaryota > Metazoa > Arthropoda > Insecta > Coleoptera > Chrysomelidae > Lochmaea > Lochmaea crataegi. Next base: position 69,884,048 of record OX387424.1, read on the forward strand.
TTTTTAACATAACCTCTCTTACTATTTCGACCTGTCTCGGTTCCTAATTATTGTGTGTACCTACCTGAGCACAATATCTACAAATTACAGCATTCACAAGAAGACAAAATTAAGTCATGTTTAAAATATAGTTTTTGTCTCGAAAAAGGATGTGAGATTATTTTCGCATTTAGAAACATATCATTTAGGTCTTTACGGTAATTTTACGTTTAAGAAGACATTAGAACTCAATTATTTTCGTTATAAAATGTAATAAATTGTTAAAAATGGGGAAAATTACCATTCAGCTCAGGATCCTTGGGCTACAACCCCAATCAGTGTTTGGTAGTCAGAATAGTACAAACTTTATTTATTTTGAAGTATATTTGACAATTGACATTTGCAAGGTAGACAGATTTACCCTTTTTTGATATATTGCCGATTTTAAAAATTGTTATTGTTAAATTTATGTTTCATTCTTCGTTTAGCTCATGTAGACTAAATAAAGGATATAGTTGGGTTACAAATCAATCAAGTACTAAAGCTGTAATTGTGTAATGTTAATGTTGAAAAATATTTAGGAGGACTTCAGGAAACGACAATTATGAGATCAAACTGGAAATTGCAATCCCTAACTAACCCTTTCATATAAATGACAATGCACATTCCGCGGTCGGTGGTATCAAGCAAGGGTTGAAATTACACTAATTTGATGTTGAGATACCACTTTATTACTTCTAGACAGACTATTTCATTTAATTATAAGAAATTCCTAGCTGACTCTGCGTTTAGCGTGAAATTAAATATAATTTGTGGTTTAAGAGGTAGGGAGCTGTATAATTATTTTAAAAATCGTTATGGTGGCGTTGTTTACGACATGTTTTTTATGAAAAGTACTTTCAACGAATCGAAATTGATACTATATTGTTTTAAATATTTGATGAAGCATATTTTTCTTTTCGGGTCGAGATGGGAAACTCATGTTCAAATGGGTCCAGGACAGTGTTGGACTCATCCCCAAGGGATGATTTACCAAATATTTTCATTCAAAAGAAGACAATTCCTGGGAATTATTGAAAGTTCCGATAACCTTATCGTAATCATTCAGAAAATTATAATGTTTTAAGTTTGGATTCCCAAGTCCTTTCGGGTCAAGATGGGAAACTCATGTTCGAATGGGTCCAATCCAGGACCCATCCTCCTCCATCCATTCCTGTACTTCCTCTCTGGTCGCACCCCTCCGCATTCACTCCCGCTCTTCCACACCACACATCCGCACCGTCCAGCATACTCTGCTCTACCGTCCTACCAATTCCCCTCCTCTTCCACTCTCCCATTACACATCAATCTCCCCAGCCATGCTGCCCTCACTTTCCCCTTCTCTGCCGCCTTTAACATGTATGTTCTGAAGGATGATTGAGTATATAATCACACCCTTAGGTATTTCACAAACTCCTCCATCCGAATTCTCCTTCCCTTCACAATCACCACCACTTCCCTCGTCTTGCTCCGTCCATTCACTAACAACCCCACCGTCTTATCTTCCGCCACTTCTAGTCCGCACATCTTCTCCACAATCTTCCTACACATTCTCTCCGCCTTTCTTTCTATCTCCACCTCTCCCTTTGCCGTACATACCAGACACACATCGTCCGCATACACCGTAATCTCACATCCCTCTTTACATACTATCCCACAAACCTCATCAATCACACAATTCCATAGCGTCGGTCCAAGAACCGAGCCCTGGGGCACTCCAGGCTCCGTCTCATACCTCCTCCTTCTAGTGTCTAATATCACACGTCCCTTCAGGTAGTCCTCCACCAAACTCTCCCACACTCCAAGCCTCAGCAACGCGCTCAACACTGCCCCTTTGCTGACAATGTTGAACGCGTTCCCGACGTCGAAGAACTCGAGTAGGACCAATTTTTTTTTCCTCCAGATGCCCTCCCTAGTAGTTTCCACCAATCCCATTACCCTGCCCAGCGCACGATTACATGATTTCCTCTTCGCAAACCCGTTCTGGTTTACCCTAAAACCCCCATTCCTACCAACTTCCTCCTCAATCCTATCCTTTATTATCCCCTCCATCAATTTACCCATACCACACAGCAGCCTGTAGTCACCCACCTGCTTCCCCTCTCTACCACCATCCAGCCTTCCAGAAACTCTTTCTTCCTTAGCACCTTGTTGAATAGTTCCCAGTTGTACTCATCCAACAGCCTCTTCATCATATCACCCCTTAGGCCATGAGGTCTGAGGCTTTCCGTACTTAAATGTTTCTCCCACCCTCCTCTACTTCCTACTTTTTTACCGGCCTTATCCCCCTAATTTTCCCTATCCCCCTAGTATCCTGGACTTCTCGAATCCCGTCCCCCACTCCTCCTCTTCTCCCCCTGTGAACAATTTCCCTATAATCTCCTTCTCCCAATCTTTCGCTAGCACCTCGTTCCTATTTCCACGCATCCTCTTCATCGCTATCTCATACGTCTTTCCCCACGGATTGTTTTTCAACTCCCCCAGTAATTCTTACCACTTCCCCCATTTTTACCTCTCACGCCAGTTCCTTCTCCTTCTCTTACCCTTTTATCCTTTTATCTATACCCCTTTTTTCTCTATCCTTCCTCTTCCCCTCAGCATCCGTCTTCGTTCTTTTTTACACTCCCTCCACAGTTCCTTTATTTCCCCATTCCACCAGAAATTAGCTCTCCGCTCACGCCTATAGCCCCTCTTTCCCTTCCTTTTACAGCCTTGTATCACATTGTACAATTCATCTTCATTGTGTCTCCAAGTCCCCTTTCTCCGTTACTTCCTCATACTCTCTGCCTCGGCCTTCGTCCACCTCCAACTCCACTCTCCCAATATTTCCTTTCTCCCTTTCCTTATATCCGTCTCCACATACCTATGTTAGCTCAAGCTTTACTCATCCTCCAGCACCCTCCAACTACTCACTCTTTCCCCCATCCATTCATCGCATGCTGTTATATCAATGAATGACGAACCCCCGTCACCCCTCACGAAGATGGGCAGCAATGATGGACTATTCAGCACCACCAGCCCTCCTCCAGGATCTGTCCTTTCCTGTCCGTTTTCTCCACCCCCCCCCCCCCCCATACAGTGTTTTTAGCATTGAAGTCCCCTGTCACCATTCTCCTTTTCCTTCAGATCGTCTTCCAATCCTGTCATGCTACTCTCATATTCTTCCAGGCTGACATTTGGGCTTACACCACGATGTCTTCCATTCGCACTACCACTCATCCGTTTACTTTCCTCACTTTATCCGCCCTCAGTCCATCTCCCACCACTCCTATTCCTGCCTCTCCTGTATCCCTAATCCATCCCTGATTTCCTACTTATCTAGGATTTACCTCAGATCCACTTCCCTCCTGAAAATCACTTCATCCAATATATCATGCGCTATCCTGCATTTCCCTAAATTTATCTGCAACATCCTCCATCCATCCCCTACATTTCTTTCTCCCGCGCACTGCTCTTCCCTTCCTCCTATTTGACCAGACTCGTCCCCTCTGAGGGGTCCAGAGGGGTCCATTTCTTTAGATAATAAAAAGTTCTGGAAAAAAAGCTGGTCAATAAGATTTTTCCCATCTCCGAATTTTCTAGTTTAACCCAATTATGGTTCAAATTTTTTGTTTTAGTTTTCTTAGGTTTTTTTGTACAGGGTGTCACCTAGTCAGCTGTATAGCACATAATTATACCTCTTATCTTCCATTTCAATCTTCGATAAGTTTAACTCCCTTTACATCTTCGATTTTCCAATACTTTCAACATTCACTGTATTATATTTTTCAAAAGAAAAATCTCCTCGTTAAGTAATTGATTAAATTCTACAGATGGTTTGCTTTTTGGATGTCGCCTATAAAACGGCACATTTTCTATATCGCATTTTGAATATACTTACGACAGAAGGCGTAAACAAACATCTGTGACATTAGCGGTAATAAATATATATTAGATCCTCAACTTTCACTCCTCGTAGGTCAAATTTTATTCCCGCGTCCACCGGCTTCGTAGTGACCTTTGAGGAACTGATATCTTCTAAGCAGCTGCGGACTTAGCCTCACATGCCCAACAAGAAATTCAAGACATTCGATATGAAATTGTGACAGGTTACTATCCGATCAAGATTATAATAAAACTTGCAGCTGTACGACTTGTTTTTCTGCAATATCGAATATTATTTGATAGTCATACTTAGATTGAAATATTTAAGTTAATTATCACCATAAAGTTCCCATAAAATGCGGACAATTAGTATTTTCAAGCTTGGTGTGGATCAGGGTAAGGCACTTGTAGTTGGACAGATTAATGGTGATGAAAGAAGATGTAGGAAGTTGAATTATCCAAAATATCCTTTCCAGTTTCTTCGCTGTGGCCACATACTTCATTGGAAGACCTCTTCACCACATTTGAAGGGTTGCAATGATGTCATCAATTCTGGACCAACTTTTATTGCTAGACTTCTCCATTCATTTAAGGACCAAACACCACGTTTATTTTGTTTAAGAAGATACTTTTTCCAGCTCATGGTTCTTATTTTTGCTCCCTTTTTCTTTCTTTCCACCCTCATGTCTGGATTTAATTAATTATTAAATATAATACGATTGTCAACTATTTTCTAGATCCGACTCTGCAAAATAGTGACCTATTAGTATCGAATTTTTTCCATGCAACTAAATTATCTCATGACAGCCGATAGGTGATAATAACTGTAAAAATTACCTCACTGTTGGACGTTTTAGAATTTTTTTTTTAATAAAACATGTGGTTTTCCAACTTCTAATCACCAAATGTTGTTATCAGAATTATTTAAAGTATTCGTAGCTATAAAAACTTTTCCAAAAATGAACAAGAATTTCACAACATTTATACAATGTTGCTCAGCATTTTTTAGTCACTACTCAATAGTTGATTTTAAAGAGTGTCAAGACAATACTAAAATGTCATCTAAAGCAGCAATTTTCACCATAATTAACTCGACATCTGAATTTATAAGCGTTGGATGCACCTAAATAACCCTTCCCCACAGTACGCTTCGATGCCTAAGGCTTCGTTGCGATTCAACCCTTTCTGGCACTTCTTTATCAATTCATTAGGACTGTCAGTAGGACACTTAATGACTTTCGACGGGTTGCAGTTTATGCAACTGATTTATTGGTTGCTTAATATACTTTTTTGTTCGGAAGAGTGTATTTATGTTCGTTTAGGATTGAGAAGTTTTGAATAGATTGAGAGTCCCCTAAGTGGGTGTAATATAAACGCAATATTTGTGTTCTCGAAAAATTGTACCAATTTATTATATCGAATCATTTAAAAATGCCTTACAAGACGTCAAAATTAGGTTAGGTTAGGTTAGACTTGTAAACGTATTCATACCGAACTGGAATCGACATTACATGGTGAAAATTAAATACTATATACTAGTTGTCGAAAAGATATCTAGTGACGAGGAAGATCTGCTTCTTCTATGCTATCTCCGCCACCGTAAAAAAAAAGAAGGAAAAGAGGAAATTCTGGGTGCATCCCTATATTTACAAAAACTACAATAAAAGGTTATTTATTGCCGCCAAAGAGCTATAAGAAGATGACTCTATCGACTATTCTATTCTATTTACTAACTTAACCATTGCATTTCTCTAGCTATTACTTACCACGCCTTTTCCGTCATGTCTCTTCTGGAGTACTCTTGTAGGGTATTATTATATAGACATTGATGATTTTCAATCAACTGTACAAATTTGAACGTTTCATCCGTCCTTTTTTGTCAGAACTTTCTGCAGAGGTCTGGTTATTTAGATCATCTTCATCCATAATGTGATACCCTTTTTCTTCGTGATCACATTCTATCCATTCTCTCATCTCTTCGTTGTCTATTTTTTCCAAGCCTTCGATTTGTGAGGCTATAGATGCCATGTTTTCGATTGATAACCCACCTTCACTTAAGTGATTATCATCTTCAGTATCTTCTTCATCTGCTATATCTTCTAAGGTCATTATTTTATCAAATGCTTTTTTAATGTTAGTCTCTTTCACTTTTAAATTCAGACGTTTCCAAAATCCCATAAAGTCACATTCTTCCAACAAATGAAGCAAAAGGTCTTTCCTATAAAGCCTCTCCACGGTTTCTATAACACCTTGGTCCATTGGCTGGGCAATAAATATCACATTCGGAGAAAAATATGCTACGAATATGTTTCCATCTGCTTGCTCAACATCGGGATGCGATGGAGCATTATTCAGTAACATTACAGCCTTGGGTGGAAGATTATTTACTTGCAGATAATTTTTAACTTGTGATATAAAGTTTTCGAAAAACCACTTTTTAAAAATCACTCGATCCATCCAAGCCGGCAGTCTTTTCACATTTTTAAAAGTCCTCGGATTTTTTGATTTTCAGCTAACCTAATCTTATGAGTTCCTGTTGCATTAGCACAGCATATCACTGTCAAATGGTCTTTGCTTACCTTGAAACATCAAAAAAATACATATGTAAAAATAATAACCTGGTGCACTAGTTTCTGAACCTGCAGCAAATGTTCTTTTCGGCATTGCTTTCCAATAAAGTCCGATTTCGTCTCCATTCTACACTTGCTCGGGTTTTAGGTCGTGCTCCGTTATAAGATTTTCCAAATCATAGCAAAATTCTACCGTAGCTACATCATCAGCACTTAATTTCTCCTCTTGATTCCATGACGTATTTTGAATCAGTATAGCCAACAGGAAGATGCAGAGAAGTTTTCTTTACTTTTAAACTGTTCATGAAACTTTTGGGCTTGCCTAGTATAGATCCGGATATTGGAACCCCCTCCGATCTCTTTTGTAAGAACCATTTGGTCATAGCATCATCAAATTTTGGAAAAGTAGATCCTTTTAGTGATTTCCTTTCAGAATCAGCTTTTGCACTGTCAACTTTAGCTACCGAGCTCTGTAATTCGGCTTTCTTCTTCACAATGTCGCGAACCGTTTGTTTTCCAATTTTATATGTTTTCGCCAATAGAGCAACACCTTTGCAATGGCTGCTCGAATCATGAGCTGTATAAAAGAGCTATATTTTAGAGGTAGCAATGATTTTTTATTGGAGCTGGAGATCTGTATGAGATTATTCATTTGAACAATCGTCGGCAAGGCATAAATTGCACGTTTGCCAACTGCTTCTGAAGTAAGGTAGTTAAAAACCACTTTTAAACAGCCTTAATTCTTCTTTTAATCCATCGACATCAGCTGATTTTTCTGTTTGTACTGTAATTAGATGAAGTGCAATAAAACCATACCTAGAAGGGGATACTATTGAATGAAGGGTGACATTTTCTGCATTCTTTCCATTTGAAAAATTGTATTATTTTGATTTTCGGTAGTATTTTCACCAATTTCCTGATGTCTTTTTAATATTAAATGACAAAAGGTCTCGAAGCGATAATAAAACTGCTCGTAAACCTGTTTCTTGAAAAGCACTCCCTTGCATTCGCCGAATAATTCTATGATTATTGTTGGTGTACAATATATGTACAAAGGGTGAAGTTATATGTTGTCCATACAGGGTGTTTATTCCTTTATTTTTCGGTGCTACCACTAAGCAACGAAATTTAATTCAGCGAACAATCAATTTTTAGCAAATTAATCATTAATATAGTGATTTGATAATACGGGCCCTAAAACTGCACCTTGTGGTATACGACATTTTGAGAATTTCGCATTTTTCACATTTTGGATTATATTTGAGGCTGTCTGTGGTAAATTGAGCATCCTATGTATAACTTTGAACAAATTCTAAGCCTCTAAATCTACTATTATTTGTATTTATGTGATTTTTTCATTATTCAAACAGCCTAATAAAATTATTAGGCTGATTCAAATGGATTGTATATATTTTAGGCAATACGATCACAGGCATATTTATGTTATTAAAAATTTGTTTTCCTTTGAAAATATTAGATATAATTATATGTGGCACGGAAATTATAGCAAATAAATTATGTATAAAATATAAATCAAAGTTGTGTTAATGGCAAGCATGTTATTGCAAAAAAAAATTAAATTGTTACGTTACGAAAAATTATTGTATAAACGTATCCATTTATATAATAACAACGTATTTTGTTATTATATAATAAATAATTATTAAATGCTTTAAATGCATCTACTCATGACACATGTCGGCGTCCATTTGAGCAATTAGATGGAACGGTGTTGCCAAATTTGTCTTCGCAGATAGATGGAGCTCGAACCCAAAACTTTGAATCATAGAATGATCATTTTCCAAGTTTTTGCTACGAACTTCTGGGGCACCCTATATGATAATAGATACAGTTACTGGAATTGTTGCACTAAATCTAAGTAACTGAAATGAAGTCGTCTACAAAGGCATCTTATTTCATCCATTAAATCATTAATCTAAGTCTTCTACTTTTTTCTTACTTTTTTGTAGTTTCTTGTAATTTTACGAAGATTGGCGAAAAAATATCAAGCGTTGCAACGTCGTAGGAAACTATATGTTATTAGCGGAATATTGAGATTTAACGAGCTATCAATAAATTTTTATTCGCAAAAAAATTAAGTGTTACTTTTTGTTGAAGGTTAAAAATAAAACAGATTTATGATTTAAATAAATTAATAGGTTTTTTAATTAACGACAACAATATAATTATTTAATGGAGGTACCGCGAGCAATATTTGTCTGAATGTTTGCCAAAAAAAAAGATAGATGATGAGTATCTATACAGGTTGTTGAAATTAATAATCAAAATTTGTCAGAAAATAAAGATCTGAAATATTTTTGTTTAATCGTTAATGAGATACATATTTTTTATTATTTTAATATACAAAAAAATGATGACAATATGGGGTAGGCTTCATAATAAGGGGTAATTTACGAAATCTTATATTAGAATTCAGACCAATAAGTGAACAGCTAGCATACCTGAGAATACAATCAAAACCAATGAATATATCGATAATAAATGCATACGCACCAACTGAAAGTGCAGATAAGGAGGAGAAAGAAAATATGTATGAAAAGATTGAGGAAGAAATGGAAAAAATACCAAAAGAAGACACAACACTTTTAATAGGCAAACAAAAAATGTAAACGTTACAAAAACAAACCGAATTAAATGGAACCTCGAAAAACTTAGCAATGAAAACATAAGAAGCGAATACAAAAAGCATGTGGAAAACATGTTAATGGAATGTGAAGAAACGGCGAATGTGGAATTAGAATGGTATAATATCAGAAAATGTTTACTGAGCTCAGCGGAAAGTCAATTGGGAAGAGAAAAAAACGGAATAAACAAGCAATGGTATGATGAAAAGTGTCGAGAAATTGTAAAAGCAAAAGGAAACGCTAGAATAAAATGGATAAGTACAAACAACTCAGAAGATAAAGACGAATATGAGAGAATAAGGAAAAATTGCAACAAATTGATATAAGAAAAGCTAAAAGAGAATGGATGGATGACAGAATAAGAAAAATAGAAAATGAAAAAACTAAAAAAAATACCGAAGCTTATTATAAAAAAATAAATGAACAAAATAAGACATATAAAGGTAAAATTAAAACTATAAGTAATAAAAACGGTGAGGTGATACAAGAAGAAGCTCAGTATAAGCAAATCTGGAAAGAGTATTTCGAGGAACTGCTAATTGTGGTAGTCTCAATGATACAACAAAGGAAGAAAGCGAAGGGGAAAAATAAGAAAATGTAACACAGGAACCAACAAAAAATGAAGATATTAAAAGAATTAAGAATGGGTAAGCACCGGGCAAAGACGAAATAAACATGGAATTGATTAAGTATGGAGGAGAGGAGCTGTACGAAACATTATACCAGCTAATAAAGAAAATATGGAGAAAAGAGAGAATGCCCGAAGAATGGGAAGTTGGGAAAATTGTCACAATACACAAAAAGGGGATCAGCAGGAGTGCAAAAACTATAGGGGTATAACTCTCTTAAATGTAGCATATGAAATAATGTCAGCAATAATTCAAAGTCGCCTAGCTTGAAAAGCGAAAGCCATAATAGGTCAATACCAATACGGTTTCACACAAGGAAAGTTAACAATTGACGCTATTCACACTATCAAGCAGATAATGGAAAATGCCCATGAATACAAAATGGAAATAGGAATGCTATTTATAGATTTCCAACAAGCATTTGATTCAGTAAGACGAAGTAAACTGATGAGAGGACTGAAAGAACAGGGGATAGAAAGTAAGTTAAGAAGACTAACTGCAATAAAGATACTTACAAATAAAAGAGGAACGGAGGGCTTTGTAGCTAATAGAGGCGTAAGGCAGGGTGAGCGGGGGCCTGATAGTCGCATATGCAGATGATATAGTGATAGTAACGAAAAGAAGGAATATAATGAAACAAATGCTACTAGAACTAACTAAAGAAGGTGAAAAAATGGGATTAAAAATAAATGTAAACAAAACGAAAATAATGAGAGTTGGCAAACAGTGTGAAAACAGAATGATAAAAATTGGAGAATATGAATTTGAGGAAGTGGAAAAATTCAAATATCTGGGAGTCACGATCAGCAGTAATGGGGAAAGAAGATCAGAAGTAGACGAAAAAATAATGGTAGCTAATAGGGTATAATATGCCAATAAAAAACTACCAAAAAGCAAACTATTGAAAAGATACACTAAATTTAACATTTACAACACAATAATAAGACCTGTGATAATGTATGGAACCGAAACGATGCCAATGACAAAAAGAGATGAAGAGGATTTGAGGATAGTAGATCGAAAAATAATAAGAACAATTCTAGGACCAATGAAAGTTGACGACAATGAATACAGGCAACGTATGAATAATGAAATACTGAGAGAAATGAACAGGGAAGATATAGTAAAGAGAATAAAGAGGCAAAGAATAAAATGGCTCGGACATGTATGGAGAGATGGAGAGCGCGCAATCGCTTGCTCAATGTTACAGTGAGAACCAGGTGGTAGGAGAAGGCAAGGAAGACCCAGATCTAAGTGGCAGAAGGAAGTAGAGGAGGGCTTGAGAAGGATAGGAATCGTTAGATGGAAGGAAAAAACGAGGGATAGGATTATATGGAAAAAAATAAGCGAGAAAATAATGAAATGATGGGGATTGATCCACCCCAGAAAGCGGATCTAGAAAGCATTTACGCGGCGTAACCCCACAAGGGGTGTCTAGCCACTTTATATATAATATACAAAGCATTTCAATGAAAACTATCCACCCCACATAATTCTGAAAGCGTCACTTTTATGAAAAAATGAAAAAAAATCGGGACGACGACTTTTTGCTCACATAGGTATGTAGACGTTGTAACTTCAACCCTTTCCCCATAGTCACCAGTCACCACTCCCATTGCTAAAAATATTTTCTAAAACGCTTGCCGTTTTTATGACAAATGCATAAAGTTCAAGGCTTAACATATTGAACGTTAAAACTGTGTATGGGCTTCAAAAAGATGGAATTGCTACTCTTACATCTTAATAATGTGAGTACCATAGAAAATGAGGTAACATTTTGTTGGGATATGGATGAGCAATCTGGTACATCAGTCTTATTTAGTCAAAATCGGAGTATCAATACGAATATAAACGGTAGGTACTTGTTTGGGCTTTTTGACGTAACGTTATTTTTCATGCTTTTCAAATAATATGCCTACATTAGAAGGTAGAGGTGGATATTAAACTAACTGTTGGGCAGAATAGTCAGCAAAGCCTAATGCCTAAGCTTTTAAAAAAAGGGGAAACGACGAAAGGAAGAAAAAATAAATTCTTTGATTAATGCAAAAAAATAGGTATATGATAAAATATAAAAAGTCAATAGAGTTGTTATTGAGTAGAAAGATGTACATAACAATATACATTTTTTTTAAATTAATGTTATAAATGAAACTAACTGTTTCTAATTAATTCCACTATTTAATTGAAAGATTTATGAAAATTATTAAAGGATATTGATAATTATTTCGATATTGACATATCATCGTCAGAATGACAGGAGTTACATTTTATGTGATACCTACTTGATGTTTAATATTTTGGCTAGACCAAATAGTAAGTGACCTATCTTGTGATTGACTTAATATATATGAATAGAAAAAAGAAGAAGATATGATTTTACAAATATTAAAGCTTAGGTATTATTAGCCCTATGGGGATATCCTGGATATCTTTTTCCCATTTAAGATCAGTATAACTGTGCAATGATATAGAAAACCAAGGAAAACTATATCTGCTGATCTTTACAATAGTTACTTAAGAAGACAATTTATTAGTGGAGAGCTCCCTAGATTTATCTGTTCATTGACAACTTCATATTGTGGGTCTCTTAAGTGTCTTCTTATTTCTAGTTCTTCAAGGAAATCTAGTTCTTGTTTCTTATCACAAATATGCAGTACTTCTAGTTCTGTGTTAGGTGTTAATGAATGTTTTGTGTCAAAAAGGTGTTTTGCGTAAAGTGATTTATCTGGCTGTTTAAATCTGTATGCTCGTGAGTGTTCATTGTATCTAATTTCAAAATTTCGAATTGTTTGACCAATATAGACAGCATTACATTCTGGACATTTAAGTTTATATACTCCAGACTTTTTTAATGGGGGTATTTTTGTTTTTACATTTAACAATTTTTTACTTACATTGTTTTCTGTTTTAAAAGAAATTGCTGTATTTGTTGAACAAGATATTATCTTTGAAATATTATTAGAAATATTACCAGCATATTTGATGGTTTTGTAATTTTGTATTTCCCTAGTATTTTCAGGAAATATTAATTGTAATGCCACTTTTTCCTCTTTTTTATTAATTAATTTATTTATTATATGTAATGGATAACCGTTGGATGTGGCTATTTGCTTAATTATATTAATTTCTCTATCAAAATTATATTTGTTCATAGGAACTGAAAATGCTCTATGTATCATTGAATTATATGCCGCTAATTTATGTGAAATGGGATCATTTGAATTATATGGTATAGTCACATCAGTATGTGATGGTTTTCTGTAAATTGAAAAATCAAGTATATTATTGACTCTTTGAATTTTAATATCAAGAACATTGATTGAGTTATTTTCTTCAACTTCCAATGTAAATTTAATTTTCGGATGTAAATTATTAATATGATTGAACAATATATCTAATTGTCGTTCACTACCTACAAAACAAGCTAATATGTCATCTACATACCTATACCAAAATAATATATTTTTTGAAATGTTACATTCAAAGATTTTTCTTTCTAAACTGTCCATAAAAATGTTTGCTAAAATTGGTGATATAGGGCTTCCCATTGGTAAACCTTCATTTTGAATATATACCTTATTATCAAAAGTAAAATAATTCTGATTAATACATACATCAAACAAATTAAGTATATCTGATATTATTCCTGGATTGATATTTTTATCCTCTAGTAATTTTGTAACAAGTGTTATGCATTCTTTAGGAGGAATTTTAGAGAACATATTGGTAACATCAAATGAAATAAGTTTAGAGTTATCTTGTAATTTGTATGTTTTTAATTTTTTGATTAGTTCTATTGAATTTTCAATTGAGTATTTAGATATACCTCCATAGCTATTAAGTATATTGTTTAGTTTTTTAGCTAACTTATTATTAGGAGTATTAACGTAAGAAACTACAGGTCTAATTGGTTTCGATACTTTATGTAATTTAACAGTTCCATATAATTGTGGAGACTGAGGATTTTTATTAATCATGTATTTTTTCTCATAATCATTGAAAACATAATTTGAACTATTGACAATCTCTCTAACATTATTAGAAAACTTTTTTGTTGGGTCAGCCCTTAGAATTTTTACATCAGAAGATTCTATAAAATTATTAACTTTAGATTTATATTCTTCGGATTTTAAAATGACGGTGGCATTTCCTTTGTCAGATTTTGTTATTGTGAGGTTATAATCTTCTACTTTTTGTTTAATTGAATTTATTGCTGAAATATCATTTTTTGTTTGACGTTTAACCTTTTATAGATTAAAATGTTGTTGAATAAATAGAGCTCTGTACTGTTGACTATTATTATTATTTATTGAAGCATTTTCTGGAGCGTTATTATGTTCATTAATAGGCTCTTCATCCATTAAATGTTCATTCAATTCAATAGCCATGTTATGGAGAACAGCTGTTGCTATAATTATTGTCATTGCCGTATCAAGGTTAACCCTTATACCCAGGGATAGTATAGGAAATCGTCTTTTCCAGACACCATACTGTTTTTCCACTGTACTCCTAGTTAATGTCTCATTGTATGGTCTTTCAGCCTCTGTATTTGTTTCCTGAAGGAGAGTCAAGTTGAACTCCGTATCCAGAATCTCCAATTAAATGAAACCTCCTAAATTGGCATTCTTCAAAATTATTTTTCCATCGACTATTATTAAATATAGTCTGATCATAAGTACCTACGCTCTGGCCATCTAGCCACTATATTTCTTATTTTCAGATGACTGTCTGTACTTTGTCTAAAAATGTCGTTGTCTTCACCACCTGTAAAAAGTTTCAGGATAGATATCTTCAAACATGGAGCTAATATTTTTATGTGGGTATAATCAATGGCACCACATAATTTGGGAAAATGGGCTATATTAAAAAAACCTAGAGCAGTTGAAATTATAGAAAATTTTATATAAAGTTTACTTTAAAATTTTAAGTATTATTATGAAAACGGCCGTTAGATTCATTTTTTGATTAAAAAAAATCTCATCAAGTTAAAATTTCGATTGAATGCATCAAATTTAACAATATCAATTCAAAAAATGATCCTCTCATCATCAGATAGAATCATTTAATAGAGATTAGAGGCGCGCATACATACACGCACACGTATTCCAATGATTCGGTCACGAGTCCTCGTCATTCCGTGTTTCCCCGTTTGATTTCCAACTCATTCCTCAATGTCATCGTGGGGTCTTACTCCCTCGGATCATATTGGTTATATTCCTAACACCCGATATTGTCATATCAGTTCTGATTTATGTAATTGTATCGACTTTTTTCTTTTGGTTCTATTCCGGAATAATGCGTCGGCCTAACCGTCTGCTACTGGGTTTTTCTTTGATTGATGATCTGATACATTTCGTTCGGTAATCTTGTTTATGAGCGGTCAACAACTCAGCGTTTTTCTTTCAGATGATTCCATATAGATTTTTTATGTCCATAGTCTGTATACTTAGAGGCTGTAAATGTCAATTTTCAATGAAATCACTAATAAAACAGGGTGGACTACTTGTATTGTAATCTTCTATTAATTTAATCTACTCTACTCTACTCCAACTAACAATTTTATATTCTATGATGGTTTTCGACACAACAATTACAAAAAAAAAAACGTTCACAATGTGTTTTTACGACTGCTATTAGTGCGAAATTGGCACCACTTTATAAAATACTTTGGTCTCCGTTGATATTTCCCAAAGCCTTTTAAAATAATTATAAAACAATTTTGGCAGCATTATAAAACAGGTTAATTAAAGCTTTAAACAGATTTATTAAAGTTTTTCCTCCTGCTCTATAAAATATACTTGACTATTTCTTATAATATTTTTATAAAACCAGTATACAACAGTTTTATAAAAGCTTTGGTAGTTGCAGGTAAATGTAAAGTGAAAATGCAGCATGAAATGACAACAATAAAATAAAAAGGTTTCATAAACATATTCTAAAACCTACAAAAATATAATAAATACAAGAAGGATTTTGGAAGTAATAATAAAATACCAATAAAACAAACCAGTTGTAGAGCTATCAAATTATAAAATACCTTTGCTGATTGGGACAATACAGAGTTTTCCAACATATTAACAGTATTCGGCGAGGTAGTACCCAGCTAAGGCCTACATTCCCCTCCGGTCGGCATGGTCCTTCGAGCATCGCTTGACACACCACCATGACACCCGGTACGATGCATCCCGTCGCCTCGATGGTGTTACTGCTTGGGATAAGGGTTTTTTTCTCGCAGGTTTTCTCCTTCGGGAATCTTCTGTTTGGGTTCCCCTAACCTAAACGAGGGATCCCAGTTTTGCAGCGCGGGGAACTCGCTCTCATATCAGGTAGGGACTCGTCAGAGTATAGATATCGAATAATAGTTTTATACTAATAACGCCTTACAAAGTTTTCAAAAACAATGTCCATTCACTTATAAGGAACAACTACTTCTCGGGCTATATGCCCCGACAGACATTGAATTATACTTCAAGTTAAACGGGGTCGGAATGATCTACTAGATTTAACCAACCATTCTGGTTTGCAATTGGAACGGACAATATCACTTGTAGCATATTTGCGCCTCATCAGTACAATGTAGATATTCTCCGTCCGAGAGCTCTGTGAGCTTAGTCCTGGACTAAAGATGATACTGAAATCACAATCAATACATATCTTCCAGTAAAGGAAATGTTAAAGTTGTGATAACTGCGACATCTTTACCTCTAACCGCAAACCAAAATTCTAATTTTACACAAGCATCTGTGTGTACTATCAATAGATTATTACAGTTTCCTGTGAAATTGTCGTATTTATAGATATCGAATAAGGACCATACTCTTAGAAAAAACAACTACTTCTCGGGCTATATTCCCCGACAAACACTGAAATACGCTTCTAAGTTAAACGGGGTCTTAGGATATAACTTGGGCGTGTTGGATCTTCTACTGGCATTTATTGGTGCTACCTATTCGGCATCAGTAGACCCACTGACCATTTTTGAGCTGTTTCCTTGCTTCACTCTCTCCTTTCTGTCCTTGCAGCTCGAGAAGGGAAGAAGTAACTGACCTCTCCACCAATGACAAGGTCTTACAGCTCCTAGGAGCAGACCGTTTTATTGTTTCTAAGGGCTCTTTAAAGTGAAATGAACTTGAAGTGTCACTTCTTGCTTGTCTAAAAGTTGTGGTAAATGGAACCATTAACAAACAACTTTTTTGGAAACTCGTGACTAGTAGAAAAAACATTTACTGGTAGTACCTGTGTGTACCAGTTCGGTTTCTCTGTACGGAGTTTTGATATTTTCGTTAGTTCTAAATGGTCATTCACATGGTTCAAGGAGATCTATTCAGTCGTATTATAATACGAAATTTATCGAGTTACTAAAATCTAAAGAATCTCGTTTTTTCAATATTTGTACAGGTAGTGCCACAATATTTACTGACCACTGTCAATATACTACTGTCAATATTAAATTTGTTCTTCACTGTTAGTTTTACCAGTCATTTGAAGAAGACAACTTCACAATAGATTAAGCAAACTTAGACCATGTTATGTTTTAGTTCGAATATAGTAGAGTCGCTTGTTGTTATTTATTTATGGCCACCTCTTTCCCGGTACTATTTTGATTTTAATAGAAATGTATTTAAGAGGAATTATAAAATATGTGCCAGAACAGGAACAGAGTAAACTCCTGTTAATGGTCGAAACTCACTTAACAGCACATCGACAAGCATCGTCACAGCATCGTCGAGTGGTCAAGTTGACGGTTGTGTATGGGTTCACTTAACGCATCGACACGGGATCAGCACCGTCGCGATACCCGACTATGGGCTTCACTTTATATTGTCAGAAATATTGTATTGTACTGTACTAACCGAAATGTGCTGATAAGTGAGTGTACGACAAAGGATCAGCACACCACAAAAACGCTGTCCGCAAAATATTCTCTCTGAGAAATGTGTTGTGGTTGAGGCGTTGACGTGCCTTGTCGGTGCTGTGCTGATGTTGTTAGGTAGGCGCGCTTATACATTTAAATACACACAAAAAAAAATCTGCTGGTGATGATCAGTCGCTGTTCCTATGAGGAGGTCGTCGGACCGCCGACAGAAGCTTGCTTCTTATGCACAATAGAATGTCCATTTTTGACCATTTTTCGTGAATTTTTGACCATTTTACAAAAATTTTGACAATTTTTGACAATTATTGACCATTTTTCCAAAATGTTTGACTATTTTTTCAAATTTTAACAAATATTGACCATTTTTGACAATTATTGACCAATTTTGACAGTTTTGACAATTATTGATCATTTTTGACAATTTTTCGAAAATTTTGACCATTTTTCCAAATTTTAATAATTATTGACCATTTTTGAGCATTTTTGACAGGTTCTGACAATTATTAACCATTTTTCAAAAAATTTTGACAATTTTTAACAGTTATTGACCATTTTTGACAGTCTTTTATGATTATTGACAATTTTTTCAAAATTTTCAGTTTTTGACAATTATTGACCATTTTTGACCATTTTTCCAAAATTTAACAATTGTTGACCATTTTTGAGCATTTTTGAAAGGTTCTGACAATTATTAACCATTTTTGACAATTATTGACCATTTCTGACAGTCTTTTATAATTATTGACCATTTTTTCAAAATGTTGACAGTTTTTGACAATTATTGACCAGTTTTCCAAATTTTTGACAATTTTTGTAAATATTTGGCAATTATTACCCATTTTTTCAAAATTTTGACAGTTTTTGACAGTTTTTGACAATTATTGACCAATTTTGACAGTTTTGACAATTATTGATCATTTTTGATAATTCTTCGAAAATTTTGACCATTTTTCCAAAATTTAACTATTGTTGACCATTTTTGAGCATTTTTGAAAGGTTCTGACAATTATTAACCATTTTTGACAATTATTGACCATTTCTGACAGTCTTTGATAATTATTGACCATTTTTTCAAAATGTTGACAGTTTTTGACAATTATTGACCATTTTTCCAAATTTTTGACAATTTCTGTAAATATTTGGCAATTATTACCCATTTTTTCAAAATTTTGACATTTTTTGACAGTTTTTGACAATTATTGACCAATTTTGACAATTATTGATCATTTTTGACAATTTTTAGAAAATTTTGACCATTTTTCCAAATTTTAACAATTATTGACCATTTTTGAGCATTTTTGACTGGTTCTGACAATTATTAACCATTTTTCGAAAATTTTTGACAATTTTTAACAATTATTGACCATTTTTGACAGTCTTCTATAATAATTGACAATTTTTTCAAAATTTTCACAGTTTTTGACAATTATTGACCAATTTTCCAAAATTTTTGACTATCTTTTCAAATTTTGATAAATATTGACTATTTTTGACAATTATTGACCAATTTTGACAATTATTGATCATTTTTGACCATTTCTCCAAAATTTAACAATTGTTGACCATTTTTGACCATTTTTGAAAGGTTCTGACAATTATTAACCATTTTTGACAATTTTTAACAATTATTGACCATTTCTGATAGTCTTTTATAATTATTGACCATTTTTTCAAAATTTTGACAGTTTTTGACAATTATTGACCATTTTTCCAAATTTTTTACAATTTTTGTGAATATTTGGCAATTATTAACCATTTTTTCAAAATTTTGACAGATTTTGACAATTATTGACCATTTTCCAAATTTTTGACAAATTTTCAAAAATTTTAACATATTTGGCAATTAGAGAGAGAGAGACGCGCGATACTCTGTAGCCTACGAGAGAAGAAGAAGGCGGCTGAGGAAGAGAGGGGAGAGAGTTAGCGCAGCGGGCGGCCGAGAAAGAGACGAAGATTGAGTCATCGCGTGACGAACGCTTTTTCGTAACATCACGTTTCACGAGTTCACTAGCATTCGCAAAAGTCCTATGTCGTGCAATAACAAGCAAGCTTAAAAAAACATTCTCGTACAAAGTCACGTACAGAGTTTTCCATACGACCAAGTGATGTTTATACCAAATTATATACAATCTAACGTATTTATTTGATGATGTACACCGTTTTTTCTACGACTACCTAGCAATTTATTTTTATTTTGATAAGCCCAGCACACCAGAACTTTCATTAAATAAAAAATTGAGAAGTGCAGGAACCATTACATTTTTGTTGGATTCGAGATAAAGTTAATCAAGATATTTTTGATGGTGCATTAATTTTGCTCATTTGTCTTTCATCGGATCGTGTCTAATTTTTAATTTTATAAAAGTTACACGGTCTGCAAATTTTGATGAATCGTCGGCTTTTTATTAACTACCTACAAAAAAAACTGTCTAATTAAAAATATACAGGGATAGACTAAAATTTCCTGGACTTCAAAGTGGCATTTCATATCATTTAAATATTGTAAGGCGGAATTTGTTACCACTTTCGTCGTGAAGAATCTGTTGAAGACATTAATGAGTAGATTGTCGAGTATAATTTAGTTGCACCGCCCTGTATAGGTGAGGAAGTGGGCCAAACCTACTAAGATTTCAGCCTTTAACGGATATTTCTGTATTTAATTTATTTGGCAGAGGAATTGCCTAAGCATTTAAATTTCGTCATGGTAATTAAATATACAACAACAAGAGGTTCTTCTACCATAAAATAATTTTTTTTTTAGATAGTTTCCGCATAAATTTAATAGAAATAATCGTATTAACTACTAGAAGAATTTTATGGGGTGTATATGACTGAGTGACCTTCATAAGCAGTGACAGAAGAAAAGTAATTGCCAAAAATTATTATTTTCGAGAAATTTTCTTGTAAAAGTGGAAAAATATTTGAAAAAATTCTCCAGAACATGGATGTTAATTTTTGAAGGAAAGCTTTCGTTTCAAACATTTCAATAAAGAAGAAAAGTGGAATAAAGGCTTTGGGCGATAAGAAATAAAATTTTTAATAATAAAATTATTATAAAAATATAAATTGACATTAATAAAGTGTTGGTGAGAGGAATAATTTCCTTAAATGAAAATTTTGTCGATACATGAACTTGAGCCGGAAGTAAGGGCGAACCGACATCATAAAACTAGAAGAATTCGGTGTATTTTTGAATGCCTCGCCGTATGAAGTACACAAAAAGTCATTAAGGGCAATTGTATCGAGGCGCTCTCAGTTACTATCGGTATTTTTTATTTAGAAAGGCGGCTGCGTTCGATGCCTCTCAGCCGTCAATAGAAGGGAAAGAAAGAAAAAAAATAGCAGGCAATTGGTATGCAGGACACAACAACTGCGGGAGGGTGCAGGATAGACCGGAACGAGATCAATACCATCAAGACGGAGAAACATATTTGGAGAAACATTCACTTCTTTTGGTTTTCATGTGTACGGGTGCGATAAAAACATTAAATTTCTTAATGTATTTTCTGTAATATGTCATTCAAAATATTTTTGTTTTTGTAACTATATGCTGAGAGAAATTTCTACTACATCGTTTCTCAAGCGGGGGGTCGCGATGCTTGGGGGGGGGGGGTCGCAGTCTGTTGAAAACTATATATAGGTAGGTACCAAAGATTCGTTTATTAAAGGAATTAATTTTAGTGTGAGTGAGCTAAGATAGTTGTGGTATGTACTAGTGATGAGAGATATTTCAAGAACTGTTACTTTTTCACTGATACGAACAAATCACACGAAAACGAATGAGTGAATCGAAATATTCGAAATCTAACATAATATTGACCTCTTCATCGCTCTAATTCGACGAAAATTCGTCACAAACTATGGAAAAAATTTTGGAAAGAAAATTTTCGAATTTTGACGTTTTTTCGGTAAAAAACACTTTTTTTGGGGGGTAGAAAAAAACATTGCGATTTCCGGATAAAGTTGAGTTCCTAGAAAAAAAAGTTGAATATAAAAGTTGTAGATTTTGGAAAAATCTACAACTTTTTCACCGGTCACTTTTTCACATAATCTCAAAATTAGCTCAAAAAACGCAAAAAACTGCATTTTTTGTATTTTATTTTTAGTTTCGTTAAAAAATGTTTGATTTTGATGAAAATTTGGTAGAAAGTAGTCACAAACCATAAAAAAAATCGAATGCAAATATTGAGAATTTTTCGAATTTTGACGTTTTTCGGTAAAAAACACTTTATGGGGGGTGGAAAGAGACATTATTGCGATTTCCGGCCAAAGTTTAGGTTCTAGAAAAAAAATTGATGATAAAAGTAGTAGATCTTGGAAAAATATACAACTTTTACATCAGTGACTTTTTCACATAACCTCAAAATTATCTCGAAAAACGCAAAAACTGCATTTTTAGGTTTTTATTTTTAGTTTCGTTAAAAAATGTTTGAATTTGATGAAAATTTGGTAGAAAGAAGTTTTCATAGTCACAAACCAAGAAAAAACATTTCGAATTAAAATACTGAAAAATTTTCGAATTTTGACGTTTTTTCGGTCAAAAACACTTTTTTTGGGGGGCGAAAAAGACATTATTGCGATTGCGATTAAAAAATTTGCGATTTTGATGAAAATTTGGTAGGAAGTAGTTCTCAGTCACAAACCATAAAAGAAAATCGAATGAAAATATTGAAAATTTTTCGAATTTTAACGTTTTTTCGATAAAAAACACTTGTTTGGGGGGGGTGGAAAGAGACATTATTGCGATTTCCGGCCAAAGTTTAGGTTCTAGAAAAAAAATTGATGATAAAAGTAGTAGATCTTGGAAAAATATACAACTTTTTCAACAGTGACTTTTTCACATAACCCCGAAATTAGCTCAAAAAACGCAAAAAACTGCATTTTTTGTATTTTATTTTTAGTTTCGTTAAAAAAATTTTGATTTTGATGTAAATTTGGTAAAAAGTAGCTTTTATAGTCACAAACCATAAAAAAAATCGAATGCAAATATTGAGAATTTTTCGAATTTTGACGTTTTTTCGGTAAAAAACACTTTTTATGGGGGGTGGAAAAAGACATTATTGCGATTTCCGGCCAAAGTTTAGGTTCTAGAAAAAAAAATTATTGATAAAAGTTGTAGATCTTGGAAAAACATACAACTTTTTCATCAGTGACTTTTTCACATAACCTCAAAAAACGCAAAAAACTGCATTTTTCGTTTTTTATTTTTAGTTTCGTTAAAAAATGTTCGATTTTGATGAGAATTTGGTAGGAGGTAGTTTTCATAGTCACAAACCATGAAAAAAAAAATTCAAATGAAAATATTGAAATTTTTTCGAATTTTGACGTTTTTTCGGTAAAATACACTTTTTTTGTGGGGTAGAAAAAAACATTATTGCAATTTCCCGCCAAAGTTGAGTTCCTAGAATTAAAGTTGAATATGAAAAGCTGTAGATCTTGGAAAAATCTACAACTTTTACATCAGTGACTTTTTCACATAACCTCAAAATTATCTCGAAAAACGCAAAAACTGCATTTTTCGGTTTTTATTTTTAGTTTCGTTAAAAAATGTTCGAATTTGATGAAAATTTGATAGAAAGAAGTTTTCATAGTCACAAACCAAGAAAAAACATTTCGAATTAAAATATTGAAAATTTTTCGAATTTTGACTTTTTTTCGGTAAAAAACACTTTTTTTGGGGGGTGGAAAAAGACATTATTGCGATTGCGATTAAAAAATGTTCGATTTTGATGAAAATTTGGTAGAAAGTAGTTTTCAGTCACAAACCATAAAAAAAATCGAATGAAAATATTGAAAATTTTTCGAATTTTAACGTTTTTTCGGTAAAAAACACTTTTTTGGAGGGATGGAAAGAGACACTATTGCGATTTCCAGCCAAAGTTGAGGTTCTAGAAAAAAAAGTTGATGATAAAAGTAGTAGATCTTGGAAATATCTACAACTTTTTCATCAGTGACTTTATCACATATCCTCAAAATTAGCTCGAAAAACGCCAAAAACTGCATTTTTCGTTTTTTATATTTAGTTCCGCTAAAAAATTTTCGATTTTGATGAAAATTTGGTAGAAGGAAGTTTTCATAGTCACAAACCAAGAAAAAACATTTCGAATTAAAATATTGAAAATTTTTCGAATTTTGACGTTTTTTCAGTAAAAAACACTTTTTTGGGGGGTGGAAAAAGACATTATTGCGATTTCCGGCCAAAGTTGAGATTCTAGAAAAAAAAGTTGATACTAAAAGTTATAGATCTTGGAAAAATCTACAACTTTTTCATCAGTCACTTTTTCAAATAACCGCAAAATTAGCTCGAAAAACGCAAAAACTGCATTTTTCGATTTTTATTTATGTTTGTCAAAAATTGTTCGATTTCCATGAAAATTTGCTAGAAGTTAGCTTTCATAGTCGCGAACCATGGAAAAAAATTTCAAATTAAAATATTGGAAATTTTTCGAGTTATCACGTTTTTTCGGTAAAAGACACTTTTTTGGGTAGTAGATTATAAAAAGACTGTGCAAATAGCGAATAGATAATCTTACGAAATGAAAATAGATGCAATTTTTCCCATCGTATATTCATAACCGTTTATCAAAAATGTCGTGATCACGTCACGTTTTAAAATAACTGATATTAAAAAATCACGGTATCATTTCACAACGTGATTAAAAAATCATGATATCGCTCATCACTAGTATGTACCTACTTGCTTCCCTGGCCTATACTACATCCCTTAAAATGAAGCTCGGCCTCGCCAGGGTTGCCAGTTCGATTTTTATTTCATCAGTAAATACTTTGTCAAAAATTTAGTAGATTTATTTTATGCTATACAAATTTAAGGAAAGGATAATGAAATAAATCTATGACGTCCAACAAAATAGTGACGGGGTCGCAAGACTTCTTACTTAACTTTTTGGCTTTTTCGTGGGTCGCGACATAAAAATGGTTGAGAAACGGTGTTCTACTTTACACTACTTCAAAGTTAGGTAGATAAAAATGAACTTCTATTCTTGTAAATATAAATTATTGCCAAGAGATATTTATATAATTGTTACTTCATCATTTACTAGTGGAGAATAATAACTGCAAAACCTACTATTATTAGAAATACAATCCTTACATGAAGATATTGATAAATAGCACTTAATAGAGAGGTTGAGATCATATCAAAAGAAAAATACTTGAGTCAGTGAGGTGCATTCCAGATTGAATATTTCTGCTAGTAAAAAGATGGTTTCACTAGTATTAACTTGAATACACAGTGTCCCAAGATAATGTGACACATTTTAAATTCTAAACAAAATAACATAGAAACAAATAGCTTTGGTTGAAGCCTTTGTGGTGTACCGGCAATACCAAGAGACTGACCTGATAACCAGAAGACTAGGCTCTCCACCAAAAGAGAAAGGTTCGCAAGCTACTGCGGTTTCGCTGCGAAATCAACTAGAAGATGTTAGGTATGTAAATATGAGTGAGTGGAAAAAGAGAGAGAAGGCTTTATGCTGTCGAATTGTCCTGTGGAAAAGGCTACAGGACCTCCATTGGAAGTCGGCTTCGAATTGCAAGATTGTCTTTTGTCCCTGGCATGGAATGATGGGTACTGTTCTCAGATGAGTCGCATTTTTGCCTCACTGAGGCAGATAGGCGTCGGCGAGTATGGAAAACACCCGGAGAAAGATGCGCTTCAGCTTCCATTTGTCGGAGGGTAAGTTATAGTATGGGCGGGAAATTTCTCGACAAGCTTCTACATCCTGGAGGTTCTAGTAGATTATGTTATGCCTTTCATGATGACTATGGGCTAACATGGCAATTTCATGCAATATTGTGCTGAGTCGCACTTAGCCACAAATTCCAGGTAGAACCTATATGGATGAGGAGGGAATTGGGCTGCCAGCAGTCCAGATTAGATTAGCATTGAACATGTCTGGGATGAGCTGGGACAAAGTATCCGAAGATGAAATTCCCAGGAGCTGAGAGAATCGCTATTGTAAGAATGGGATAACATCAAGCAGATGACTGATAACATCAAGCAGATGTACTCAAATACTGAGGCAGAGGCTCTAGAGCATCTCCTCAGTGTGCACTTTCCAGGTTCGGTAAAGATAGAGTCAACCTATGACAACGGGCCGGTTGCCAATACAAAGGTAACCAAAGAGGACTGGGAACTCACGAATAAGATCTTATCAGATAAACTCATTTGACCCCTACAAAACTCCAGGACTAGATGGTATATTCCCCAAGCTTCTGCAGGAGGAACTAGACATCATAATGGGTCCTTTAGTTCTAATACTTCGAAGCAGCCATTCTCTAAGGTATATACCAATTGCATGGAGAGAGTCAAGGGTGGTGTTTATTCCTAAACCAGGAACAGAAACGTACACCCAGGCTAAATCCTACATAGTGGCGGACGACATAGTGATTATCACCAATGCCAATATCCCAGAGGTGGTTATGAATGTCCTACAGGAAGCACTGCGAAATTGTGGAGGAATAGTGCCTTAAAGAGGACCTTTCAGTTAATCAAAAAAAAAACCAAGCTAGTTGCTTTTACGAATAGAAGAGTTCTCCCGCAGGGTAGAGTACTGTTGTTCGGAGAAAGACTAGAAATATCCAAAGAAGTTGAATATCTGGGAGTGACCATTGATTCTAAACTGAATTGGAAGGCACACCTGGAAAAAATTTCTACCAAGGCGACTAGGCTTTTCTGGCAATGCAGAAGAGTTATGGGCAAAACCTGGGGAATACGACCTGAGGTGGTTCACTGGCTCTACATAACTGTAATAAGGCCAACGATCACCTATGGAACAATAGTCTGGTGGAGGAGTACAGAAGTGTCCTCTGCAGTTAATATATTAACTGCAATCCAAAGACAAGCCCTTCTTGGTATTACCGGGGCAATGAACAGCACGAGAACGGCATCAATGGAAGCTCTTATTGGATTTCCTCCTCTAGAACATTTTATAAGGGCGCAGGCGATGATGGCAATTCCTAGGCTGAAATCGAGAGACTTATGGTTCTAGAACAATGTTCGAGAAGGACACACTGATACAACTGGAACATTACTAGACGAACCCATATTTCACATGAGTAGGTAATGAAATGGCGGACCAGTTAGCTAAAGAAGGCTCTAAAGGAGACTTCATAGGACCGGAACCGTTTTGTGGAATCACAAAATATAGCATAAGAGGGGAAATCGGATAAGCAAATATTGAATTCTGCCCCGTTATAGGAGAGTTAGTCCTCTTCAGGGTTTGGTTGAATAAAAAGGCAAGTGAATTTATGGTCGCCGTAGGGACAGCTGTGGCACCTGTGCACCCAAGGATGGCAATTTGGTTAATTTCCGCAATGTATCGCGGTTCCGATCACTGTGGAAATTAATATGCAGGAAAAAACCACAGAAAACCTTCATCCATAATCCCGGAATAGGATAGGGAAAGGTGTTTGTTTGTTTTCATAAATGTAGATACCTCAGGTACTTAAAAGTATCTGAAGTGTGTGTTTTGCGCTGAAAAGTATGGTGCACTAAAAAGTGCCTTTTTTGTGTGTGTTGTTGCGCCTTGCAGTCGGAAACCCTCTCGTTGCAACGGTTCGTCTGTTGCTTTTGGCGACTTTCCGTTTAGGTATTCTTGATTTCGTTGCACTTCTTCGGTGGAATTTCGCTGGTGGTGAGGTGAGGATGTATTATTTGTCAGAGGTTAGGAGATTGGCGAAAATATGCCTTATTGCCCTGTCCTTGAACAGAGCAGTTGTGGTTATGATAGGACGGTATGAGATGACGGAGTATCTCGATTACCGTTCTACGGGAGGATGGAATCGCAAGTTATCTCAAGAATTTTTTGGACTTCCGAAGGGAAGTCGAATGGCATAGGAGGTTTTGGGAGTGTAATGGGAGCTGTTTACTCGGGCTTTTTCGGGCCTGAACACGATGAAAACCCATTCATTTTATAATCGTGACAAATACTACTCGAGCAATAGAAAATAATCGATTATTTTCGAGTAACGAAACATAATCAGTTATAATATCACAAGAGCATAGACAATATTCGATTATTCACCGAGACACGAGACGTATTTGGCGAAACATCACGAGAGCTCAGCTCGAGTGGTGTTTCGCGAAATACGTTGAGTGAAGAGGTAAATAATCGAAAAATATTGTCTATGCTCGAGTTGGTATTCGTTACGATTATATAACGAATAATATTCTAATTTTGTTTATTGATTAATATTAATATTGAAGGTACAATTATTATAATACATATTTGATGTATTGTTGTTTTCGGAATTTGTAGTAGAATTAACTGTCATTTCATTGAGCAGGAGGCGAAACACCAAAACGATTATATCACGTTGTCAAGGGGTATATTCACTTATCAATACGTCGTAACTAAGGGAAATTCAAGGATTGTATTGGTTCATTAGAACATAAGTTATATAATCTGCGAAAAATCACGAGAGCGCAGTTCGAGTGGTTTTTTAAGGATTACCTCGAGTTACGAGTGACAAATAATCGAGTATTTTTGAAGCTCTTGTGATATTTTAACTGAGAATTACAAAATCTCAAATCGTTTTTAAGAGATTTCAAAAAAACCGAACCAATTTTTTTACACCTTCATACAAAGAGTTTACTGAACAAGGTAGACAAGGAACTCGCAACCAGGCTACTGAAACTGGATAAGACACATTTGAAGACAGTTACCGACTTGGTGACTGGACACTTCACCTTGAGGAAACATCTGTACAAAATGGGCAAAGTTAGTGCAGAAAATGTGAACTTGATGAAGAAACACCTACTTACATACATACTTACAAGAACTTAGACGGAAGCACTTTGGAGAGGAATTAATACAACCATCACAACTACCGAAAATCCCTCCAATCAAACTAGTGGCCTTTTTAGAAGACACGAAGTCTCTGGAATGAGAATAGAAAACATGGGAAATGGTACAAAGATACAGTTCAAGTACCTGAGCTGATGAGCGCAACCCTAATACATCAAGCAGAATAATTGAAAGAATGCCTCGTAGAACGGTTTTATCCTTATCATTATTTATAAATATATTTCTACTCCTTGGTATTCAAAATTTCTTAATGTTTTTCACGAAATAATTCCAAACAATACTTTTATTTCCAAAAAAAAATTTCGTTAATTTCTTTCACGAATGCCCACGGACTAAATATGTTTTATATTTTTATTATTTTTCAAAAAAAATTATTACTAATTCGTACGAGTCTTTAACACGGTTTCACGGATCATATAAAAATTCATTTTATACATAATTACAGTCTGGACTATTGAAGAAGACCCGACAACTTTACAAGCCTGCAGTGCACATACCATCGGGTAGATAGAGGACATCATACCTGCAGGCAAACATTTGTTCTGCATTCTTGAAAACTTGTCTTGCTGATATACTATTCATTATAAGATAAAGATTAACAAAAATATATATAAATTTTATTATGCAGATAAGAAGATGCCGTGAAAATGTAAAAGAATACATCGTGAGACGGAAAACAATTTTTTCTAGAAACCTTTACGAAAAGAGGTTAAGTTTCTCCTCTAGTGATGAAAGTTCAATTTATATTTTCAATTATTTCCTTCCCCCGTATTTATCGGTAGTGGTGAAGAGATAAGTATCCACTGCAAATGGTTTTTTTTAAATTATTCAGGAATGTAACTTTCCCAAATTTTCAAAGTGTTTTGGAAAATGTTTTAGCTTACTTTTGGTACAAGGTACAAAAATCACTCAGTTAAAATTCGATAATGTTAGTGTTGAATGAAGACTATTCTATAATTTATTCGTATACAAATAAAACTCAAGAAGACAACAATGAGGCATAAGTCGCACGCACCCAATTCTTATCCCACGTTCATTCACAATGCCACACGTGGTGAATGGTACTGAGATAACATCCAGGACCGGATTATATCAAAATCTAATTATATACTTCAGTCAGCCGGGAATTTTGTGAGTCATTTTCCAGGTAGAACTTAGTTGGGTTTGTTTCTAAAGAATTTGGTATCCTCTATAACAGAAGGTATTAAAGCTGATGATATTAATTGTGGATGATTTAATTCCAATTAGAAGTATCTACAAATCCTCGAGATTCACCCTGTATAGCAAATCTTTTATACTTCACCCAATATCTTCTTACTTTATGCTCACCTTCGTAATTTATAGTTTTATTTATTGAAATGTTCCATCGACACCATAAATACAACTAGAACTAGGGTAAAATTCTCGTCATACCTTTGAGTAGGAATATATCCCACTATACCACATCCAGACGCATCCACCGTTTGATAAAGTGTCCCAATTTTTGGCAGTATTTATCACGACCGACAGCCGGTCCGGGAGTAATAAACTGGCATATCTGTGACGGTTTCGAACTACATTGATTTATTCGCAATTCGGTGAAATATTTCTGAGATCGTCTCACGTCTCCTCTTTTTTCCCTGCCTTCTATAATATTCCTCAGGAAGCAGGGAAGTCGATCACAATTGAGGAGAAGGATGGGATTCACTATAATTTTTCATTGAGAATGTTTTCGTCCACCCTGAAAGGTCAATAGTATCGCTGTTTATCCTGTTGTCAGTGATTTGACGTCAAACGTCAACAGTCAAACTTCAAATATATTTTGATTTACTATTTTTTCAATATTTACGATGAATCATGAAGTAAAATATCGAGTCTCCGCCACTATACTTCGGATTCCGATCGTCTTCTTTATTTTTCCTACCTTCTATAATATTCCTTGCGAAATAGGAAGGTCGACCTCAATTGAGAAAAAGTATGAATTTATTCTAATTTTCCATTAAGAACATTTTTGTCCACCCTAAAAGTATCGCTTTATATTCAGTTCTCAGTGACTTGCGTCAAACGTCAACAGTCAAACTTCAAACGTCAAATATATTTTGATTTACTATTTTTTCCATATTTACGATAAATCATATAGAAAAATATCGAGTCTCCGCCACTATACTTCGGCTTCCGATCGTCCTCCTTATTTTTCCTGCTGTTCCCTCAACGTAATCAAGATATATCCGTTGACCTTGAAGTTCCTGTGTGAGATATTACTGGAGAAACGTGGCTATGTGTTCCGTATATATCCATTATTTACGATTTATATACCGATTCAGTTATTGTTCGCCGTTATTGCTTTGAGGTCCTTATAACACGACGTTGTCCGAATCTGCGGTAATATGGAGAATGGGGCGAATTTCAATTGTCTTCGTTTGTGACGAACATAAATGCCAATTTGGGTTTTTTGTCGTTTTTCACTGGTTTTATGATATCGTAAATTAGAAGCAAGAAATACACATTTTTTCGGGGGATGAAAGTACAAATTTGAAATTTTTTGTAGGGTATTGTCTCTTCAAAACACGCGAAGAGTATCAATTTTGTCAAATTCTAATTAGCCAGTGGCGTGGAACGAGGGGTTCGTAAACTTTTATTGTACCATATTTTTGAAACACCCTGTATTTAGAGGTAAGTAGTTCTATATTAAATTCCCTACATAAAAGGAACTCTTTGTTGAACTCGATATAACACTCCATTTTCAAGATATTTAACTTTTTATTGCTGTAAGACACTTTTTTATATCGTACCACGCCACTGGCTTATTAGAATTTGACAAAAATAATACTGTTGATGTGTTTTGAAGATACTATAACGTACAAAAAAATTTTAAATTAATACTTCTATCTCCCGAGAATATATGCAATAAAATGTGTATTTCTTCTGCTCCCTTTAACAGCCTGTATCTCACAAAATAAGAAGGTTAAAGAAAAGTTGTATTTAGTTATTTTAAATATTTCTTAACGATCTAACATGCTTCCAATTTATGGTACTTATTTGCGGGACACCCTATATAATATAATTTTTGGGAGGAATCTTGGAAATTCTTTGCAATTCTTCTACCATCTTTGTATTTTTAAAGTCATGTTCACACCAAACCGTTATTTAATGTAATAAAACAAACAGCATCGAACATGTTGTACGTGTGACGAAAGTAACATTTTTTTTTAATGAGAGAACGTCGGATACTGAAGCAGCCATTAAAGCACTGAGTTCTTGTGTAATCAGTTCCAAAATGGTATGGGAATGCTCAGGAAAACTTAATGAACTGGGCTAGAGCAATATCGTGACCTTACTGTGGATTCCAGGACATACTGGAATAGAAGAAAATGAACTAGCAGATGAACTAGCAGATGAATTAGTAGATGAACTAGTAGATAAACTAGTAGATGAACTAGTAGATGAACTAGTAGATGAACTAGTAGATGAACTAGCAGATGAACTAGCAGATGAACTAGCAGATGAACTAGCAGATGAACTAGCAGATGAACTAGCAGATGAACTAGCAGATAAATTAGTGGATGAACTAGTAGATGAACTAGCAGATGAACTAGCAAATGAACTAACAGGTGAATTAGTAGATGAACTAGCAGAGAACTATCAGATGTACTAGCAGATGAATTAGTATAGTAGATGAACTAGTTAATGAACTAGCAGGTGAATTAGTAGATGAACTAGCAGATGAACTAACAGATGAATTAGTAGATGAACTAGCAGATGAACTAGCAGATGAACTAGCAGATGAATTAGTAGATGAATTAGCAGATGAACTAGTATGAATTAGTAGATGAACTAGTAGATGAAGTAGCAGATGAACTAGCAGGTGAATTAGTAGATGAACTAGTAGATGAACTAGCAGATGAACTAGCAGATGAACTAGCAGATGAATTAGTTGATGAACTAGTAGATGAACTAGCAGATGAACTAGCAGATGAACTAGCAGATGAATTAGTATAGTAGATGAACTAGTAAATGAACTAGCAGGTGAATTAGTAGATGAACTAGTAGATGAACTAACAGATGAATTAGTAGATGAACTAGCAGATGAACTAGCAGATGAATTACTAGATGAACTAGTAGATGAACTAGCAGATGACCATTGGAAGGATCTAGTAGAGCTTAGACAATCAAAGATACTTCTGGCTGACTACAACCTGTTGAGAACAAATGAATACCTGAGTCTTTTTGTTCTTTCTTCTGGCATTCTTTGAAGATAACAACTAGGTGAGAACAAATGAATGCCTAAGCCAGAATAAAACTACAGTAAGAGTTTTAACAGGTGTCCTAACGGGAGATTGTCGCCTGATTGGGCACGTGGAAAAGCTCAAACTACTGGAGAAAGAAGAATGTAGATTCTGTGGTATAGAAGAAGAAACCTCCATCCACATACTGGCGGATTGCTCAGCAATCCAGAATCCTAGGGCGCAGCACCTAAGAGGAGACTACTGGATAGAAAAGGGACACTTACCTAAGCTAAAGCCTGCAGATCTCCTAAAATTCCTCCGGAAGCTAGTATCTCTGAGACTTTCCTCAGAAACTAAGTAGAAAAGAGGGGCACAATAGATCTCCATTATCCCAATATACATGCATAAATACAAGCGAGATAACTGCTGTCTATAACGTGGATATTTTCCAGATACGATATCTTGGTTGATGAATTATTATGTCTTCGTAGCCGAGTGATATAGAGGTTTGGCTGCGAAAATTATGAATTTTAGGCGTAGGGTTCGAATCCTGGACACGGTAATAATTATTTTTTGTTTGTTATATTGTGACATTTGTATGTCAATGAGAATCATTTTTAAATTTATATCAAAAATGTATACCATTCATTTCTAAAACGAAATAAAAAATCAAAAATAATTAATAATAATAATAAACGTGGGGGGCATGCGACACATAACTTTCAGATAGTGGTGGAATATGGAAAAAAATCAAGAGATTCGTATCCATGATATTTTGAATACAGGGTTATTCGAAAGTGCCCCACGTTTATTATTATTATTATTATTTTTGACTTAATAGTTTATTTTAAAAACGTGGTATATTAAAATTATCATTAAACCTACTGCCATTTTCATTATTTCAACTCATCGCGATTTTTATTATTTTAATTTAAGTTCTAACTTGTTTGTTTTAATGTTTTTCATATTTGTGATAAAAATTTTAAAATTTGCACTGTTTGGCTATAAATCTCCGTCGCTTTGGTCGTGATTCACCCTGTACACCCTCCATTTATTATTTTTTTTATTTAAAGATATTTCCTAAACCTATCAATTTGGTTAACTTGTGCAATATCCTTCATATAAAACCATCCTTTCTCGTCCTAGAAACCCCGCTTCACAGAAATCGATACCCTTCGATTAACTCTGTATATTCCAGGCTAAAATCATCCAATCTGATTGAAGAGCTATAAATTACCAAATTTCAAATATATTATTAATACAAACAGCTTCCAAAATCATATCAGTGGGATATAGACGGTCCACCCTATAAAATAAATTATATGAGAAGGAATTATTAGAGGTCTTCGGTTATCAATAAGAAAAGATGTTACGTCATTAGGGGATTTGACCAAGGGTCATTGGTAATAAACTGATGTTCGGCATTCCATTTGGACTCACCCTAACGTCTTGAAAGTCATCCCTTCGTGTTGTTTACACAATCATTGACACTCCCAACCTAAAGGGCCATCATTCTCTTCTCTCTTGTCCGTTTTCTTTGCTACGACTAAAGATTTATGGTCCTTCAAATATTTTTAGGAATGTGGAATGTCGAAGTTGATGTCCTTCCGGACAGTGCGCAAAGCATTCAATTTTAAATCAAAATAACCTCAAAAAAAGTGAAAACAGTATAAATGATGGAAAACAATTGCAACAAACAAAAATTGTAACAACATAACTTTAACAGTTGTTCAAAGTGGCCTGTGATGTTGGGATGTTTTTATGGAAAGGCCTTTCTAATAAGTGGTCCTCCAGGTCACTCGGAGGGTCATCTGACTTCAATAAAACTATGACTTCTTGCACTGGAATAAATGAATTGAATTGAATATGAATATGTTATCGTTTGCTTCTATGATATTTAGATTGTGCTTCAAGTTCAGGCTGATATTTACTATTTAATGTTATATGTTTATTTACGTGATGAACTTGACTCTCGATGCCTGTCGGCCTCGTTGGTTTTATTTATGCATTCTTTAACGTTCAATGATTTATTGAAAATAGTTTCAAGGGAATTTATTTCTTATTTTATACCAAAAGGCATCACTTGCCTCCATTTTGCTCAATACCCCTCCGAGCTTTTGAAGTAAGATTTGTAATTGATCTTCTTATCATAACTTGGTCATTTCTCAATTCATCGCAAGCGTGGAAGATACTCTCTAGTGTTTACTTCAGTTGAATAAACTTTTAATTTTAAATAACCCCAAACAAGGTAATCGACTGGATTTAAATCGGGCGTCTTCGTAGGCCACTTGTGAGGTCCTCCTCTGCCCATCCAATGATATCTTCTACTATTACCCTGAAATGTCCCATGTTGGAAGTACATGCCTCCAACAACAACTCCTGCATCATCTAGCAATATGGTAAAATATTTTGCAGGAATGGAGCAATTTTATCTCCTACTTGTAGCCTATGAGCTTGTTCTAAATTTTTTTGAAGCTTGCTTCTTATTGCTCGTCATAGGACTTTAGGGAAGGCTAGTGAACTCGTGAAACGTGTGATGTTACGAAAAAGCGTTCGTCACGCGATGACTCATTAGGAAGAGAGAGAGAGAGACGCAGGCTATAGTGTACGTTCAGTGCAGAAATAAAGAGAGAGAGATAGAGAGGGAGAGAGAGAGACGCATTGAAATAACGTGCGATAATATATAACCAACGCTGCGTTAAAATTTTGAAAAATGGTCAAAAATTGTCAAAATTTTGAAAAAATGTTCAATAATTATAAAAGACTGTCAAAAATGGTCAATAATTGTTAAAAAATTGTCAAAATTTTGGAAAATGGCCAAAATTTTTGAAAAATGGTAAAAATTTTTGAAAAATTTTCAAAAATGGTCAATAATTGTCAGAATCTGTCAAAAATTGTTAAATATTTTGAAAAATGATCAATAATTATCAGAAACTGTCGAAAATGGTCAATAATTGTAAAATTTTTAAAAAAAAGGTCAATAGTTATAAAAAACTGTCAAAAATGGTCAATAATTGTTGAAAATTCTCAAAATTTTTGAAAAATGATCAATAACTGTTAAAATTTTGAAAAATGGTCAAAAATTGTCGAAATATTGAAAAAACGGTCAATAATTATAAAAAACTGTCAAAAATGGTCAATAATTGTTAAAAATTGTCAAAATTTTCTGAAAAATGGTCAAAATTTTCTGAAAATTGGTCAAAATTTCTGAAAAATTGTCAAAAATGATCAATAATTGTCAAAACTGGTAAATAATTGTTAAAATTTGATAAAATGGTCAATAATTGTCTAAAATTGTCAAAATTTTTGAAAAATGGTCAATAATTATAAAAAACTGTCAAAAATGGTCAATAATTGTTGAAAATTCTCAAAAGTTTTGAAAAATGGTTAAAAATGGTCAATAATTGTTAAAAATTGTCAAACTTTTTGAAAAATGGTCAATAATTATAAAAAACTGTCAAAAATGGTCAATAATTGTTGAAAATTCTCAAAATTTTTGAAAAATGGTTAAAAATGCTCAATAATTGTCAGAAACTTTTAAAAATGATCAATAACTGTTTAAATTTTGAAAAATGGTCAAAAATTGTCGGAATATTGAAAAAACGGTCAATAATTATAAAAAACTGTCAAAAATGGTCAATAATTGTTAAAAATTGTCAAAATTTTCTGAAAAATGGTCAAAATTTATGAAAAATTGTCAAAAATGATCAATAATTTGTCAAAACCGGTCAATAATTGTCAAAAATGGTGAATAATTGTTAAAATTTGAAAAAATGGTCAATAATTGTCCAAATTTTTGGAAAATGGTCTAAATTTTCGAAAAATTGTCAAAAATGGTCAATAATTTTGAAAAAATGTCAAAAATGGTCAATAATTGTTAAAAATTGTCAAACTTTTTGAAAAATTGTCAAAAATGGTCAATAATTATAAAAAAACTGTCAAAAATGGTCAATAATTGTTAAAAATTGTCAAAATTTTTGAAAAATGGTCAAAAGTTTTGAAAAATGGTCAAAAGTTTTGAAAAATTGTCAAAAATGGTCAATAATTGTCAGAACCTGTCAAAAATGTTCAAAAACTGTCAAAAATTGTTAAAAATTGTCAAAATTTTCTGAAAAATGTTCAAAGTTTTTGAAAAATTGTTAAAAATGATCAATAATTGTCAGAACCTGTCAAAAATGCTCAAATATTGTCAAAAATGGTCAATAATTGTAAAAATTTGGAAAGATGGTCTAAAATGGTTGAAATTTCTGGAAAATTGTCAAAAATGATCAATAATTGTCAAAACTGTCAAAATTGGTCAATAATTGTCAAAAATGGTCAATAATTGTTAAAATTTGAAAAATGGTCAATAATTGTCAAAATCTGCCAAACTCCTTGAAAAATGGTCAAAATTTTTGAAAAATTGTTAAAAATGGTCAATAATTGTCAGAACCTGTCAAAAATGCTCAAATATTGTCAAAAATGGTCAATAATTGTTAAAATTTGGAAAAATGGTCTAAAATTATCAATAATTGTCAAAACTGTCAAAATTGGTCGATAATTGTCAAAAATGGTCAATAATTATTAAAATTTGAAAAAATGGTCAATAATTGTCAAAAATTGTCTAAATTTTCGAAAAATTGCCAAACATGGTCTAAAATTGTTGAAATTTTGAAAAAATGGTCAATAATTGTCAAAACTATCAAAATTGGTTATAATTGTCAAAAATGGTCAATAATTCTTAATATTTTAAAAAATTGTTAATTGTCAAAAATTTTGAAAAAATCGTCAATAATAATTGTCAAAAATTGTCAAAATTTTTGAAAAATGGTCAATGTGCATAAGAGGGCGGTCCGACGACCGCTCACCTTTTTTGATCTTCGCCGAACAGTAGACTGAGTAACATTATTGGCTTAACTGATTCTTCTCGTATTAATTTTTGGATCATCTTAGGAATATCTGGCTCCAAATTGATATGTCGACTTGCTACAGTTGGAAGCTGACTACGTTCTCTAAGGTACCTGATCACATTAGAAAAATTTCTGAAACAAAGACTTCATTTGAGTCAACAATTCCTGTAAGATTGTTTACCAATTTCACTATTTCTGTCGAAACAATAAATCAACAACAAAATATTCCTTTGTTTACACGTCAAAACGAAAATCAATCACTACAAAAATGATGAATTGATTACACGCATCGAACACATAACAAATTAACGAACCATGTGATATCTAGAATACCTCATCGACCAACAAAAAGATCGAACGAAAATAAAAAAAAATGAAGACCATAACAAATCGATAAAAAGCTAACTCTATTCATGAATGGGGGGTATTTAGTCAACAAAATAATAATTAAATCGGACACAATGGTCAGAAGGCGTGCAACAATTGGTCTTGAACGTGTGGCATTACCACGTGCCACGATTACCTGTCAAATTTTATGCAAAGTCATCATTCACAACAGGGCGTCCTCGTTCGGCTGGGTTTTTGAGTCTCAGACTTATTTTCATACACGGGATTTTAATAGTCGAAATAGGCCAATCAATTACTATTTTTTTTAAATATTTTAGGTTTCTTCATACTTTTAAATGATTTTTGCTTCTTAAATCATTCATAACAGACCAAGTTTCTCCGGAGGATAGTTTTATTTGACAGATTTGACAGTTTCTTGGTACAATATTCTATAGTTATAATTCAGTATTCGAGGGTTGTATTTTGAGTGTCAACAAATTTCAAATGTCAAAATTAACTGTTTAACTTAAGTTTCAGACTACTTCGTGTAAAGCTGTACCTAACTGAATTTTCAAAGTTGATGAGACAGTCGAAAAATGGAATTAAGCCGAGAAAATTTTCAACTCTTCTCTCAACGTATTTTGGGAAGAAAACTCAGATAGTATTCTTATTTTGTCAATTGTTTGTATTCTGAGAAATACTTTCTTGAT
Organism: Lochmaea crataegi; assembly: GCA_947563755.1. Taxonomy (NCBI): domain Eukaryota; kingdom Metazoa; phylum Arthropoda; class Insecta; order Coleoptera; family Chrysomelidae; genus Lochmaea; species Lochmaea crataegi. Next base: position 69,922,610 of record OX387424.1, read on the forward strand.
CCTTAGTATTTAAAAAATAATAATAATAAGAGCTCTAGTAAAGTTAATAATAAATTTCCATTCCATTTCTCCATTAGATATATATTTTTTTAATGTATAAAGATGTATCTTCTTATATTGAATATTTTTCGCTTTTTTTCCTGTAAAATTCACTGCATTTCAACACTATACTGGCCTATAAGGCTTATTTTCATACATTGGATTTCAATGGCCATATATACGTCTAGTTATTTGATATGTGGGCGAGAAGACCACAAGAAGAGCTCTTGCCTTATACCTACATTTTAATTGAAATCCTTTTTAGAGCCTTCTACCCTCTCACCTCTTAAGAGGTTTATGGCACTTAAACTTATTCGTTTTTTTTTCAGTTATTTGAACACTTATTCCAGCTAAGATATTTTCACCTTATACTTGCAAGAATATCCTCCAAGAATAAGTAAAATGTTGTTAGCATGGATGAGGCTATTAGAAAGTTTACCAAGAAGTACGAGGTGACATTTGGTAAAGCACTAGATACGAAAGAATATAAACAGTATGAAAGGAAGGTGATGAAAAAAACTGGAGATAAAGCAATCAAACTGTTGGAATGGGAGAAAAAGTTATTGACACCTTCTAGGTTTTCCAATTTTATAATATTATCTATTACCCTCTGAAAGCATGCAACTCCATTAGTGACTCCAAAAGGTATTCTTCGAAACTGAGGCAAAGAATGACAGAAGTTAAATTTTTTTTGTAACTTCTGTCACTCTGACGATGATATGTCAATATCGAAATAATTATCAATATCTTAGAGTTTACATAATTTTTTCATTAAATAGTGGAATTAATTAGAAATGGTTCATTCCATTTAAAAAAGTAATATGAGTAGATAAGGGTCCAAACAGTAAACTCAATTTTTCAAGCATTTTGTACAACAAACGTCGTTATGTCAACAGTAGCGACGTTCCCTATTTTTTCTAATGACTTTTCTAATAAATAAATGCCAGTGGAAATTGACTCGCCAAACATTCATACACTTCATCTTCCCATTTTTCTCGCGTCATGAAATTCCTTTTGGTATCGTTGTTGAATATGCACTTCTTTCTGCTCTATTGATCCTTCTACTTGACAATCATTTATCATCCATTTAATTTTCGCCCTGCATTTACTTTAATCTTTCCTTCTACCATGAGGATCTCGAATACGTCCTTGTGAATAGCGATCGGGATGAGTTTTAGACCCTTTTTAATCAAAAAATATATAATAATATATGTGGAATCCAATGAAACGCTTGTTTATTTGAAAATTAAATCAAAAATAAATGTAGAAAAGGAATGATTTTTTTTAACCACCTATAAACATTCCAAGAAAAAACAAACTCAACATACATAAATTATCGGAAAGTTAATCATTCTAGCTAGACTAGCGGGAAATTAAATATCAAACTCGTTTTGTAATTTTCCGGTCACTATGCCACCCTCGTCTGAAAAAAAAAATGTAATTTAAATGTCCCTAACCCGAAGTGTCATCCGCAGCGAGTGGAGTGAAGAAAAAAAACAGGACTTAAGGTCATCCGTATATCTTCCCCTGTCACTATGAGACATACTTAAGGGTCTGTCAAATAGATTTCCCTAAATATATGTGCGGAAACGGAGAGGGAAGCTATTTTATTGTTTAGTGTCGGATGGAACAGTTTTAACTTTAAATAACCTTTCGGAGTTTCTTACATTCTTCGCGTAGTGTTTGCTCATTTTTTAACGTTTAGGGGGATCAACCGAGGACGATTCTGTTTGTAATTTAAAGATATTTCATGGTGAACGAACACCCGTTTGGAAATTTAATTGTACGCCCATAGTAGATGGAAATTAAAACTGAATCGCCTATGATACGCGGTGACGGTTAGGCGGGGACCAACCCATAAGTTTTCTAAAAAAATTTTCACTTTTTCTGTTAAAGAAATTCTATCTATCTATCTAGGCACACCCAGTATAATAACGCAACAACCTCCATCACCGCAAGCGATACGATAGAGAATTATTGGAGTTATGAATTAACTAACTCGAAGGGGGTGAGTTGGGTTAGTCAGAGAATATGAACCCCTCCTCCTACTTCTCCAACATTTCTGCCCTTTTCGACGTGCAGACGTCAACACACTTGCTCGTCGATCAATCAGACCATCATTTGAATTCAACGCACGTTCGTATAATCTCAGTTTTGGATTATTTTATCTACATTGCCGCCCTCAACCCGTTGGTAAAATCTTTTAATGCATTAATCACCGGCCAAAGGGTAACGAAAATCACAACTTTTTAATAATGGACAAAATATGGCAAAATATAAACAAAATCAATCAATTGTTATGAGTATTTTTTGTTTTGAAAAGTGGATTTTCGAAAATTTCATGACTCTATTTGAAGGCGAAATAATGATTTTATCACAAAACTGATTGTGCCAGTCGATTTTTTGGCCAAAAAAACCCCTCTTTACGAATTTTTAGCATTTTTTATAATTTTTTTGTCGAAAATTGGAAATATTTTGCGATATAAATTGATTTTTTCTAACTCCCATAATCCTTGGAAATATGGACTCAAAATTCACTAAAATATGTAAAATTGTCCTCTTCTATCGATTGGTGAAGACTAGAACGTTCTATCTTTCCTATTAGTCGAGTTATGAGTATTTTTTGTTTTGAAAAGTGGATTTTCGAAAATTTCATGACTCTATTTGAAGGCGAAATAATGATTTTATCACAAAACTGATTGTGCCAGTAGATTTTTTGGCCAAAAAAACCCCTCTTTACGAATTTTTAGCATTTTTTATAATTTTTTTGTCGAAAATTTAGAACAAAGGGGGTAGTAGCTATGGAAATATTTTGCGATACAAATTGATTTTTTCTAACTCCCATAATCCTTGGAAATATGGACTCAAAATTCACTAAAATATGTAAAATTGTCCCCTCTATCGATTGGTGGAGACTAGAACGTTCTATCTTTCCTATTAGTCGAGTTATGAGTATTTTTTGTTTTAAAAAATGGATTTTCGAAAATTTCATGACTCTATTTGAAGGCGAAATAATGATTTTATCACAAAACTAATTGTGCCAGTCGATTTTTTGGCCAAAAAAACCCCTCTTTACGAATTTTTAGCATTTTTTATAATTTTTTTGTCGAAAATTGGAAATATTTTGCGATATAAATTGATTTTTTCTAACTCCCATAATCCTTGGAAATATGGACTCAAAATTCACTAAAATATGTAAAATTGTCCTCTTCTATCGATTGGTGAAGACTAGAACGTTCTATCTTTCCTATTAGTCGAGTTATGAGTATTTTTTGTTTTGAAAAGTGGATTTTCGAAAATTTCATGACTCTATTTGAAGGCGAAATAATGATTTTATCAATAAACTGATTGGGCCAGTCGATTTTCCGGCGCAAAAACCCCTCTTTACGAATTTTAAGCATTTTTTATTTTTTTTGTCGAAAATTTAGAACAAAGGGAAATGGAAATATTTTGCGAATCAAATTGCTTTTTTCTAACTCCCTTAATCCTTGGCAATATCGACTCAAAATTAGGGCTGGGCGATTATCAAAAAACATAATCGATTATCGATTATATGAAAAAATCGATTTATTAATCGATGTTAATCGATTAATTGATTAATCGAAAAAAATCGATTAATCGAAAATAATCGATTGATCAAAAAAAATCGATTAATCGAAAATAATCGATTAATCGAAAAAAATCGATTAATCGAAAATAATCGATTAATCGAAAATAATCGATTAATCGAGAATAATCAATTAATCGAAAATAATCGATTAATCGAAAATAATCAATTTTCGATGATTCGAAAATTTATTATTTTTCATTATTCTTGATAACGGCAGCTGGACCGCTACCGAAACTTTAAAAATAGAGTTTCAACAAACATCGTGATCAAGAACTATTCTATTTAACTAATTTTTTCCCTAACTCACGCCTTTAAAAAGATTGACAATTTGGAACTTACGAAAATATTTTGAAGTTTAAGACTTAAAAAAATTGTCAAGATTTGCAAGTCGATTTTCCGGTCCAAAAAACCCCTCTTTACGAATTTTTAGCATTTTTTAAAATTTTTTGTCGAAAATTTAGAACAAAGGGGTAGGTATGGAAATATTTTGCGAATCAAATTGCTTTTTCTAACTCCCTTAATCCTTGAAATATTTATTCAAGGGTGGTGAAGGGTCAGTTGAACTGTGTAAAAGTTTTTGGGAAAAAATGTTAACATGACATTTTTAAACCGTCAACAACAACTGAGATTGACACGTAGGCAATCATAGTCATGTCAAAGTGGATAAGTCACCTATTTTTATACATAAACATCTATAGCTCCTTCCACAACCAATCAAGACAATTGATAAGCAGGAATTATTGTTAGAATCTTCTTCTTTTTGCTTTAATTACGGTGCAGGATGGACTAAAAGTTTTGCCAAAGGTAAACGAAAGTTCTTGGCTGAATACCGAAAAGAAAGAGGATAAGTTACCTATTTTTATACATAAATAGCTACAGCTTATTCCACAATCAATCAAAACAATTAATAAGCAGGAATTATTGTTAGACGTCAAAAAATAATAGTTCAATACTATTAAACGCTTTACAAAATTAGAAAAATTGATTTCCAAAGAGCAGAACGTCCACTAAGAAGCAACAACTACTTCTCGGGCTATATGCCCCGACAGACATTGAATTACACTTCTAAAGTAAACGGGGTTGGTATATCTGTTAAGATAGAACCAACCATTCTGGTTTGCGATCAGAAGGAATAACATCACTTGTGGACCGGTTTCGGCGTTTTTGCGCCTCATCAGCACAAGGTAGATGCCACTCGTCCAAGAGCTCTGAGAGCATAATCCTGGACTAGAGACTACGTCGATACCACACCAACACATTAGCCTTAGTAAAGGAAATGCTAAGAGTGCGATATCGGCGACATCTCTACATCTAATCACAAACCAAAATTCTATATCGACAAAAAACCATCTCGGTTTTGTAGGTATTTACTTAATTACAGTTACCTTAGCATTTCCTTTACTAAGGCTAATGTGTTGGTGTGGTATCGACGTAGTCTCTAGTCCAGGATTATGCTCTCAGAGCTCTTGGACGAGTGGCATCTACCTTGTGCTGATGAGGCGCAAAAACGCCGAAACCGGTCCACAAGTGATGTTATTCCTTCTGATCGCAAACCAGAATGGTTGGTTCTATCTTAACAGATATACCAACCCCGTTTACTTTAGAAGTGTAATTCAATGTCTGTCGGGGCATATAGCCCGAGAAGTAGTTGTTGCTTCTTAGTGGACGTTCTGCTCTTTGGAAATCAATTTTTCTAATTTTGTAAAGCGTTTAATAGTATTGAACTATTATTTTTTGACGTCTATAGATCACGCTTTACTTATATGACAATTATTTACAGGTAACTGTAATTAAGTAAATACCTACAAAACCGAGATGGTTTTTTGTCGATATAGAATTTTGGTTTGTGATTAGATGTAGAGATGTCGCCGATATCGCACTCTTAGCATTTCCTTTACTAAGGCTAATGTGTTGGTGTGGTATCGACGTAGTCTCTAGTCCAGGATTATGCTCTCAGAGCTCTTGGACGAGTGGCATCTACCTTGTGCTGATGAGGCGCAAAAACGCCGAAACCGGTCCACAAGTGATGTTATTCCTTCTGATCGCAAACCAGAATGGTTGGTTCTATCTTAACAGATATACCAACCCCGTTTACTTTAGAAGTGTAATTCAATGTCTGTCGGGGCATATAGCCCGAGAAGTAGTTGTTGCTTCTTAGTGGACGTTCTGCTCTTTGGAAATCAATTTTTCTAATTTTGTAAAGCGTTTAATAGTATTGAACTATTATTTTTTGACGTCTATAGATCACGCTTTACTTATATGACAATTATTTACAGGTAACTGTAATTAAGTAAATTATTGTTAGAATCTTCTTCTTTTTGCTTTAATTACAGTGCAGGAGGGACTAAAAGTTTTGTCAAGGTAAACGAAAGTTCTTGGCTGAATAACGAAAAGAAAGAGGATAAGTTATCTATTTTTATACATAAATAGCTACAGCTCGTTCCACAATCAATCAAAACAATCAATAAGAAGGATTTATTGTTAGAATCTTATTTTTTTGCTTTAATTACAGTGCAGGACGGACTAAAAGTTTTGTCAAGGTAAACGAAAGTTCTTGGCTGAATACCGAAAAGAAAGAGGATAAGTTACCTATTTTTATACATAAATTGCTACAGCACGTTCCACAATCAATCAAAACAATTAATAAGCAGGAATTATTGTTAGAATCTTCTTTTGTTTGCTTCAATTACAGTGCAGGACGGACTAAAAGTTTTGTCAAGGTAAACGAAAGTTCTGGGTTGAATACCGAAAAGAAAGAGAATGAGCTACCTATTTTTATACATAAATAACTACAGCTCGTTCCACAATCAATCAAAACAATTAATAAGCAGGAATTATTGTTAGAATCTTCTTCTTTTTGCTTTAATTACAGTGCAGGATGAATTAAAAGTTTTGTCAAGGTAAATGAAAGTTCTTGGCTGAATTCCGAAAAAAAAAGAGGATAAGTTACCTATTTTTATACATAAATAGCTACAGCTCGTTCCACAATCAATCAAAACAATTAATAAGCAGAAATTATTGTTAGAATCTTCTTTTTTTTTGCTTTAATCACAGTGCAGGTTGGACTAAAAGTTTTGTCAAGGTAAACGAAAGTTATTGGCTGAATACCGAAAAGAAAGAGGATAAGTTACCTATTTTTATACATAAATAGCTACAGCTCGTTCCACAATCAATCAAAACAATTAATAAGCAGGAATTATTGTTAGAATCTTCTTTTTTTTGCTTTAATTACAGTGCAGGATGGACTAAAAGATTTGTCAAGGTAAACGAAAGTTCTTGGCTGAATACCGAAAAGAAAGAGGATAAGCTACCTATTTTTATACATAAATAGCTACAGCTCGTTCCACAATCAATCAAAACAATTAATAAGCAGGAATTATTGTTAGAATCTTCTTTTTTTTTGCTTTAATTACAGTGCAGGATGGACTAAAAGTTTTGTCAAGGTAAACTAAAGTTCTTGGCTGAATACCGAAAAGAAAGAGGATAAGCTACCTATTTTTATACATAAATAGCTACAGCTCGTTCCACAATCAATCAAAACAATTAATAAGCAGGAATTATTGTTAGAATCTTCTTCGTTTTGCTTTAATTACAATGCAGAATGAATTAAAAGTTTTGTCAAGGTAAACGAAAGTTCTTGGCTCAATACCGAAAAAAAGAGGATAAGTTACCTATTTTTATACATAAATAGCTACAGCTCGTTCCACAATCAATCAAAACAATTAATAAGCAGGAATTATTGTTAGAATCTTCTTCGTTTTGCTTTAATTACAATGCAGAATGAATTAAAAGTTTTGTCAAGGTAAACGAAAGTTCTTGGCTCAATACCGAAAAAAAGAGGATAAGTTACCTATTTTTATACATAAATAGCTACAGCTCGTTCCACAATCAATCAAAACAATTAATAAGCAGGAATTATTGTTAGAATCTTCTTCTTTTTGCTTTAATTACAGTGCAGGATTGACTAAAAGTTTTGTCAAGGTAAACTAAAGTTCTTGGCTGAATACCGAAAAGAAAGAGCCCATCCTAGTTTTGAGTTAAAAGAAAAAAGAAGATATTCTAATTTTAGCCTGTTTTTCGCGAGAATCACTTGAACTGGCTGAGTAAAGCTTCTAATAGAAGCTAATTTTGCGAATTTGAATAGGAGAACGATAAAATACTAAGAAAAAATTATATAAAACTGACAACTCGTTACCCTTTCTAATAAAAATAATATCTCCCGATTCAGGGTAGTAATCCATTAAGTCATAATCAGCGTTCAATTAGGAGAGTAGCTAGATTCAACTAACTGTCTGGTGGGAAATTTTTGACTATATTATAAAGTTGGCAAACCGAAATCGCTGATGCGTGAAAATTTGATTGGTTATCAATTGTTCGACGTAAATAATGAAGTAATAGACCGTCGACGAGGCGATTGTTCCGATTGTTTTGTGGAGTGTTGCAAGGACAAAAGACTCATCTAAGAGGAAGTAAAAGAAGCGGTGTTTACACAGGAACATAAAGAACCAAAAACAAATAAAAACGGTGCTTTGACTTTATGTACATTTTAGTTTGCTGGGAGATGGGAGTTGAAATAGAACTGGAAAGAAGTGAAGGAAGCTTGAAAAAAAAATAAAAATACTGTCAAAAGTAATTTTAATTCCCAAAAACATTAAAATGTTATAAAAATATTTGAGCCACCCAGTAAATATCCCAACTAAAATATCCGCCTGTTGTTTTCGGCAATCGAACAACAGATTGACAGAATCTAATGCAATTTACTCATATCTTGACAGCTATTGAATGGCTTCGTTCCGGATTTATTTCTGTTATCTTGGCAGAGAATGAAGATTGTATCGCTAGTCGAGTGGTGGATATTGGATGATGCACTCAAACATATATATTCTTCAGCGTATTATTTCAGAGAGGAAACTCTACCTGATGCCAAGTAAATAATTACAGTTTTGATTTGTCCGAAACGATAACGAGAAAGAGAATTGGTTTGTTGGGGTTCGAAAGGTTGTATTCAATTTAAGAAAATTAAATGAAACCGTTCTAGAAGAATTTTAATATTAGCTTGTGAGATATTTTTTTCTATTTTATCCAAATTTAAGATTAAATTTTCATGTTTTATTTCGAAGAAGGGATTAAACGGTGGTTCTCAATTCTATGACTTTGAATGAAGAAAACTCGTGGTGGAGGATCATTCGTCGTTGAGGGTTGGTTATTCGAAACTTGGCAAATAAATCGATGTGTACCAATCAACAATAACAGTTCTTTGATCATACAGAAGAATTGTTGCTAGATGATCCGCTTTTGAGACAAATGTTTCATTGAAATTATAGTATAGGGCCTTAATATCTGTAACAAGATTATTTCTACTTGGTTTTATCGTAGAATGCATCCATCAGAATAAATAACGATTGGTAGGTTTTGTCCCAAGCAGTGCCTTTCCAAATAATCTAGTTTCTGAGATATTATGGCACTTTTGAGAACAACGCGTTTGAAATTTATTGTGTATATAATTCATAATGAATAGAAAAAAAGGTGAGCGGTCGTCGGACCGCCGACAGAAGCTTGCTTCTTATGCACAATAGAATGACCATTTTTCGTGAATTTATCACCATTTTTCCAAAAATTTTAACAATTTTTGACCATTCTTGACGAACTTTGACAATTATTGACCGTTTTCGACAATTATTGACCATTTTTGACAATTTTTCAGAAATTTTAACATATTTGGCAATTATTGACCATTTTTTCAAAATTTTGAAATTTTTTTCAAATTTTAACAATTATTGACCATTTTTGACAATCATTGACCAATTTTGACAATTTTGCATTTTTGACAGGTTCTGACAATTATTGACCATTTTTGATAATTTTTAATAATTATTGACCATTTTTGACAGTTTTTTATTATTATTGACCAATTTTTGACAATTTTTCAAAAATTTTGACAATTTTTGACAATTATTGACCATTTTTTTCGAAATATTTGACAATTTTTGAAAATATTTGGCTATTATTAACCATTTTTTCAAAATTTTGACAGTTTTTAACGATTTTTCCAAATTCTTGACAATTTTTGACCATATTTGAAATTTTTTACAATTTTTCAAAAATTTTAACAATTATTGACCATTTTTGACAGTTTTTGACGAATTTTCACAATTATTGACTGTCTTTGACAATTATTGACCATTTTTGACAATTTTTCAAAAATTTTAACATATTTAGCAATTATTGACCATTTTTTCAAAATTTTGACAATTTTCAAAAATTTTAACAATTATTGACCATTTTTGACAGTTTTTGACAATTTTTGAAAATATTTGGCAATTATTAACCATTTTTTCAAAATTTTTGACAGTTTTTGACAATTTTTGATCATTTTTCCAGATTTTTGACAATTTTTCAAAAATAGCGCACAGTCGCTTGAATGGGTAATCGCGTGACGAACGCTTTTTCGTAACATCACACGTTTCACGAGTTCACTAGCCTTCCGAAAAGTCCTATGTCGTGCAATAAGAAGCAAGCTTCAAAAATGGTCTCACCATCAATCTGCTATGCCTAGACCATAAAGTACACCTTCCTCTTCTTCAAAGAATCACGCAAAGCCGTTTTCTCTTCGCTCTTTGAAATCCGGTCTTGTCTGGCGAAATCGCTCAAGCGTCTCTCTGAGCGGTCGTTGCGAGCTTCGTTACGCTTATTGACGAACGCTTGTGCATTTAGCCAATGACTTTCATCAGCAGATTTCATCCACTTTTGCACCAGAATGAAGATGTTTCGGAGCAAAAGTACAGATTAGGAAGTTTAGCGACTCATCATTGTTTTGAGCCTCGGATTCCAAGCACCTGGTCAATAAATCGTCTCTTGACGATTGGCCTAATAACTTCCTGAACCTTTACTGAAAGAGGCTGCTTTTTGTGTGATCAAATCGATCAATGATTCCCGGAAATTCAGCTCTACACCACTTACACCTGCAGGACAGTTTTGATGCTGTGACTTATCGACTGTGGAAATCTTGTGATAAAAAGTGGCCCAAACTTCTTTCTTCATATCAACACTGGAATCCGGATGTCTTCAAATAGCCAATCCATAAAATTTTGTCAATTCGGCAATAACTTTATCAGTGAGTTGACCCTCACTTTTTCCGCTGTTCCCATTTGGTTGTGCATTTAAAATACCTTTAAATGTCTTTGTGTCACCATCATGTTTATTTATTGAACCAGTAAACATTTTCACGATGGCGTCTATCTCCATTTTTCCAGAACTACCAGTATGATTTATCGTGCAATTTTATTCATGGGAAGCGAGCCATTCTTCATATCCTTGTGGATCATCCTTCTTTTTATTTTTCCGCGAAATATATCCCTAACAAAAGCTACTCAACACACATGCATCCACTACTTTATTGCTATATTTTGCAATTAGTGTGGAGACGCCGAATAGATAAGAAAAACCTCGCTTTTCACACGTTCCATCTTCCGAGACTGTAAATTCATCTTCTGGTTTACGGTATTTATTGACTCTTTCTTCTCAGGAAAGCCAAGGAAAATGTATTCGTATAAACGATCGAAGCAGCTATTTATACATTGTTTAATACTCCAAAATAAGTATTTCGAGCCAAACCTTGTCCCATATCCACCAGTCCACAAAACCTTCCTAATAAACGCATTACGAAAACTATGCCATGATACTAATCATGAGTTGATGTGTTTTATTTCCATAGAATGGGAAATGACCTCTGACATAATGCACCCAACAGTAAACTACGACCTGCCTTGTACCGTCCTGATTCCAAATAGAGACGAATGGGTCCTCCATAAGGATGAACTATTAAGGGCTGTCTGTTGGTACACAGATGGATCAAAAACACCCTCAGGCTCTGGTGCAGGTGTATGCCTAGGACAGAAATTTCAACCTCTCTAGGATCCTATGCAACCGTATTTCAGGCGGAAATTTATGCCATTGCTTCATGTGTGGAGAGATTGGAGTAAACCAAGAAATTTCATGGACAGCCAAGCGGCTTTGAAAGCACTTAGCTCTTACCGTGTAACGTCGAAACTGGTTTTACACTGCCAAAAAAGACTCTCCTGAATAGAAGAACTCAATAGAGTATCGCTGGTCTGGTCCCTGGCCATTCTGGCATGGAAGGCAATGAGAAGGTGGACTCTTTTGCAAGGAAGCTGCTCGCGTTTCTATCGGACCAGAACCTACAATTGGCATTGCAATGAGCTTTGCCAAACACACACTAAATACCTGGACAGCAAGAAGAGCTTTAGACTTCTGGCATAATATACCAGGATTGGTTCATTCAAAGGCTTTTATACATTCTTCTAAGTATGTCTCCAAATAAATGTCAGACTATAGCAGGCATACGTTGCCTAACTGTTGTCTAAGAGGCCTTTTAACAGGCCACTGTCATCTGAATTATCATAAGCTAAGGTTTGGACTGTCGGAAGATCCGACTTGTCGTCTTTGTCTGGAAGATGATGAAACAGCAGAGGATATAACTTTAATCAGGAATCTGATGTTTGGCAGGATCTCTCTCGCCCTCGGACCTGAAATTTTATTCACCAAACAAACTTGTTAAGAAGCTGAATTTGTTTGGTGTTATCTGGATAGGTTTGAGCCACAATAGATTCTTGCGAGTCGCAGTGGAGGGTCTTATAGACACCACGAACCTACCTACTTAGTTAGGAGTAACGGTCACATCAAAATTTTTATTTGCTCCAAGTTTCTTCGCTGACGTTGATGCAAATGACGTTTCATCTTTCCCTGTCTACCGATTTCCACTGAATTTCCGTTTTCTTCTCCAATCTCTAAGAACTGGTTCAAAGTAACTTCCCTTTTTGTCCATTTTTAATTAGTGTATCGCGCAAGGAAAACGAGCGCTCTGTACACCTGCTCCGGCTTGTGGCTGTAACTGTACGGTTTTGAATTTCGAAAAATCTTTTTACCCACGTCTTCCACACATGACTTGTTGGTCGAGGAGAGGACACAAATGTGGAACAGGGATAGGGAAAATAAAACCTTGATAGCAAGGGAAATACAGGCACTATGGATGGAAAGGTGCCCTAAGGGAAGGTGGACACGAAAAATTATACCGGATTTGGAAGGATGGCTGAAGTGCAAACATCGGGTGATAGATTACTTCACAACGCAGGTCTTATCGGGGCACGGGTCTTTTAGGGTCTGCACCCACAGAATAGGCAAAGCTAGCGATAAGCAGTGCATGTATTGTGGAGATAGGGACGATGTCCAGCATACCCTGTTCCACTGCACAAGGTGGCACAAGGAGAGGATGGAGGTGGAGGGAGAGTTAGGAGTGACATTAGGGGTGGGAAATATTGTAGGATGTATGTTGGAGACAGCTGAAATATCGTAGACAGTGAGGAGATATATTCGGACAGTTATGAGCAAAAAGGAGATAGAGGAAAGGGTTGCGCAGGACAGAGAAAGGAAGGAGGGGGAAATAAGTAACTAGGAAGAAGATACAAATAGAAGACCCATCATGGAAATCTACATTCATTTTAAGTTCAAAATTATATAAGTCATACAGCAGACTTGAATATTTTGATATTTTCCGGCAAACGACAAATTTTTTTTAAAGTAACTTTTATATAAAAATATCGATTGTTTCCTAGATTTGATTGTTTGAAATGTATATTAATAAGTACGTTTGACTCTATTGTTCTAATTTCTAACAGCCTTGCCCTCGAAAGGTGAAAAGTCAAAATCCATTATGCGTGGCGTATCCTGGCATTCATACATTTCCCAAACAAATAAATCGTCGCCACCAGGAAATGATATGCAAGTTTCTGGGTAATTAAAATACACATTGTAATATTCTAACAAAAGGTGGCACTCTTCGAAAATCTGTTCGAATTTAGAAAGGTCAAGTTTAGTGTTATCCACTTTTAGAACAAATTTATTAAAAAAAAAAGGATTTCATACATTTTTTAACGTTATAAGTAGCAATTTGGATACGAATAGGAATATTTTACAACAAGGAAAAACGTCATCTTTTAACACACTACTATTTTAAAAAACGTTCTCCGCTTGGTATCAAAGTTAAAAAAAAACATTTTTAGTGTTCCTGATAAACGTCGCTAACTTTCTTATAGCGATCTTTTCACCCCAATTTGTCGCCGATCCCTTCTTATTCCCAGACAGTGGACACGGTCCAGGGACTCAGGCCATTAGCCTAATAGTCGTATTGTTGGGGAAAGACCGACTTTAAAATGCCTCCTTTTTACCCTGCTAAATTCCCAATTGTTCTGGTTTTATGTTGTTCTGACATTGTGTTCTAGACAATTGACTTCTGGAAAAATCGGGAATAATGAATCAACTCGATACTGCTCAGTCATTTCATTGTGGAGAGAAGAAAATCGCTTGTCTGGTTTTTTTTCCTGCGTTATAAATCATTCGATGAACGTATTCACATATTTGTAAACAAAACGAATACAAAATATCGTCAGCGTGATTTACAGAATGTCCCACTCCATCAACTTATCTAGGTCTATTATAGATAAGCGACACATTCTGTCCAAATCTAAACTTTAGGGTTTTTTTCAGGATTTGAATTTATAAAATTATTATAATAATTGAAGTGCAAATTTAATTTTTTATCCTGTGTTAGGATTAAGTCCTCGTTAGGATTCGATCTGGAAGCAAAGGTTGCGGTAGGGATAGCTGTGAGTTAGTTGGCACAATATATCGCAGTTTTTCCGGATAGGATTTTTTTCATATATTGAATTGCTTCGGATACTGAAAAGTACCGGAAACAAGTTCACTAAAAAGTACTTTATGTTTGCTTGATTTTTCTAGTCAGTGCTCCTCCTAGCTTTTGACCATCTGCTTTTGCCTTTTCGGCATTTCTATTCACTTTTTATCGCTCCGGTAAGTATTTTCTTTCTCGTTCTTTCGATACACTTTTAAACATGGAATTTTTGTATCTTATTCTATATGCTGTAGTCTAATATTTGGTGAATTCGCCGCGCAACAGATTTATATTGAGAAGATTGAGGAAGTCTCTACTTAAAAATGGAATTATTTTTCTTTGTCTGAATATCTTCAATCTATAATTGCACTGGATTTTGCGTAAATTCACTTTTTGGCCCGATATTTTATATTTGTCCATATGGGAAAATTTTTAATTATCAGTTTCTCGAAAAAAAGTATACTTTATAAAAAGTTCTGCATGGTCTAAAACCTAAAATGCAACCATTAGATATCGAAATTTCCAAGTCATATACGAGGTATATCAGAAAATACAAGTTAGGGGAATACTTTGAAATTGTACCTTCAATATTAATATTAATCAATAAAAAAATTAGAATATTATTCGTTATATAACGAATACCAACTCGAGCATAGACAATATTTTGCGATTATTTATCTCTTCACGAGACGTGTTTCGCGAAACACCACTCGAGCTGCGCTCTCGTGATGTTTCGCCAAATACGTCTCGTGACTCGGTGAATAATCTAATATTGTCTATGCTCTTGTGATATTATAACTGATTATATAAAGAATATCTACAAAATCCGAATGATGAAGGAAGAAAAAAAATATATGTCAGGTAAGTAAACCAAATAATTAAAACTGCAAAACGCAACTATTACCGAGCCGAAATAATTCAAAATATCTATGGAATCTGGTGAACAAAAAAGATAAAGCAACAAATAGTATCAATGAAATAATTGCAAACTCGGGCCAACAAATTGGAGATAAAAAAGAGATTGCAGAAGAATTTAATAATTACTTTGCTTCGGTAGGAGATAACCTAGCACGAAAAATATCAATTCCGACAAATCCTCCTCAAAAATGAAAAATAAAATCTAATACTTTTTATTGGTTACCAGTATCTGCGGAAGAGATCAAGGAATTATTATCGTCACTCAAAACAAATAAAGCAACGGGAATAGATAACTTTAAAGCCGAGTTAACCAGGCTAACCAGGCTAACCAGGCTAATCTTATAAATCTCATCTTTGCTAGTGGGGTTTGTCCTTCTATATCTGATTCTCACCAATATATAAAAAATATCAAATGTCCAATTATAGACCAATGTCCCTAATTACAAAAATAATGGAGAAAGCTGTAAAGAAAAGACTGATGTACTTCATAGACAAGCATCAATTATTGCCACAGCGACAATTTGAATTTCAGAAAGGGTTATCAACGAATGATGCAATTAAGACCTTGGTTTCCTCAATCTATAACTCGATTGATAAAACTGAACCAATAGCGGTACTGTTCCTGGACTTTGATACTGTGAATCACTCACAACTATTAGACGTCCTAAATGATGCAGGGATACGATAAAATTTTTCGAAGACTACTTAACTAACCGAAAACAACTAGTTGAGGTAAATGAAGAGCTCAGTGAGGAAAAAGTTATATTGGATGGAATTCCTCAAGGTACCGTACTGAGACCAGTTTTGTTTAATCTATATATTGATGATATATTTTCTTTTAAATCGTCGGGAAAGGTAATCGGCTTTGCAGATGACACTTCTGTGATATATAGAGGCAATAAGCGGGAAAACCTAAAAAATAAAATGGAAACTGATGTAAAAAAGCTTATTTGATGTATTTGAACATAAAATTCTTACGGTTAACTATGAAAAAACTTATATTGTTCCGTTTACCAGTTATAAACATAAATTACCACTTTACGATAAAATATCTATTACAAACGATAATATATCTATTGATATTTTTTAAAAATTCGAAGTAAATTACCGTGGAGTGACAATAGACTCACATTTAAGTTGGACCTCACACCTATCTGGTATAGCTAAGACGTTAAGGTTTTTATTATATAAATTTAACTATATTAGAACAATAATAGATTAACAGCATCTTAAAATAACTTACCATGCTCTTGTGGAATCGCGTCTGGGATATGCCATCCTAGGTTGGGAAAGAAAAATGCAAAGTCATCTAGAACAGGTGGAAATTCTACAAAGAAAATTTTTAAAAATTATGTATTATAAAAATTTAAGATTTAACACAAATGTAATGTCGTTTAGATACCTGTATCTTGATAGTTCAATTATTCATTTATTCCAAAATCGCGCTAACCTGCAAACACCTGATCATCCTTATCATACTAGCACTAAAACAAATAATTATATACAAACAAATACTGCTAAAAAACTGTAGGTACAAGATATTTCGGTTTTTTAGCTCCACTATTATTTAACTTCCTACCTAATATATATATATATATATATATATATATATATATATATATATAAAATGTATATAAGAAAACTAAATCCATCCAATCTTTTGAAATCAATCTTCAAAACATATGTAAGATCATTAAGATCGAAAGATATAGAAGAAAATATTGAAAATTGATAAAAAAATATTAAAATAAATATTTCTTACATTAAAAATCAATGAATTCAATCAATGTAGCATATCCATATATTATATCGATATGAATTTTTAACTTATAGTGTGGATATGTATTTTAATTTATTTGTTGTAATATTTTTATTTGGGCGCCAATTAGTATGAATTTTAATTTAATTTAATTTAATTTTAGTGATATCATACATCACTCACCTTTTATGATAACTCTTCACCTCAGATCGGGTTCATGGGCCTAATACTCACTTAGTTTCTTTTTTATTGATTTATATTAAAAAAAAATTCTTTCATCTGTTTTATTTATTTTGTAATTCAAATCACTTTTATTATTTAAAATATCCTCAGGCCGGTCCTGTGTTCTTGCCCTTGAATAATAGGAAATATCTAACTGTGAAATAATTTTGCCAACTTTATAGGAAGAAAAACTCTTTATATTTGAAATTTATGAAATATTGTTTAATTTATTTTCTAATGTGCGGCGAATTTATACAAAATTGATAAGAACAATTTAATACACTTATCTAAATGATCTTTCACTCAAAAAAACATTCACACTAATGAGATTTTATATCTAATAAATACATGAAATTATGCAACTCTTTTCACATATACCATTAAAACCATAGACAAAATAGAACATCAATCTGTTTCTAACAGATTTTAGATACCAAATGGACGATGTTATAATCGTAACGGAGAGAAATAAATATCAAATTTTGGATTTATTCACACACACGTAAGTTTGAGGATTTAATTTATAGTTTATGAAATACCTTTTATCTTCTACTACTTTTTGAAGATAAGATTGGATAATTACTTCTTTTCTGTGTTTTAGACCGTTCTGGGCCTTGAAGTCCCTCGTAGAAGTGGCTTCGATATGGCTTCGGTGTCGGCTTGGGAAAATTTTGAGTTCTGCTCACCTCTTGGATTTTTCACTCATGGTTTATTTGAGGAATTTAATATTTACAGTGGTTACTTAACATCTGTTTTCAGCAGGAACTTGTTACGAAGGTTAGTAACACAAATTTACTGTATAGTTTCACTTTTTAACATTACGTAACCTCATTTTAAATTAATTTTCTAACATGAAAAAGCTTATACTTTTCTTTCTTAAAAACCTGACGCTTTCCTCCCCGTTTCTAATCAATAGCAACATATCTCGGTTTTTTTCTTAATCAACAACCATATGTCTTCTCAGTACTTTCCTCGCCCATAAATCAATCCATCGAGGTCGGCTTTTCTGCTGATGATCCATATAAAACAATTGCTATATTATCTTTTTTGATACCCTCGAAACTGATTTTGTCATGTTACTTTCTGTTGTGGATAGGGGGTCACCTTGTCGTACTCCTCTTTCCAAAAATATTACAAAAATAAAAACCAAGAATTTTTTTTAAGTCACAAATTAAAATATGACGTTTCTATGAAGTCGATCCTGTTTATACTGGGCATAAAGTGCGCTGTCGACTTAAAAAAAATGATTTAGTGCATCTAGGAAAGATTTTAAAAATTCAGAATTTATAGTGGAGGTAAACAGAGATATGACAAGATTGTTCTTTAAAAAATCATAAATCCTTTTATCCGATAGGAAAAAAAGCGTGTAAAAACGATGGAAACAGGGAATACGCCATCCAGAAGGTTACCGTCGATAAACTGGTAAATCGGGAGCCCTCAACCTTTGACTTTTTATCTGTTCCTTTATGTTCTTTCTTTGTATTCGCCTTCGGGGGTCGGAAATGCATTCCCGGATGGCGGGAATCGGCCATAAGGTTATCAGATAACCCTGTTAAGAAGTGCCACTTGAGCACACCGAGTATTTTACGCCCGATTTTAGATATGTATCTGTGTTGTCTGGCCCGGCGATGCCAAATAGAAACTGCTCTTTGTAAAATGTTACTGGCTATTGTTATGTGAACACCACCTAAAAAAAAAACAATAAACGCGTCGCTTTAAAGAGTGTCATTTTTCTTGGTTGTCGCGGAGCATTGTTAGTTCACTTTATGTATCATACAGTGTGTTTAAAACAATTCTGAAGATCTACCGAAAATTTGAACATTTCATTTATAAAAAATCTTGGTAAAGTGTACTGAAAAGTGGAACATTTTATTCATTAACAGTCTAAGAAAAGTGTACCGAAAAGTAGAACATAGACTCTGAAAGTGAAAAATAGTGTACCGATAACTGGAACATTTTATTTATATAGAGCCTGGAAAAAGTGTACAGAAAAGTGGAACATTTAATTCATAAATATTATAAGAAAATTGTACCTACCAAAAAATGGAACATTTTATTTGAAAACACTCTGAGAAAAGTATACCGAAAAAAGGAATATTTCATTTATATAAAGCTTGAGAAAAGTGTACGGATAAGTGGAACATTTTATTCATTGAGAGTCTAGGAAAAATGTACCGAAAAGTAGAACATCTTATTTGTAAAGACGCTGAGGAAAGTGTACCGATAAATGTAACATTTTATTTATATTGAGCTTGGATAAGTAGAACATTTTATTTATAAAGAGCCTGGGAAAAGTGTACAGAAAAGAGAAACATTCCATTCATAAAGATTCTAAGAAAATTGTACCAAAAAGTGGAACATTTTATTTAAAAACACTCTGAGGAAAGTATACTGATAAATGGGACATTCCATTTATATAAAGCTTGACAAAAGTGTACGGACAAGTGGAACATTTTATTCATTAAAAGTCTAAGAAAAGTGTACCGAAAAGTAGAACATCTTATTTATAAAGATTCTGAGGAAAGTAGTGTACCGATAAATGGAACATTTTATTTAAAAACACTCTGAGGAAAATATACCGATAATTGGAACATTTCATTTATATAAAGCTTGAATAAAGTGTACGGATAAGTGGAACATTTCATTTATATAAAGCTTGAATAAAGTGTACGGATAAGTGGAACATTTTATTCATTGAGAGTCTAGGAAAAGTGTACCGATCAGTAGAACATCTTATTTGTAAAGACTGTGAGGAAAGTGTACCGATAAATGGACCATTTTATTTATATAGAGCTTGGATAAGTAGAACATTTTATTCATAAAGAGCCTGGGATAAGTGTACAAAAAAGTGCAACATTTTATTCATGATGATTTCAAGAAAATTGTACCAAAAAGTTGAACATTTTATTTAAAAACACTCTGAGGAAAGTAAACCGATAAATGGAACATCTCATTTATATAAAACTTGAGAAAAGTGTACGCATAAGTGGAACATTTTATTCATTAAAAGTCTAAGAAAAGTGTACCGAAAAGTAGAACATCTTATTTGTAAAGACTCTGAGGAAAGTAGTGTTCCGAAAAATGGAACATTTTATTTATATAGAGCTTGGATAAGTAGAGCTTTATTCATAAAGAGTCTAAGAAAATTGTACCAAAATGTAGAACATTTCATTCATATAGAACCTTAGAAAAGTGTACCGAAAAGTGGAACATTTTATTTGTTTGAAAGGAATGAAGTACTGACTAGAAAATAATATCAGATAAACTGAGCAGCCTCCAGCAATTTTGAATTTCTCAGGCACACGATTTTAAGATGAAACTTGGTAATTTCCAGTATTCTATATAATTTTCCATACAGTTTTTCACTATTAATCCCATAGCGCAGTCATTGGCTGCACACTCAGCAGATCTACTAGGAAATATACCATTTTATTCATGAAAAGCGTACCTAAATCAAGAAAAGCAGAAGGGAGCAAGGAAATAATAAATATACTAAACTAATAGAAAGAAATATTAAGAAAATAAGAGACGGTACTTTTTCCTTGTGTCGCTTTGTTTGCTCTTTGAAGTTATTTCAAGGAATATTTTTTTAAGAAGAGTAATCCAAGTGCCGAAAGACAGGTGTAATATTTCACACTTAAACAATGTACACGTGTTGTATATAAAACCACACCTATGATTGTCAGTGTAAGTCTTAACCAAAGTAATAGTTTTTCATAATCGCGTTAGTTAAAGTCATAGGTGTCCCAGTGTCCCATTATTAAACTGTAAGCTAATCTGAAAATAATATTGATTTTCCGAAAAATCTTGCACTTTTTGCTGTTGGACTAATCTGGGTTGAGGCGGAATGTGGTGAACTTTCTGCCCAACCTGTATACACTTGTTGAAATTGTATCTTACTAAAAATATTTCCGGTAAAATATTTTTCGGTTTTTCCAAGTAGTTATTAAAAAATATTTTAGGGTCTGAAATGACAATCATAAATCGAAACCAGGGAACACACAGAGAGCGGTAATATTTTGGAAATTTTATTAAAAATTTAATATGTGTGTGTGTATGTGTCTCTTTCCTTCGTCTCCAGCACATGCACCGCATTCGTATAACCAGAAACCACAACGTTCCCCCAAGTTGCATGTCGAGCCAGATGTTACAGCCCGTGGGCCGTGGGGTTCGCCTTTAACAATGTTCCTGCTATATACAATGTTCCTGCGGTATTCCTGTGGTTAATTGTTGATTTTAACGTCAAAGGCAAGTGTTACACTGATGATGAACAAGCGACATCTATAATATATATCAATCAAATGTGTTTGTTATTAGGTTTACTTGAAGGGTTAAGTACAAGTGTGCGAATACGTTAAATGACCGTTATTGTTTGGACTATTAGTTTGATGTGTATTCAAGCGATAAATAGAGGGATTGAAATTCTATAATTGGACTAAAAATGGCTGCAATAAGTATACCATAACAATTTTTATAGAAAAAACTTTAAATGGTAAAATATATAAAAAGCTGGTAATTTTGACTTGAAGCTTCACTCTACTTTTTGCAAAAACGTCTAAGTATCAATTGAATAATAATTATATGAATAAAATTGTAGCAAGTGAAAATAGAAATATATATTTGGACTAAAAATGTCTGCAATAAATATAGCATTACTTATTTCATGATTAAAACTGGCTAATAAAGGAGAATTACCAAAAACTGCATATGTCAAATTTGACAAAGACCATTTAAAATCATAATAAATGAACACAAAAAGTGGAAGAAGGGCATCGTCAACAACGCCTCCAACTGCAGTGAATAACGTTTTTTAAATAATAAAAATGAAAGTGTGAGTTTTTAAATATTAAAAAGATGCTTTTTTGGACGTTGGGCGCCAATTTGTAATATTGAAAAAACTTTTCTGTCACTTCTATATCAATGGTGACTGGACTCCATGTTTAGGTCACACTAAGTATGTTAGAGGGTTGTTAGTTGACTATAAAATGCTTTTGGAGCAACTAATTTTTGATCAGCAACTGAGGAGAGAAAAGTAGGATCATCTTGTAGAATTTAAATGAAGATAGCTAGTGTAGTTGAAGTTTAACTTACATTCATCCAAACACGCTTTCCATAGCTGGTTAATTAGCGAAATTGCATATTTCTGAAAAATAATAACGACACATGACTTATAATAGTGAAATCTACTTACAAAACAAACAGTATAAGTAAAGGTGATGCGCAATGTCGTACAGGGCGAGAATAAATTAATTTGTTCATGATGTCATAATTTGCAAATTAATTAAGTTACAGATTCCAGATTTCGTACACGTTATTTGTGAATTTGAGGGCATAATTAGCTGTAATATAAAGACGTTATAATGATAACATCGGGTTTTAAATTTCTTTAATAATAATAATTTTAGTACTTACAAAAAACAAAGAGTGTGATCGAAATCTAACGTGAATAAATAAAGACTGACTATATTAATAAATATTTCAACAAATTTGAATATAATCGCCAGTTTCTTTTAAATGATTCCAATTGCATATTTAGGTATAATCCACTCAGCCCATTCGATTCTTTAACCCCCGTCTTTTTTTTTTCATCCGCGACAGTGAAAACCATAAAAATAAATAAAACAAAAGCACTTCATATGTCAAATCGCGTATAGGGCGTCTCCTCTCGGTATCATCGAAGAGAAGAAGAAACGAGATAGAAAAAGCTAATCACGACAATCTTGTCTTTGGCTATTAAGTTAAAATAGCGGTATCAATTTCAGTTCTAGAAGCGCTACTACTCCAAATGAAATCCCCTCGAGATGAACTTTAAATTCGGGATTTCTTTTCCTCGATTCGTTTTTTTTATGGACCAGAACGACCCTTTAACATGACTGATTTAATAAACTTGATTAGTAATGCGGTAATTCAAAAGCCGTTTCGTTTAGTTCCAACTAATATTGCAGTTTAAAATTATTTTCTTTGAACATTACATTCGTTTGGAGCAAGATATTTTTGATGGACCCCTCCAGTAGCTCTAATTACTTGTGAATTGATTTGTTTTATTTGTGAATTCGCCGTTAATATTGTCTGTTTTGGATGTAGAAAAAACATTCCTCACCAGTAATAGTAAACGGTTGTTTGTCCAAGAAATTGTATCTATTCATTATTATAGAGGAAGAATAATAGCTTCGGACCATTTTCTTGGAAAAATAGGTTCGTTCCATACAGTATTGTTGCGAGGTCACCAACTCAAAGCCGGTCCTGTCCCATGACTGTAAATTTTGGTGGCTGCGCCCCTTTCGAGAACATTCGGTTTGTTTCTGCATAGGACGAGCGCGGAAGGTACAGGATATTGTCGTATCCATTATATTCAAGAGTATGTATTTTTTGGTAGGAATTCGTACTAGAAATCTTCCTAATTTTTGTACACACTTCACTAACAGAAGTTGAGCTGGTTATTGTAGAAACTAATTGCTTCCAGAAAGCTCTCAATATTTTGAATTCAGTAAGATTTTCCATAGTTTTATATTTTTGAAGCTTGCTTCTTATTGCACGACATAGGGAAGGCTAGTCAAAAATTGTCAAAAATTTGGAAAAATGGTCAAAAATTTGGAAAAATGGTCAATAATTGTAAAAAAATGTCAAAATATTGAAAAAATGGTTAATAATTGCCAAATATTTCCGAAAATTGTCAAAAATTTGGAAAAATGGACGATAATTGTCAAAAATGGTCAATATTTGCAAAAAATTCGAAAAAATGGTCAATAATTGTCAAACATTTTTAAAAAAATCGTTAAATTTTTGAAAAATTATCCAAAATGGTCAATAATTGTCAAAAATTGTCAAAAACTGTCAAGAATTGTTAAAATTTTGAAAAATAGTCAAAAATTGCTAGAAATTTTGAAAAATGGTCAAAAATTGTTATATATTGAAAAAAATGATCAATGATTGTCAAAATTTTTGAAAAATTGACAAAAATGGTCAAAAATTGTTAAAATTTTGAAAAAATGGTCAGTAATTACAAAAGACCGTCAAAACTGGACAAAATTTTTGAAAAATTGTCAAAAATGGTCAATAATTGTCAGAACCTGTCGAAAAGCTAAACAATTGTCAAAAATGCTCAATAATTGTTAAAATTTGGAAAAATGGTCTAAAATAGTCATATTTTTTGAAAAATTGTAAAAAATGATCAGTAATTATCAAATATGGTCCAAAATTGTCAATCATTTTGAAAAAAGGGTCAATAATTGTCAAGAATTGTCAAAATTTTCGAAAAATTATCAAAAATGGTCAAAAATTGTCAAATTTCTTGTAAAATGGTCGATAATTATAAAAAACTGTCAAAAATGGTCAATAATTGTAAAAAAATGTCAAAATATTGAAAAAATGGTTAATAATTGCCAAATATTTCCGAAAATTGTCAAAAATTTGGAAAAATGGTCGATAATTGTCAAAAATGGTCAATATTTGCAAAAAATTCGAAAAAATGGTCAATAATTGTCAAACATTTTTAAAAAAATCGTTAAATTTTTGAAAAATTATCCAAAATGGTCAATAATTGTCAAAAATTGTCAAAAACTGTCAAGAATTGTTAAAATTTTGAAAAATAGTCAAAAATTGCTAGAAATTTTGAAAAATGGTCAAAAATTGTTATATATTGAAAAAAATGATCAATGATTGTCAAAATTTTTGAAAAATTGACAAAAATGGTCAAAAATTGTTAAAATTTTGAAAAAATGGTCAGTAATCACAAAAGACCGTCAAAACTGGACAAAATTTTTGAAAAATTGTCAAAAAAGGTCAATAATTGTCAGAACCTGTCAAAAAGCTAAACAATTGTCAAAAATGCTCAATAATTGTTAAAATTTGGAAAAATGGTCTAAAATAGTCATATTTTTTGAAAAATTGTAAAAAATGATCAGTAATTATCAAATATGGTCCAAAATTGTCAATCATTTTGAAAAAAGGGTCAATAATTGTCAAGAATTGTCAAAATTTTCGAAAAATTATCAAAAATGGTCAAAAATTGTCAAATTTCTTGTAAAATGGTCGATAATTATAAAAAACTGTCAAAAATGGTCAATAATTGTTAAAAATAGTCAAAAATTTTGAAAAATTGTCAAAAATGGTCAATAATTGTCAGTACCTGTCAAAAATTGTCAAAAATGGTCAATAATAGTTAAAATTTGGAAAAATTGTCAAAAATGATCAATCATTGTCAAAACTATCAAAATTGGTCAATAATTGTCAAAAATGGTCAATAATTGTTAAAATTTGAAAAAATGGTCAAAAATTGTCAGAAATTTGGAAAAAATGGTCAATAATTGTAAAAAATTGTCAACATTTTGAAAAAATGGTCAAAGTTTGTGAAAAATGTTGAATAATTACAAAATACCGTCAAAACTGGACAAAATTTTTGAAAAATTGTCAAAAATGGTCAATAATTGTTAGAACCTGTCAAAAAGCTAAACAATTGTCAAAAATGCTCAATAATTGTTAAAATTCGGAAAAATGGTTTAAAATAGTCAAAATTTTTGAAAAATTGTAAAAAATGATCAGTAATTATCAAATATCTATTGAATGCGTGTTTACTTGCTCTGAGGTCTTTATTACATGCTTCATTCCACCAAGGGACCGGGTTATTATGGAAGATTTTAGTTGATTTACCAATTGCGGTTTTAGCTGCATGAATAATTACATTTTCGAACTTTTCGAGAATAGCATAGATATTGTTTGTGATAGTACATGTATGCATTTGATCTTGGATGGTTTGAAAGAAGGTTTTCCAGTCTGCAGAATGTATCCTCCACTTGAGGAGAGGTGAAGTTTTATTAATATTGTAGTTGTTACTAGTCATAATAATGGGGACTTCACAGGAGATGAACAATTGAATTGCTGGATCACAGAAGGATAAGTCTATTGCTGAAGAAATTCCAGTTGCTGTATTGAAGCGTGCTTTGGAACCATTAATGAGAATGTTGAGGTTATATTTTTGAATTACATCTGCTATCGCTGGGCCTCTACTGTTCGTAAATTTAGAGCCCCTCATAATATGATGGCTATTGAAATCTTCAAGTAATAGTTTTGGCGAGATAATTTGGTCGATAACATCACAAATGTCTTGATATGGTATTTGGCTAATGAAAATTGCATACATTGAAGGTTCTTGTGGGAGTAGACGAAGTTTTAACTGCTATTACTTCAAGATTAGAGGTAATTGGATTTTTTTTTGCATTCAACAATTACGATACATATATTGCTACTCCTCCACTAGCGTGATCTTGCTTGAAATAAATAAAATCAGCTATATTAGCTATTTGTGACAAAAATGAATCATAAACGTCTACATGTTATAAATACTAATGGGGAAATATTTTTTCAACTGGAATAATATCAACTCTTTACTGTTTCATTCCAAAGAAATATTTGATGTTTTTTTTCTCTAACTTTAAAATATCCCACCCTG
The DNA here is from genome assembly GCA_947563755.1 of Lochmaea crataegi. Classification (NCBI taxonomy): domain Eukaryota; kingdom Metazoa; phylum Arthropoda; class Insecta; order Coleoptera; family Chrysomelidae; genus Lochmaea; species Lochmaea crataegi. Next base: position 69,949,314 of record OX387424.1, read on the forward strand.
TAGATTTTTTTTCCAATAAGTCGATACAGAATGACATTTATTTTAACAATTTTTAGACATATTTACAAACATATTAAAAATTTGAAACTGTTTTACTTTCCACCCCCCAAACGATGCAACCACTTAACTTCCTTAATATTTTTCCTGCACTCCCTTGTCAAGATAACTTAAAGTAACAGTGCCTAGATCACCTACGCAGTTTAAAATAAGGGCTGAGTTGATATTCTCCGATCACCGCACCATCTAAAACCTGCACTGTGAAATAATGCCCTTGGGCCCAGTCTTTGTCACAGGACTACATCAGCCCTACATGGGGCCATAACGAGAAATGGGAATAATAAAAGGATTAATCAAAGGATAGTTAGGTCCCTTTTTCTAGGGTGTTTGAGCGTTCAATTAAAATTGGAGATTATCTGAAGGTACGAGAGGGGTGGAGGAATAATGAAATGTTTCCTGTATGGAGTTTATCAGCTGATATTTCGGAAATGGATTTGACTTGACTTCTGATTTCTGTGACAACAATTTCGTTGTCAAATAAACACTTTATGTGGTCAGATTTTAAATGGACACAATAAATACCAACCTATTTTATACCTCCAATTAACATTGGTATCAATATACAGGATGTTTCTAAATTCAAGCTAAAAAATTAAGGAGTTGATTGCTCGTGTAAAATTATGACAAAATTTTCTCAGCCCACTCGCTTGCGAGATATCACCTCTAAAAGCTGATGAGTAAAACTGAAAGAAGATTTTGAAAACGGTACTCAAATCATACACAAAATGCATATCGGTCATTACAGATAAAATAACGTAAAAGTAGCAATTTACAAACTTATTCTACTTAAACTTGAATAAATATTAAGAAGGCACCCAGCAGCCATATTCAGTGGCGTGGACGAGCTGAATTCAGTTGATTCGTCGTGAAGAGTTCTTCGTCCACTCCACTGAAGATGGCTGTCGCAGTTGAAGCCGAAACGTTTGGGAGAGAAATCCAAAGAAGACCTCGGCATAACAGCCTACTATTGGTTCAAGGAAAGAATCCTTTCAATAATGTTTATAATAATATTCGTCAACAAATATTCAGTTCCAAAATACTTTTTCTTCGTGTATATATAAATAAAGCATATTAAAGGAATTTGTTGATAGATCCTACACCCTATTGTAATAACACCATCAACATACCTCAGTGAAACTTTCATCACACCTGGCACTCCAAATACGGTCCATGACATATTGCTGACACTCCTTCGCGTCTCCTGATGGAGGAGCGTCTGTTAAAACGTGCCTCTTCATTTACGCTTCTGTGATTCATGGCTTCGAATTTTAATATTAAAGAAAAAAATTAGTTTGTTACTAAAAAATCGGAGCATGAAAGCTGGGAAAAATTTGGACCGCCTTTACGAACCGTCTGAAGAACACTATAAAAATATGTTTTGTAAAAAATAAATAAATAAATAAATTGATTTTTCGCCAACAATTTATCCAAATTTTTGGAGTTGTTGTGAAAATTAATTATTTACAAATACACCAGACAAATATTAAAAGTATAAGCTCAGTTCCTGTGCATTAAAAACCACGGATAAAGTTGAAGGGGTTCGACATTTAGATCTCCGAGCAATGGAGAAGAGCCGATAGACACTATGAAAGATCAAATAGTCGAGATGATGAATATGATGAGAAACCTGACAGGAGATATAAAGGAAATCAAGAGAAATCAGCATATGAACAACGACGGGACAAAATGTTGAAGGAAGAAATAAGAAACCTAAGAGACGAATAAAGAGCATGGAGGGAGGAGATAAAATAGCTGAAGCATCAGAACGAAAAAACCATGAACTAAATCAGCACCCTAAAACAAGAAATTAAAACGGCAAATGAAAAGGTAGAAAAAATGGAGTGCTAGAAAAGAAGAAAAAATATAGTACTGCAGGGAATACGAGTAGACACAAGTAATCCCAAAGCTTTGAAAGAAAAAATGGAGAATTTTATTGAAAATAGTTTGGGGGTATCAATAAAAGCTGAAGCAGGGGAAAATACTTATTTGGTGGAATTAAATAGTAAAGCGGATGAAAGCTTGGTTATGAACAACAAAAGGAAATTATACGGATGAGAAAGTATATATAAACGACGATACGACAAAAGAGGAAAGAACAATGCAAGCGATAATTAGGAAAACTGCTAAAGAGGAAGATGCAAAAGGAAAAATTACCAAATTGGGGTTCCAGAAAATAATGGATGAGCAGAATAACTCAAATGACAGCAATAAACTAACAATAAAAAATAACAAAGCACAGGAAAGAGAAGAGACGACAAATGCAAAGAAAAAGGTTATGAGAATACTCAAAATAGCAACCTGGAACATACAAAGTTTAAATGGAAAAGAAAACGGGTTAACAGAAGAATGTGAAAAGCTAGACTTGAATATTATGGCGATAACGGAAACAAAAAGAAAGGGGAAACATACGGAGGAATTAAAAAATGGGAAGTGGAGTATAGGAGGAGGATAGAGCTAAAGGAGGTGTGGGAAGTATAATAAACAGCAGATACACGAAATATGTAAACAAATGGGAGTACATATCCCACAGAATATTGTACGTAGAATTAAAAATGGAAAAAGGAGAAAAACTAAATATTTTAATATTATATGAAGACGAAGTAGCGAACAAGAAGGATGAATTCTGGAGAGAAGTAACATAAGTAGTTGAAGACTTAAGGGGAAAAAGGCTGATACTAGGAGATGTTAATGGAAGAGTCGGAGTACAGGATGAAAAATCGAGAGATGTTATAGGAAAATGTGGGAAATAACAACGGCAACTGGATAATTGATTTATGTATTCAGAATAACATGCTAGTTATGAATGGAATTTGCAAACACAAAGATATCCGTGGTCAATAATTGTTTAAAATTGTCGAAATTTTTGAAAAGTAGTCAAATTTTTTGAAAAATTGTCAAAAATAGTCAATACTTGTCAGAAACTGTCAAAAATGGTCAATAATTGCCAAAATTTTAAAAAATGGTCAATAATTATAAAAAACTGTCAAAAACGGTCAATAATTGTTAAAAATTGTCAAAATTTTTGAAAACTGGACAAAATTTTTGAAAAATTGTCAAAAATGGTCAATAATTGTCAGAACCTTTCAAAAAGCTAAAAAATTGTCAAAAATGCACAATAATTGTTAAAATTTTGAAAAATGGTCTAAAATAGTCAAAAAATTTTAAAAATTGTAAAAAATGATCAGTATCTATCAAATACGGTCAATAATTGTCAAAATTTTCGAAAAATTATCAAAAATGGTCAAAAATTGTCAAATTTATTGTAAAATGGTCGATAATTATAAAAAACTGTCAAAAATGGTCAATAATTGTTAAAAATAGTAAAATTTTTTAAAAAATTGTCAGAAATGGTCAATAATTGTCAGTACCTGTCAAAAATTGTCAAAAATGATCAATAATAGTTAAAATTTGGAAAAATGGTCAACATTTTTGAAAAATTGTCAAAAATGATCAATCATTGTCAAAACTGTCAAAATTGGTCAATAGTTGTCAAAAATTGTCAGAAATTTGAAAAAATGGTCAATAATTGTCAAAAATTGTCAAATTTTGAAAAAATGCTAAAAAGTTGTGATACTAGGAGATTTCAATGGGAGAGTCGGGGTACAGGATGAAAAATCGAGAGATGTTATAGGAAAATGTGGGAAATAACAACGACAACAGGATAATTGATTTATGTATTCAGAATAACATGCTAGTTATGAATGGAATTTGTAGACACAAAGATATCCATAAGTTCACTAGAAAGGTGAAAAGCAGAAATTAAAAATCGAATATAGAGTATGCGGTGATTGACAGGAGATTCGGAAGAGAAATAATGGATGTTAGGAATAAAAGGGGACCAGAAATAGGCAGCGACCACTACCTTGTAGAAATAAAAGCGAAGATGTTAGTCAAAAACAACACAAACAACATTCCCAGCATCCAAGGGTAAAACGCAGGAAGCGATGAAAACATATAGGCTAGCCAATAAAGAAGTAGCAAGTATATACAAGGAAGAAGTAAATAAAATACTCCATGAAACAGAAAACGATCAGAAAAATAATATAGAACAGGTTTGGTTTGGTATAAAAACGCACTAATTCAAGCTGCAAAGGATATATGTGGAGTGACAAAAATCTGCAGGAATAGACAAACGAAACGGACTTCATGGTGGATAGAAGAGGTTGGAAGAGAAGTTGGAGAGAAAAAAAAATGGAAGCAATATTTAAAGAAAGGTACATATAATATCTACAAGGAACAAAGAAAAAAAGTGAAAGATATAATAACGGAGCCAAAGAGGTAATCATGGAAGCAATTTGGGACAAAAATGGAAGATGACTATCACACAAACCAGAAGTTGCTTTACAGAGTTTTCAAAAACGCAAGAACGGGAGGCAAACAGACTAGTATTAAGCAAATGATGGATAAAGAAAGCAATATCCTGACGGAGGAAAATGAAATAATGGAAAGATGGAGGTAATACTTCCAAGAATTGTTAAACTTGCAGATTCAAAATGAAGAAGAATTAGAAAAACGAGGTGAATATGAACAAAAAGAAGGAGAAATATCAAATAAGGATGTCCTGGAAGGCATAAAGGGGTTGAAAAAGGCAAATGAGCAGGTCACGATCAAATCACAACTGAAATGATGAAGAAGATGGGGGAGAAAGGATTGGAGGTTTTAACACAAATTTATAATAAAGTATGGAAAGAAGGAGTTGTGCCACAAGACTGGAAGACCGGTATAATAGTTCCTATACACAAAACGGGCGACAAAAGAGATTGTTCAAACTACAGAGGTTGGGTATTCCCTCTAAAGCCTACGAACGGATATTAGAAAAGAAACTTACAGTGGAAACCGAAAAATTTTTAGAACAATCACAAAGTGCATTTGGGAAAGGGGCATATTTTTACGATTAAACAAGTGACACAGAAAGCAATGAAAAGACATTTGGAAATATACCAAGGATTCGTTGATTTAGAAAAGGCGTTTGTCAGAGTGCCAAGAAATATGATTAAAGAAGCATTAAATAAAAGATACGTAGATAAACAATTAGTGAATGCAATAATGAACCTACATGACGACAATACCACGAAATTCAACAGTAAGAGAAAACCTTAATGCAGTACCAGTAATCCAGATAATACAAGATCGACAATTAAAATGGTTTGGACACTTAATTAGATTAAGCAATAACATGCCAGTAAAACAGATATGGGAGGCAAAAAGACATGAAAACAGAACCAGGGGAAACCAAGGAAAACATGGGACGATAACATAGAAAAAGATTTGAAAAGCAAAGGTATATGTTTAGCGGAAGCACGAACCAAAGCAAGAAACAAAAACACTTGGAGAGCTTTTATATACAATGATTAAGCCAAACTTTCACACCTTACACCTTCGGGTAGATTTTTTTTTTTTCGATATAAAAGAATTTTGAATAGAATTTTCATTCTTTTTACAACAGTCTCTACTTATCTTTTCACATAAAATACCAAAAAACTAGACAGACGTATTAAAAAGACGAAGACAAACCTAGATGGATAGGAACGCCTTGAGGACAATTAATGGGGAAAAAGTTGAAACATTTAAATTAATTTTCTTTACTTTATGAATAATTTCTTTTTAAACCAATTGCAATTCACTATTTTTTTGGAAGAATAATCTTTAAGCTCTCCTTTCTGGTGCAATTTCTGCTTCTCAAGTCCTCAACGCTGAACCAACTGGAAAAAAAGTCGCGTCTAAATCCATATTTCCAAAATAAATTTCAGAAATTCAAACATTTCAAGCTCTCTACTTTTTTTCAAAATTCAAAAGTAATAGTTTCGTCAGTGATATTTTATTTTCGTTAACAGCTTTGTCCCAACATACTGGTAGGAAGACACCCACATTCATCGAAAAGGGGGGTATATATTGTCAAAGACCAACAATCAATAGTAGAAGATACAATATGTTTAGCCAGCGGGCATATAATAATGACAAATTCAATTGAAATGCAATTACACAATTTTAAAGCAAACTATGGGTCTGCTCATTGATTGCGTATTGTGGTTTGCCGCATCAGTCAGCGCCTACTTTATAATCATACAAATAAAATTTACCATCCCCTCTTTCAATTCGGTATCCTGAATGGTGAAGTTCCAATTAGCTACCCGAATCGTAACTTAATAATGGTTACCCCTAATAAGAATTTGAATGTAAAGAGTTAATCAGGAAGCTATTTACTTGTAAATGGGTCATAATTTCTAGCGTTAATAATGATGTTAACCAGAAATTTTGAATCAAAAAAAGAATTAAATACTATTTTATATATTTTTCTTTGTAACTACTGCTGTGCTTAACTATATTAAAAAGTGATATTTTTCTGAAAGAAAACAAAGCTATAGGAACTTTGCTTTCTTTCAGACTGATAAATGTATTATAACCAAAACTACTCACTTATTTTCCACATTATAAATTATTATTACAATATACGAGTGGAACATTCATTTGTCTTTAAACCATGTTGCTCTCTTCTATAACCTGCATTAATGTCATTAATTGGAATTATAAACTATCGAAAAGTTTATAACTTTTAACGGAATGAATCTTCAGTGGGTCCATTGTTTTCAGTCAGACCGAAGGAAGTCAAATATAACTAATTCATGAGCTCTGATATATTATGAATCAAAATGGCATGTAACAAAAGGAGTATAAAATAATAATCAATGTTTTTTTTTTTGAGCAGTCGAGCTCAGTCTAGAGAGTTGACAATTATAATTGCTAATCGACTGTCTACTAATGTAGGAGTTTTGTGTACCAGTCATAGTTCCGAGTTTGACATTCGTAACGGTAAAAACGATTTTTTTCCTTTTCATATTACAAAATCATTCCATCGTTCATCGAGAGTAGAATCTTCAACTACATTTCGAATTACTGTACTCATTGTTTTGATTCTATTTAAAACGGAATAAATATTAATGTACAATCAATGAACTTTTCTGATGGTCTCTTTCATCTAGTATTTCTTCCATTACTTTCTCTCATGTCTTCCTTGGTCTCCCTCTTTTCCTTGATCCGCTGTGAATGTCCCCACCAATCAAGCTGTTGCTCTTCAATAATTAATCATTAGATATATCATTATATCTATATTCCTCAGTCTAGATAGTCTGGTGGAGGAGTGTCTTCTACAGTTGATATATTAACTGCAATCCAAAGACAAGCTCTCCTTGGTATTGTATGTATGTATGTATATTGGGGTGACATTCACTGAGACCTAAAAGAACTTTTGTACCCCCTTACTTCCACTTGGTTCCTGAAGAAAATCTCAGAGATTAATAGCTCCTTTAGTCCTATTTCCCATCTTGTGGCATGTCCCAGGTTTTCTAATGTCTAAGAAGTGAAAAGGTGTGGTTGTGATTGTGATTGTCATTATTTTTTAAATTTTGCCTACGTTATACAAATAAAATTGATTTTTAAATAAATCTAAATTCTTCAAAGCCCCATGTTGGGCGCCATTTATATTAATTTCTATAATTGCTCTCTTCGATGTTAATTATTTTTAATTTTAATTGTTATATTGATCTTCAAATTTTTTTTAATTTAATTTCAATTGTTAATTTACTTTAAAAAATTATTATCTCTTCATTTTCCTCATTCATCTCTTTAGAACTATCCATTAAACATTTACTCCTGGTATTCATTCTGTTTTATATTTAAGTTATCAGTTCATTATAATAATTATCTCCTTTTATACATATTATTTTCATAATTAATTCTGAAAAAAAATTCTTTTATTGTGATTGTCAGTATTTTTTAAATTTTACATACGTTATATAAATAAAATTGATTCTTAAATAAATCTAAATGCTTCAAAGCTCCACGTTGGGCGCCATTTATATTGATTTCTATAATTGCTCTCTTCGATATTAAAATTTTGAATCGCTCTATTATTCTTCAGAATTTTTTTCATTTAATTGTAATCATCAATTTATTTTAAGAAATTCTTATCTCTTGATTTTCCTCATTCATCTCTTTAGAATTATCCATTAAACATTTACTCCACTCCACTGGTATTCATTGTAATTTATATTTAAATTTAATAAAAATAATTATCTCCTTTTATACATATTTTTGGTTTAATTAAATCTGAAAAAAAATTCTTCTATTGTGATTGTCGCTATTTTTCAAATTTTACATACGTTAAAAAATAAAATTAATTTTTAAATAAATCTAAATTCTTCAAAGCCCCACGTTGGGCGCCATTTATATTGATTTCTATAATTGCTCTCTTTGATGTTATATTGATCTTAAATTTTTTTTATCTAATTTTGATTGTTAATTTATTTTACAAAAATTCTTATCTCTTCATTTTCCTCATTCATCTCTTTAGAACTATCCATTAAACATTTACACCTGGTATTCATTCTGTTTTATATTTAAATTATCAGTTAATAGGAATAATTATCTCCTTTTATAAATATTATTTTTATAATTAATTCTGAAAAAAAATTATTTTATTGTGATTGTCACTATTTTTTAAATTTTACCTACGTTATACAAATAAAATTAATTCTTAAATAAATCTAAATTCTTCAAAGCCCCACGTTAGGCGCTATTTTTATTAATTTCTATAATTGCTCTCTTCGATTTTAAATATTTTTAATTGTTATTAATCTTCAAAAATTTTTTAATTCAATTTTGGTTATTAATTCATTTTTTATAAAATTCTTATTAGATATATCATTATATCTATATTCCTCAGTCTACATAGTATGGTGGAGGAGTGTCTTCTACAGTTGATATATTAACTGCAATCCAAAGACAAGCTCTCCTTGGTATTGTATGTATGTATGTATATTGGGGTGACATTCACTGAGACCTAAAAGAACTTTTGTACCCCCTTACTTCCACTTGGTTCCTGAGGAAAATCTCAGAGATTAATTGCTCCTTTAGTCCTATTTCCCATCTTGTGGCATGTCCCAGGTTTTCTGATGTCTAAGAAGTGAAAAGGTGGTTGTTTTTTTAACGATTCCCTCTCTACTTATTCTATATCTTGTTCTTTCTGCAACACCTTCCACCACCATATGTAGTGGTATGAGGTTGAGAATCACTTCCATGGCGGTCGTTGGACATGTTCTTATTGCTCCTGTAATGTCTCCTGTCTTCAAATTTTGGAGATGTTTTCTGTCGTTACCAATAGGCTAGTTCTAATACTCCAAGCAATGGATCCATAAGTGACCATTGGTCTCACTAAGGCAGTGTACATCCAGCTAGAATTTTTCGGTTACAACCCAGATTCCTGCACACCATTAGAGCCATTTTTGCTTTGTATATAATCTTCTTTTCGTGTTTGTTCCACAGGAGTTTACTGTCTAGAGTCAAACCTGGATACTTGACTTCTTGTCTCCATTCGACCTCGCTCCCATCAAGTTTAATGGTTTTGAGGTTGAGCTTTCTTTTCTTAGTTTTGGTTTTGGCTATTTGTGTGTTAACAGATGCATCTCACCACCCCCTCTCCTTGGTATCATCAGGGCAATGAAAAGCACCAATGGAAGCTCTTATTGACCTTTCACTCTTGTAATTTTTGTAAGAGCGGAGGCTATGATGACAATTCTTACCCTGAAATGGTACAAATATTTAGTTTAATTTCCTGTTTACCCCAAACGAATGAATGAATGAATGAACTATCATTCTTTACATACATAACGTTATATTTCCTCTTGTTACCTAATTTTTCAATGTACGGTTGTCCTGTTTATTAATTCTAGTCTACTAACCCGCATTTCTTATAGATTAAATATTTAATTAGTAAAAAACCTCCACCCTGTAAGAGCTGTGCTATGTATATATATATGTACCCCAAGCGCGTATCTCATTCATACTTTTGCATAGAAAGTAGTCATTTCGTATGTACGAAGGAGTTGGCGTTACACCGTCGCCTCGTTGGTCAGACAAGAATAGAAGTATTGAGTTAGCATGCAAACGTTGTCCCATGTTCCAGAGAATTTGAGCGGGGAAAAGGGAGTCTTTTGTAGTTACCATATATCCAGTATTCTCAAGTCTGCCGAAGGGAAGACTTGCAGTGTCTCTAAAATCCACAAAAAAAATTAATAATAATCAGTGTGGAATGAAATTGAAAACGGTTCTGTTCGAACGATGATAGAGCGCGCCCATTTGTTCGGGATCCGAGTACGCGAATGGCTGTTATAAAATTTTTCGTGAACCTATCACGAATCTATGTTAATGTAAAAGTGTTTTTTGATTTGGAAATTGTTTAAAAAGTTGTTGTTGGAATGAAGATCGACGCGGGATATATCATGAGGTTATGGCGGCAGTGAAAGGAAGGGGAAATCACGTGGTAGGTTTGACAGATCTTAACCTCACAATATATGCGTGCTGATTGAATATGGTATGTCCTTTTGATTTTTCATGTAGTTTGTTTAGAGTACACAATAGAGAGTAAAAATGCAAGATATTCTACGTAAAATATTTTTTTCACTGACACACTATCCAATACAGGATGTTCTAGTAGATTGTACCAAAAACAGGCTCAAAATAATGATATAAAATTTGTGCCCACGTAACTTCGTAGGTGCCTCCAAATTTTATTTAGTTCTGCTCTTTTTATCCCTCCAATTTTCTTCCTGATCCATATTTTGAAATGTCCATTAATTTAACCTTTTTCGAGGCCACACGTCAACTGTCAGCATTAAAGACACCTTCCTTCGGTTAAATTTATGACTTAAATTTAAATTTAAATTTAAATTTCGATTTTTAACCTTGAAATTGCAAATATACCTACCAAAGATAATTTGTACATTTCCTATTTGTAAGCTTTATTTGCATTCGAATACGAAATTGGAACAAGCTTAATTCTGTTTAACTCAACTGCCAGGGAGTCCAAGCCAGATTAATGATTGCAAACGTACGGTTAAATCAATTAACTGATGTTAAATATTAGTTTGCTAAAATGTACAAATATGGAAGCAGCGAGATGGTGGGTCACGTGGTATTCAACAATTAAAAAACCTTGAAACGTATAAGAAAAGTGCTTTTTATATTTTCGTAAAAACTTTTTAACCGTCACAATTGTGGCCAATAATTGGGGTCGAATAGCGCTCCTTGTATAGATGTATGTATTATATTGATTTTTATAAATTATTATTGTTGATATGAGATATTTTTAATTGTTATATCAATCTTCAAAATTTTTTTTATTCAATATTAATTTTATTTTAAAAAATTCTTATCTTTTCATTTTCCTCATTCATCTCTTTAGAACTATCCATTAAACATTTACTCCTGGTATTCATTCTGTTTTATATTCAAATTATCAGTTAATAATAATAATTATCTCCTTTTCTAGATATTATTTTTATAATTAATTCTGGAAAAAAATTCTTTCATTGTGATTGTCACTATTTTTTGAATTCTACATACGTTCTACAAATAAAATTGATTCCTCAATAAATCTAAATTCTTCAAAGCTCCACGTTGGGCGCCATTAGGCGCCAATTAGTAAATTGATTTTTTATTTTATTTTAATTGTTAATTTATCAAAAAAATTCTCATCTCTTCATTTTCCTCATTCATCTCTTCAGAACTATCCATTAAACATTTACTCCTGGTATTCATTCTGTTTTATATTTAAATTATCAGTTAATAATAATAATTATCTTCTTCTATAAATATTATTTTTATAATTAATTCTGAAAAAAAATTTCTTATTATGATTGTCACTATTTTTTAAATTTCACCTACGTTATATAAATAAAATTAATTCTTAAATAAATCTAAATTCTTTAAATCCCCACGTTGGCGGCCATTTTTATTAATTTCTGTAATTGCTCTCTTTGATGTTAAATATTTTTAATTGTTATATTAATCTTCAAAATTTTTGTTATTTAATTTTAATTATTAATTTATTCAGAAAAATTCTTATATCTTGATTTTCCTCATTTATCTCTTTAGAACTATCCATTAACCATTTACTCCTGGTATTCATTTTGTTTTATATTTAAATTATCAGTTAATAATAATAATTATCTCTTTTTATAAATATTATTTTTATAATTAATTCGGAAAAAAAAATCTTTTATTGTGATTGTCACAATTTTTTGAATTTTTCATACGTTATATAAATAAAATTAATTCTTGAATAAATCTAAATTCTTTAATGCCCCGCGTTGGGCGCCATTTATATTGATTTCTATAATTGCTCTCTTCGATGTTAAATATTTTTAATTGTTATATTGAGCTTCAAATTTTTTTTAATTTAATTTTATTTGTTAATTTAGTTTTAAAAATTCTTATCTCTTCATTTTCTTCATTCATCTCTTTAGAAGTATCTATTAAATATTTACTACTGGTATTCATTATATTTAAATTATCAGTTAATAATAGTAATTATCCCCTTTTATAGATATTATTTTTATAATTAATTCTGAAAAAAAAATCTTTTATTGTGATTGTCACTATTTTTTAAATTTTACATACGTTATACAAATAAAATTAATTCTTAAATATATCTAAATTCTTCAAAGCCCCACGTTAGGCGCTATTTTTATTAATTTCTATAATTGCTCTCTCCGATTTAAAATATTTTTAATTGTTATTAATCTTCAAAAATTTTTTAATTTAATTTTAGTTATTAATTTATTTAAAAAAATTCTTATCTCTTAATTTTCCTCATTCATCTCTTTAGAACTATCCATTAAACATTTACACCTGGTATTCATTCTGTTTTATATTTAAATTACCAGTTGATAAGAATAATTATCTCCTTTTATAAATATTATTTTTATAATTAATTAAAAAAAAATTCTTTTATTGTGATTGTCACTATTTTTTAAATTTTACATACGTTATACAGATAAAATTAATTCTTAAATAAATCTAAATTCTTCAAAGCCCCACGTTAGGCGCTATTTTTATTAATTTCTATAATTGCTCTCTTCGATTTTAAATATTTTTAATTGTTTTATTAATCTTCAAAAAATTTTTAATTCAATTTTAGTTATTAATTTATTCAAAAAAATTCTTATCTCTTCATTTTCCTCATTCATCTCTTTAAAACTATCCAATAAACATTTACTCCTGGTATTCATTCTGTTTTATACTTAAATTATCAGTTAATAATAATAATTATCTCCTTTTATAAATATTATTTTTATAATTAATTCTGAAAAAAAAATCTTTTATTGTGATTGTCACTATTTTTTAAATTTTACATACGTTATACAAATAAAATTAATTCTTAAATATATCTAAATTCTTCAAAGCCCCACGTTAGGCGCTATTTTTATTAATTTCTATAATTGCTCTCTCCGATTTAAAATATTTTTAATTGTTATTAATCTTCAAAAATTTTTTAATTTAATTTTAGTTATTAATTTATTTAAAAAAATTCTTATCTCTTAATTTTCCTCATTCATCTCTTTAGAACTATCCATTAAACATTTACACCTGGTATTCATTCTGTTTTATATTTAAATTACCAGTTGATAAGAATAATTATCTCCTTTTATAAATATTATTTTTATAATTAATTGAAAAAAAAATTCTTTTATTGTGATTGTCACTATTTTTTAAATTTTACATACGTTATACAGATAAAATTAATTCTTAAATAAATCTAAATTCTTCAAAGCCCCACGTTAGGCGCTATTTTTATTAATTTCTATAATTGCTCTCTTCGATTTTAAATATTTTTAATTGTTTTATTAATCTTCAAAAAATTTTTAATTCAATTTTAGTTATTAATTTATTCAAAAAAATTCTTATCTCTTCATTTTCCTCATTCATCTCTTTAAAACTATCCAATAAACATTTACTCCTGGTATTCATTCTGTTTTATACTTAAATTATCAGTTAATAATAATAATTATCTCCTTTTATAAATATTATTTTTATAATTAATTCTGAAAAAAAATTCTTATATTGTCATTGTAACTATTTTTTAAATTTTACATACGTCTTATAAATAAAATTAATTCTCAAATAAGTCTAAATTCTTCAAAGCCCCACGTTGGGCGCCATTTATATTAATTTCCATAAATTGCTCTATTCGATGTTAAATATTTTTAATTGTTATATTAATTTTCAAAATTATTTTTATTTGATTGTAATTGTTAATTTATTCGAAAAAATTATTATCTCTTCATTTTCCTCATTCATCTCTTCAGAACTATCCATTAAACATTTACTCCTGATATTCATTCTGTTTTAAACTTAAATTATCAGTTAATAATAATAATTATCTCCTTTTATAAATATTCTTTTTATAATTAATTCTGAAAAAAAATTATTTTATTGTGACTGTCATTATTTTTTAAATTTTACATACGTTATACAAATAAAATCAATTCTTAAAAAAATCTAAATTCTTCAAAGCTCCTCGTTGGGCGCCATTAATTAATTTCTATAATTGCTCTCTTTGATGTTAAATATTTTCAATTGTAATATTAATCTCTTATAATTATATATAATCAGTTTCTGGAAGATTGTTCTTTATTTTTCGTTAGAATAGATCTCAACCTATTGTTAGATTCTATGCTAATTCGAATATTAAATTGATTACCAATTTTCCTAATTGTTTCTGATAAAGTTTTTAAAAATTATATTAGTTGAATTATTATTATTGGGTATTAACAATGAGCCATTCTCTACATTCCTAATTTCTTTGTTTATAAATTCTGTCGGGTAATTATTTTTATTTAAAACTGACTCTACCAAAGTTTTCTCCTTTATGAATTCATTATCATTAGAACAAATAATTTTGGCCCTTTCTACTACCATTAATAGTTTCAACCAACCGTCTCATATTCTTTAAAAAAATATATAAATAAATTACCAATAAATGCGTAATACTCCTAAGATACTTGTAAATGAGAACATGTTATTTATTACAATAATTACGGTCCATTATTACTACGATTCATGTAGTTATTCACTGATGATCAATTTAATCACCAACATTAATCTCTGGAAAGACATTTTCTGGTTTAAAAGACACCAGCAGTGACTACAGAAAATAATAAGGATAACTTTGAAGTGGAAATAAATTATTTTGAAGGATACACACAACAGG
Source organism: Lochmaea crataegi (assembly GCA_947563755.1). NCBI lineage: Eukaryota > Metazoa > Arthropoda > Insecta > Coleoptera > Chrysomelidae > Lochmaea > Lochmaea crataegi. The sequence continues at coordinate 69,964,420 of OX387424.1, forward strand.
AGACACTTTCGAATATGTGGCAATTAAAATAATGAAGATTACACCGATTGAATATTATACATCTTGGGGTCACTTTGGAAAAGACCATTTTCCCTGCATCAATTTGTACCATCTCCTGGCTGGTCGTTTGATATATAGTACTATGTACCGTCACCAATGGAAGAACATATCTTCAAAGAAAAGGAATGATTGCTACAGGCTGCAGGCTGGGATGCAGGATGCAAGGATAAATCAGGAAAATTGAATGGTTGAAAGCTACGATAGGCTGCAGTGTAGTATGAGGATAATTTACATAAAAGACGAGCTAATGGTGAGTAATCATCTGCTTCTTCAGAAGTTCGTCTACAAGCTGTGAATAGCAGCAGACCTACCTCCCTCAAACCTTGGAAACATATGGATGGAAGATCCAGCTTGCCACCTTTGTCTGGTAGATGACGAAACAGCAGAGCATATACTTTGTGCCCTCCCCGTCGCAATGGAGGATCTAATAGACCCACTCACCACAAACCTAACTACCCTAACGTACTATGTCATCAAGTTATAGAGAGCAATGAAGAAGCTGACAAACTAAGAGAATCTGTAAAGAACTGGATCAGAGAGCAACATAGAGAACTTGTAAAAACTGCTGCAAGGTACGAAGGTCTTGGACTGGGTGTTGTGAAGAAGCATGAGCAAAACCAGTCTACTGCAGTTTTTGACAGATGAGCTCGGAAAATGAAATTATGGGTATCAACTTTTTCACCAAAAATTGTTGATATAATTTGTCAGCTAAATTTAAATAATACTGCACGTACACCAATGATAAAAAACGTTCCAGACGCTAAAATGAATCGACTATTTCCAAATAATATACCGAAATCGATTCTCAAGACACTAAGAATAGAATAGAAACTTTGACTTTTTTCTCGTCCCGTACATAAAAACTGCATCGAGTCTTGTTCAAACGAAAATAATAAAAAAATTGATAAAAACGGCAGTCCGAAGACCGCCCCGAGGAGTCTAACTATACTCTAGTTAACCCGGAGTGGTGGTGGTAAATCTGTTTAGAATTCAGTGGACGTCTTCACCTTGTATTGATTCCCTCCTTCCACCATGATGATTCTCACTGCTGGTGGCTCACTAACAGATAAAAATATCGATAGATTGGCAAAATTTCAACGTGTTCGTGCTTATGGGATTTAAGAGAAGGTTAAGTTTTAAACCTGAAGGGAGATTGGGTGGAAGAAATGTAATGATTTGAAATTTTTATTGTATTCAAAATAATATTCAGAGTGAGTTTTAAGCATGGAAATGCATAGCACGAATTTTATAGCAAGGTGGTATTTACATTGATGTCAGATCTTTCCTTTTTCCGGAATAATGATGAACTTTGTTATTCCCTTGCCTTTTGGAATTTAACTTAATTGAAGGTCAATAAGTTTGATGAGATGTTTAAAGGTTCAGCTAACCACAGAACATGATACATTTTATCTCCTAGCTTCTCAGTAAAAATTTGACGTTACTATAACAATTTTGGACTATTGGAAATGTCCTAAGCCACTCCTTGTATAATATTCACCATAGCATTGCATATTTCCCATAACCGCATACCGGTACTTAGGACTTTCGATAATCCCATTTACAATCGTTAGATTCACAGTAGGAATGGAAATAAGGAAAATCTAAAATCAGATTATTGGGTGCGGCAATCCACAATGGAAGATAACTTGGGACGAGGTTCGTCTGAGACATTTTCAGACAGTAAATGATAGACCCCTTCAGAGGGTCTTAGAGAGTTTCAAATGCCTTTTAATCTCTCGGGTTTACGTTCACAATTACTGGAATATTGTACCCTTTACTTTGAGATCGGAGTTGTCTTTATTAGGAAAACGGACTTTACTGGTAATGTCGGCCACATCGCTAGGGTAATAACGAACTCTGACTGAGTTCAAATGGCTCTAATCTATAATTTGCGTGATGTAGTGTGATATAAACCGAGAGAAAGTTTTATGGGTAGTACGTAAGAATTTATAATCTTTTGGATTCATTAGTCAACTTTTTCTTTAACGTAACGTATATTAGTTGGTTATATTAGGGGCCATTCATTAATTACGTAAGGATCATTTTGGCAATGTTTGACCCCCCCAACCTCATGTAAGGGCACATAAAATTTCTCCCCCGTCTTACGTAAGATTCTATCTAGGTTGTCTGAATAATTAAATTGACACAGTAAATCACATTTTTATTTTTTAACAAGTATTTCAGGTTATACTCTTTTATTGTCATTATATATTACTATAAGACAACTATCTATAGCCCGTACAGTATAAAAACCATTGCACGTGACATCTGTCATAACTGGACTATGTTGCCAAGTCCTTGAAATAGTATGAGAATCTAGTAAATATCGAATGAAGTTTTCAAATATTCTTCTTTTTATTTGGCTATAAATTAGCTCTAGTTATTGTTAAGGGCATGTAGAGATTTTTTTAACCCCTCCACCTTTCCCCCTGGGACCCTTACGTAGTTAATGAATGGCCCCTTGGATGGTTATTAGGAGTCATTTTTTAAGCAATGAAGTTGGATATTTTGATCAAAATCACGTCTAAGCAACCACCAATAATGCATCAAAAAAGTCAGCATTTATATGCAGAGTGTCCCATTATAAATAAGAAAACTATCTGCCTCTTGATGTATTTTTATTTTGTAGATGTCGTTTTTTTATCTATTTTATTATAAATAGTCTTGAGGACTCTTTCCAGGTTTAAATCTTGTTCTAATTTTATTATTTATTATTTTGTTCTAGTGTGATTCACCCTGTATATGCTGCTTCTAATAAACTGCTCCACAAAAGTTAGGAAAGTTCACAAATATTGGATTTATGTTAAAAATTATTTACTGTTTTACTGACCAAGATTTTGTCTGTTATATATTGAGTTTTTGCTTGCTTATCCAAGGAGCTGCTTTGCTGTTGTACCAAAAATTTTGCCAGCATTCTTTCATCTACTTTTTGATTACAAGTTTGATGTCATTTGGGAGCTGGATCCTGATCGTTGTGGTGATGGAAGGGGTGTTATTACTAGTAATTCCAATATTAGCTGGGAGACAGAAGAGATAGACGGTACATCAACAGCTGATTGACACAATCTTCTAATAACAGCTGCTTCTCTCCTGTTTAAAAAGTCCAGGGAGTTGCTTTGCTGTTATAGCAAAAATTTTGCCAGGATTCTTTCATCTACTTTTTGATTACAAGTTTAATGTCATTTGGGAGCCGGATCCTGATCGTTGTGGTGATGGATGAGGTATCCTTACTAGTAATTTCAATAATAGCTGGGAGCTAGAAGAGATAGACGGTACATCAACAGCTGATTAACACAATCTTCTAATAATAGCTGCTTCTCTCCTGTTTAAAAATTCCAGGTTGTTGCTTTGATGTTGTACCAAAAATTTTGCCAGGATTCTTCCATCTACTTTTTGACTACAAGTTTGATGACATTTGGGAGCTGGATCTTGATCGTTGTGGTGATGGAAGAAGTGTCATTACTAGTGATTCCAATATTAGTTGAGAGCCAGATGAGATATACGGTACATCACCAGCTGATTGACACAATCTTCTAATAATAGCTGCTTAACTCCTGTTTAAAAAGTCCAGGGAGTTGCTTTGATGTTGCACCAAAAATTTTGCCAGGATTCTTTCACCATCTTTTTGACTACAAGTGTGATGACATTTGGGAGCTGGATCTTGATCGTTGTGGTGATCGAAGAGGTGTCATTACTAGTAATTCCAATATTAGTTAGGAGCCAGATGAGATATACGGTACATCAACAGCTGATTGACACAATCTTCTAATAATAGCTGCTTCTCTCCTGTTTAAAAAGTCCAGGGAGTTGCTTTGCTGTTGTACCAAAAATTTTGCCAGGATTCTTTAATCTACTTTTTGATTACAAGTTTGATGTCATTTGGGATCTGGATCCTGATAGTTGTGGTGATGGAAGAGGTGTTATTACTAGTAATTCCAATATTAGCTGGGAGCCAGAAGAGATAGACGGTACATCAACAGCTGATTGTCACAATATTCTAATAACAGCTGCTTCTCTCCTGTTTAAAAAGTCCAGGGAGTTGCTTTGCTGTTGTACCAAAAATTTTGCCAGGATTCTTTCATCTACTTTTTGATTACAAGTTTGATGTCATTTGGGAGCTGGATTCTGTTCGTTGTGGTGATGGAAGAGGTGTCATTACTAGTAATTCCAATATTAGTTGTGAGCCAGATGAGATAGACGGAACTGATTGAAACACTCTTCTAATAATAGCTGCTCTTCTTCTGTTTAAAAAGTCCAGGGAGTTGCTTTGCTGTTGTACCAAAAATTTTGCTAGCATTCTTCTATCTACTTTTTGATTACAAGTTTGATGTCATTTGGGAGCTGGATCTTGATCGTTGTGATCGAAGAGGTGTCTTTACTAGTAATTCCAATATTAGCTGGGAGACAGAAGAGATAGACGGTACATCAACAGCTGATTGACTCAATATTCTAATAACAGCTGCTTCTCTCCTGTTTAAAAAGTCCAGGGATTTGCTTTGCTGTTGTACCAAAAAGTTTGCCATGCTTTTTCCATCTACTTTTTGTTTACAAGTTTGATGTCATTCGGGAGCTGGATTCTGTTCGTTGTGGTGATGGAAGAGGTATCATTACTAGTAATTCCAATACTACCTGGGAGTCAGATGAGATAGACGGTACATCAACAGCTGATTGACACAATCTTCTAATAATAGCTGCTTCTCTGCTGTTTAAAAAGTCCAGGGAGTTGCTTTGCTGTTGTAACAAAAATTTTGCTAGGATTCCTTTATCTACTTTTTGATTACAAGTTTGATGTCATTTGGGAGCTGGATCCTGATAGTTGTGGTGATGGAAGAGGTGTTATTACTAGTAATTCCAATATTAGCTGGGAGCCAGAAGACATAGACGGTAAATCAACAGCTGATTGACACAATATTCAAATAACAGCTGCTTCTCTCCTGTTTAAAAGGTCCAGCAAATTGCTTTGCTGTTATACCGAAAATTTTCTTTCATCTACTTCTTGATTACAAGTTTGATGTCATTCGGTAGCTGGATTCTGTTCGTTGTGGTGATGGAAGAGGTATCCTTACTAGTAATTCCAATATTAGCTGGGAACCAGAAGAGATAGACGGTACATCAACAGCTGATTGACACAATATTCTAATAACAGCTGCTTCTCTCCTGTTTAAAAAGTCCAGGGAGTTGCTTTGCTGTTGTAACAAAAATTTTGGTAGGATTCCTTTATCTACTTTTTGATTACAAGTTTGATGTCATTTGGGAGCTGGATCCTGATCGTTGTGGTGATGGAAGAGGTGTTATTACTAGTAATTCCAATATTAGCTGGGAGCCACAAGACATAGACGGTAAATCAAAAGCTGATTGACACAATATTCAAATAACAGCTGCTTCTCTCCTATTTAAAAGGTCCAGGAAATTGCTTTGCTGTTATACGAAAAATTTTCTTCCATCTACTTCTTGATTACAAGTTTGATGTCATTCGGTAGCTGGATTCTGTTCGTTGTGGTGATGGAAGAGGTATCCTTACTAGTAATCCCAATATTAGCTGGGAGCCAGAAGAGATAGACGGTACATCAACAGCTGATTGACACAATATTCTAATAACAGCTGCTTCTCTCCTGTTTAAAAAGTCCAGAGAGTTGCTTTGCTGTTGTACCAAAAATTTTGCCAGGATTCTTCCATCTACTTTTTGTTTACAAGTTTGATGTCATTTGGGATCTGGATTCTGTTCGTTGTGGTGATGAAAGAGGAGTCATTACTAGTAATTCCAATATTAGTTGGGAGCCAGATGAGATATACCGTGCATCAACAGCTGATTGACACAATCTCCTAATAATAGCTGCTTCTCTCCTGTATAAAAAGTGCAGGAAGCTGCTTTGCTGTTGTACTAAAAATTTTGCCAGAATTCTTTCATCTACTTTTTGATTATAAGTTTGATGTCATTTGGGAGCTGGATTCTGTTCGTTGTGGTGATGGAAGAGGTGTCATTACTAGTAATTCCAATATTAGTTGTGAGCCAGATGAGATAGACGGAACTGATTGAAACAATCTTCTAATAATAGCTGCTCTTCTTCTGTTTAAAAAGTCCAGGGAGTTGCTTTGCTGTTGTACCAAAAATTTGGTAGCATTCTTCTATCTACTTTTTGATTACAAGTTTGATGTCATTTGGGAGCTGGATCTTAATCGTTGTGATCGAAGAGGTGTCTTTACTAGTAATTCCAATATTAGCTGGGAGACAGAAGAGATAGACGGTACATCAACAGCTGATTGACTCAATATTCTAATAACAGCTGCTTCTCTCCTGTTTAAAAAGTCCAGGGAGTTGCTTTGCTGTTGTACCAAGAATTTTGCCATGATTCTTACATCTACTTTTTGTTTACAAGTTTGATGTCATTCGGGAGCTGGATTCTGTTCGTTGTGGTGATGGAAGAGGTATCATTACTAGTAATTCCAATACTACCTGGGAGTCAGATGAGATAGACGGTACATCAACAGCTGATTGACACAATCTTCTAATAATAGCTGCTTCTCTCCTATTTAAAAAGTCCAGGGAGTTGCTTTGATGTTGTATCAAAAATTTTGCCAGGATTCTTCCATCCACTTTTTGATTACAAGTTTGATGTCATTTGGGAGCTGGATTCTGTTCGTTGTGGTGATGGAAGAGGTCTCATTAGATGAACAGTAATGAAGTAACAGGAACGGTACAAATGGCGACAAGCTCGACAGGAGAAGAGATATGTTTAGAGGCTTGGAGAACGGTATACAGCTCACCAGTGTGAACGCTACCACATGTTAAGATTAAACGATAGGAACCTATTAGTTCGTGGTTGATCATGACCGAACTGATAACACCTAAAGAAGATTTATGTTAACAGGGCATTGTAAGCCTAAGAGGCACGCAAAGCTAATGGGGTTGACAGACGAAGGCATGTGCAGATTCCATCACCTAGAAGAGGAAACTGCATTGTGTGGCTTCTTGTACTAGGCGATGATAGGCCACCGGCAAGAAATTACATCAAAAATTCAGTCGCGGGGCTAGTTTGCAATTTAAAAAGAGATGGGCTGGAAAATGTAATCTAGATTCAGAGGACCACAATAGATCTGAAAAGGCCGATTAGCCTCCTCATCTAATCTAATGGGGGTCTATTTAAAATGCGTCAAATCATCTTGAAATTTATTTTCGCTTACTTTTATTCATGTTTTTCTCGCTGGTGACATCCTCTTTGAAAGTACCTCCGAAATTGTTCTCTTAGCAATCCTTAATTGCCCTTTTAACTTTTTTTTTTAATTAAACTAATTAATTTTAATACAACAACCACCCGATTGAAACAATACGGGATAACAAACAGATCGAAAAAGTCGCCAAGTTTAAAGTACCAACATTATTATCGTATTTTGAAATTAAAGGACACGTTGTAGCATATAAAACGCAGTTTAAAGCAAATTCCAGCATCGAATAACATTACAATCAATTGTCTTTTAAAATTTACGACCAAACCGAAAGAAAGCTCGCCAAGAATGTTATATAATCTACCTTCATCATGTTTAGACTGCAAAAAGTAAAAAGAATGTCAACGAGTCACAACGACAAAAAATAATTAAAAGACGTCCATTCATTAAAAACATGAACACGATTTTGAAAACGTATCCGGAGATCGTAATGGTCTTTATCTTCGATATTTTATTCATTCATTTTCTCGCAATCGGGTTTTTTAAGTGCTCTTCTTAATACTGACAGGACTGCTGTCGATGTTGTTCAATCTCTTCTTTTTTCTTTTCAAACGTTTATACTACCAGTATTTGACAATTTATACTGTAATTATTTACTTGGCTCATACGCCAGGAAAACTAAATTGTAATATCCTTAGTGCATGAATTATTTTCAGAAACAGGATTTCTGGAATGTTTTCCCAGCCCAGTGTGTCCTGGAACCCACACTAGGCTGAAGGAAGGATTATTTAAGATAATATCAATTGAGCTTGATGAAATTGTTCATTGGAGAAGATATTATTTTAAAAAGATCAACAATTTCGTAGAGAAAATCACTAAACTTGGATCCATCAAGCTTACATTGTTAAGAAAATGTGGGTCAACAATCAGGAATAGGAAATAGATGAATCATAACATATATTGGTAGATGAGATGGTTTTTTGGATGGTGAACTGCTTCCACCTTCCATACGAATGAATGTCATTTGAATATCGACTCTAAGAAATATGGGCTACCCCAAAAAAATGTTATAGCTTTGTATGGAGCTGCAAGAAAAACCTTGCCATGCTCCTCCCGCAATATTACCGACAAACGGATGGCCGATGTGGTTCCAGGAGCCGAATTCCTGACTGAAGGAGTAGAGTTTCCCGAGAAGACAGAGATTTTGTATTCGTTACTGTAATGACGAAGTAAAAAAGGAAGCTACAAGAAGGGATGGTTACGTCTCGCTAGTATGTTTCTGAATACATATCGTCACTTGCGTTACCTCGATTGGATCAACTGGGTCGTACCATAGAATACCATAGAACAAGCTAATAAGAGTAGCCTCGCCACTTGGTTGGAATTTTTCTTGGGAAAAATTAGGTGATCCAGGAGAGTCTTTGTTTTTATGGACATCCCTTTTGGGGGATAAATTTTCCTGATCACAGTGTTTCTTGTGTACTGGCATTTTATGGAGTTTGAGGTATGTTTTGGAACTAGGTACTTTTAAACAAGGACGCCCAGAGGGGATTAAATTATATTTTCCTGCTCCAAACCACGATATTGAGGATTTATAAATTGAAATCGCTCGGATTGTTTTTATTGTATGGGGCCGTATTAAAGAAGTCCATACAGGCTATATAGAACGTGGTGAAGCTTGAAGACCTGGGACAGCCGAAGAGCCTCAGCACCTATTAGTTTTAGAAGCAAATTGGTAGGTTACAAGCTCTTATGTAATCAGTTCCAAAATGGTGTGGGAATGCCTAGGCAAACTCAATGAACTAGGCAATAACAATATAGTCACCCTACTGTGGATTCCGGGACACACTGGAATAGAAGGAAATAAAATAGCAGATGAAGTAGCAAAGAGAAGGATAGAAACACCCTTTTGGGGGCCGGAACCCTTTTGCGGTATCAGCTTCAATGTAATATTGAAAGAAATTAGCAAAGCCGAGAAAAGAGGAGATCTGACCATTGGAAAGATCTAGTAGTAAAACAGTAAAACTGCACTTAGAGTTTTAACAGGGTTCCTAACGGGTCATTGTCGCCTGAATGAGCACCTGAAAAAGCTAAAAATAGTGGAGGAAGAAGAATGTAGATGCCGTGGCAAGGAAGAAGAAGAAACCTCAATCCACAAACTTGCGAATTGTGCAGCAATTCGGAATCCTAGGTCTCAACACCTAGGAGATTATTGGATAGAATTAGCTAAGTTAAAGCGTGCAGATATCCTAAAATTCCTCCGGGAAATAGGACTAAGGGAGCTGCTAGTCTCTGAGACTTTCCTCGGGAACCAAATAGAAGAAAGAGAGCACAATAGATATTTTAGGTTCCAGTGAATGTCACCCCAATATACATACATACAAACAAGGAAGATCTTATCTCTCTCGGTGAATAATTCGGTTTCTGGTAGCTAAGATGGACGCCATTTTCCTTACGTCTTTCATTCAATTTAGCTTCCATCTCCAAGGTATCACGAACTAACTACTAGTTTCTGGTTGTTCAAGGTCACCTTCCACCACTTTTATATATAAGTATTCTTCTGACTTCTATGCTCTTCAATTTGACATTTGCAATTTAATTTCCTTCTATTCCAGTGTATCCAAGAACCTAAAGTCTTTTATCAATATTAAAAAAGCGTCGAATGTTATTGATAAGTCCGTTTTCTACTAGAATTTTTGTCAAAAATAATTACCTATTCCCTGGCCTAAAAGAAGAACATTTATCGGAAAACAAGTACTGAAAATAACAATGATTTAGGACCAAATGATTTTTTATTGGATGATTTTTTTAATTTTTGACATTTCAAATAATTATGTCAATTTTGTAAACATGGTTCTAACTTTGGAATAAAAAATTTTCATTAAGGGACTGCTAGAAAATAATCCGGAAAATTTTGGCATGATTTTTTCAAACTTGGCAACTTCTTTTTTCAATTTTGTCGATGACGATATCTTAAAGCTCCCTCGTAACAATTCGATTTCAGTTTGTCTGAAGAGCTGCTGGCCCCCATTATTAATGCAACATTTTGCCTATTGTCGAAACAATTGCCCATAAAGCTAGATAGGCGTAGAAGAATAAGATTGTGTGGGTAGTTTACAAGGTGAATGTTGCAAACGTGACAATGGAATTTTGTAATTAATTACACTTTGGTTTTAAACAAACAATTAATAGAAATGGTTATTTCTGTGCGTAATATGTAACTTACGAAAAAAAAAACAAAGAAGTGCGGAATCGTTTTAACGATAAGTGTTGCTGTTTGAGGAAATGTTGTGGCCTTGTGTCGTATTTTTACAAAGGCAGGGAAATAGCGTCTGTTTTTATATCGTTCAGGAATCTTTTAATGGTCGCAAGCAAAGAAATACTTCATCAGCCAATGAATTTTGTTCTTACGCGGTTCACAAGGGTAGATAAGATCTATTCGTAACGCCAGCAAGTGTGTATTTACGGTTGAATTTTCATTTCATACCAATAGGTCGTTGATTAATTATCACTGGTGGACAAAAATAGTTATTTCTGGTTTATTATCTATTTCAGTACCTATTTCCATTTGAGTATTTGAATGCTTTCTCTTTATGGCGTTAAAAAGATATACTGAATTGTTCAGACTTGTCAGAATCTGCAGAGCGCTTATACCTCCCTCCCCTGTCGACATTTGACTCGCCGTCGATCTAGGTAGAGGCGTGCCCGAGATATCAACAATAACAATGACTTTTGAAATTCACCTTTTAATTTCTTTTAAATTATTATATAAATTGTTATAAAAATTATTATAATGTTGTGAGAAATTAATGAGGCCGATTAAAATGGTTGATAAAGTAGATAGTATAGTATTATCTGATAACTTGACTTTCATTTATTGTTTTTCGTCGTCATGGCTAATCCCACCAAATTTGATGAAATAAGCGAGCGAAAAAGATTCCTTTTTTGCGCTAGAGCGTAAAGTAACAATCTTCGGCATTTGTCAACTTTACGATTTCATTTGAATAAAATAATTAGTTATTTTACGCGCTACTGTAGGAAAAAAAATTTTTGCTGGAAGTAACATAAAGCTGAATACCGTACTATAGTAGAATGAACCTATCTGAATACGAAAATGACCAGAAAAAGGCTGTAACACGTAGGGTTTTTTTTGTTAGTGTTACAAAGTCACCAACTCAAAGCCCTGTCACTCAATTTTGGCGAATGAGCTTTCTAGAATTTTCTGGTTACTGCAGTGTTTACCCATATGAAGAGCGTAGTAAATTCAAGAACTTCCGAGAATTGAGAAAGACTATATATACGCGAGTTTTTGGGTTAGTAAACAGTTAGTTAACAGTACAGAGTTAGTTCACAGCAAGACTGAATGAGAAAGTGAAGATAAATAGTGTAATATTCAAGTGGTAAAAGTAAATTTTATTATTTTCTTTTATGGGGGGTCCTAATTAACTTCCCTCTTCAAAAACCAGCAGTAATCACCCATCATGTATCGATCCCATCGCCCTTGGTAACGAATTTCCATTGTTCTGATATCCTGGTGGAACCTTTCACCCTGCTCGTCGCTGACAGCTCCCAAATTCTCAGAAAAAAGTGATAAATGGGAATGGAGAAAATGAATTTTTCAATGATATTCGACAGCCAAGCGATTTATAGGAATCTGAAAGTTCATTAATTAGCTGTTCGTAGTTTGCATCCATATTTTTGCATAAAACTCCCTTCACGACACTTACGAATTAGTTCCAAGCTCTAAGTATAAAATTAAGCAGCTTTCTAATTTGAGGCCCAATAAAAACACAGTCGTTTAACTTGGCGTCACCTAACTGGAGAAAGACTTGTCTTAGGTACTTAAAACCTTCAGCCTCTTCATTCATAGCCTTCACAAAGCGGAGGCGAAAGGACATTTTTTGGGTCTACAAGAATCCTTAAGACAGGAACCAAGAAGTTCTGGCTGCTGCTTTTTGACAACCCCAAATCACGTACTAAATCATTTAACTATTTTTAAATGTGGCTCGCCAGAACTGCTGCCTGGCGTGAATGTGGAGTCGATACACTGTTCCTCGGAGCTTCCCGAAGAACCGTTATCATCTCCATTATTTCCCAAAACAATAACTTGCCAATCAAAAGGCTACGTCGGTACTGGTAAGTCTGCATTGTGAGGAACAGGTCTTATGGCAGATTGCAAATTTGGATATTCGATCTTACGCTTTTCTTTTTTGGAATAACCTTCAGTCTTTGTCATACAAAAATAGCAATCATCAAAATGGTTGGTGGGTTCTCGCCAAACCATTGGAACTGCAGTCATACTTCGTCTCTTCCCTTTCATCCACTTCATCCATTTTCAGAAAATGGTCTGATTTGTGACTTCACCATAAATTCTCCACAAATATAACAAAACTTGTCCCGAGAAATTTTGCAAATGCTTATAAATACAGGCCAATTTAATAACCACTCATAAAATATACTACCTGCGAACAAAAAAGGATCTAAAGAACAAATTGTTGCGAGGTTACCAACTCAAAGCCGGCCCTGTCTCTCGACTATAAATTTTGGCGAATGCGCTCTTAGAGAATGTTCTCGATAAGACGTTTTGTTTACGCATAGGACGAGCGCGGAAAATACAAGAACTTTCCAGAATTGATCAAGACTATATATGTATATTGAAACAGTAATGATAAATAGTGTAATACTCAAGTGGTAAAAATAAATTGGAACTATTATACCGAGTGTAAATAAATTAGTAGTAAAGAGAGTCATGCACAATTTTTTTATGAAGTAGGTACTATCATTTTATTTTCATCTCCTTTATCATCTCCCAACTATTGATTGTATCAGCTAATTTCAATCTTACAAAACTTAGGCCAAACACACACGGTACGGCTATTTAACGACGCATGCTGCAAATCAGTTACGGTTGCTATTATGTTAGTGACAACACGGAGCGATAGCAACAAAATTGGCTTGTGATCAGCTTCAAACGAGATTGGTTTCAAGCTGCACCGGAGCAAGAGATGCTCACCAGGAAGTACGAAAACTTGTTTAATGTCAAACTTTCCTATTCAATGAAATATTTTAGGAAAGAAGCTTGGTAAGAGGTTGCTACTTGAGTCTAAGTAATCAATATTTTTGTCCTACAAGTAGACATTACATTCTTCCTTCTTCCTTCATGAAAGCACCTTCTAACATTGCCAATTTCAGATAGGATTCTGTGAAAAACTGTAGACTTTCTAAGATAGCATTTTTCCATTTAAATTTCAATCTGAGAAAAGGCTGGATATTCAACTGCAGCTATCCGGTTCGGGACCTCCGTCGTATCGTGTGTGTTCGGCCTTATTTAATTTGTTGTATAGTCGGTGAAACTAACATATATCGAGAATAGTATATTTGTTATTTGTATTCTCGTTGTGTTTTTCACCCTTAATTTCCGAAGAAAAACCGAGAAACAGAGTAATAAACTTTATTTATGTCACGTTCAATTTAAAAAATTCAACTTCGTTAAGGTTTTATCATCGTCGTGGCAGCTGTCAGCCACAATGTAGTGGCTGAAGTCAAAAATCCCCTACCAATTTATAATTCCCCATTGAGGGGATGCAAAGGCTTCGCCTGCGGCCCGTCGATGACGTATTCTCACCCCCTTGTCGATAACTTCACGGTGTGGAAAAAAAAGGAACGCGATCAAGATAAAACAAACCGTCACTCTCCAATTATACGTTTTGACAAATTTTAATCCATTAGGAGACAGTCAGATGTGGGCATTTTAGCCAGATAAAGCACATTTTTCATTTAATATGGAACCGAAAGGGTGCCTGCCGGAGAATATGAATAACTATTTCACCTTTATTAATAGCACTAAAGCGTATCTTACACGTGTAGGTACAAAATTGAAAATTAACAATATACAGTGTGTTTCAATTAAACCTAGTTAAATTGAAGTATTCCATCAATATATGGTGAGGTACTGTTAACTACTGTAGAATTAACTCTGTTAATCCTCCTGTTTATACAGAGTAACCAACCTTACGTTTAAGTATGTATTAAAACGTGGTTGTTGTTGTATATATTTAATTTATAATGAACCCTTTCAATGATATGAAGAAAACTTTTTGTATCTCCCCCGTACAGTTATAAATAAATTTATCTCATTTGGGTTGGGTTCTTTCGAAATAAACTTGCTTACCTACCTTCAACGATGGATATTCAAACAAAATGCACTCAAACAAATTTCTTTTTTTTTAATATTGGAATTAGTATTTTATCTCAAAAAACTATTTAACAATGCTCTCCTCGTATTTCTAATTTTTTTTATAGATGATGAACATGAAGCAAATAACAAGTTACTATTAAAAGTTTTCAAATATATTATGCATCACTACTCATACGCAAACTATAATGTTCGACTCTCCTCGCTTCCGACTTTAAACGATTTATCAATGTATTCTATCAGCAAGCGTGTTTATCAAAATGAATACGTCGTTTATTTGTTCATAAAGGTGAGCTTCATTTTTTTAATATTTCATTTATATTAGCTAAATTATTTAGAACCTACGTCTAAGTGAAAATCGCTCACCTACATCTGTTATTGTTCAAAATGGCGGCTTTATACAAAGTTTGGATCCATATTTCAGGATTCCAATCCTTTTTTCGACGAGATTACTTAATACTGAAGATATTATGTGCCAGTGAAAATGTCAAATTGATGTTTATACGAGGATCATCCAAAATTATATCCGCGTTATACGAGGTCGTCTCAGTATTTAGAATGGTACCCCTTCAAATAGTCAGGCATTATATTGAAAAGTCTAGGTGCCAGATAGACAAAATGTCTTTGACCTATCGTTTTATTTGCTCGAGGGATAACGACATTAAATGCTTTTCTTGTAGAATAACTGTGGTTATCATTAGTAAGGTATTTCGATTTACATTTGCTGGTTAATACAATAATGGCCTGGGTATACAATTCCCTTATGTCAAGATTTTGTGCTTTGGAGTGTAAAAGGTCTGATGAATTGTATATATGAGGGTTTATTCATAATTATTTTTAAAAATTCTTTTTTTATGGTTTGTATTCGTAAGATATGACATTTTCTAATTCCGCCCCTGCCGACAATTTCGTATTGTAATGTAATGTTTTTGTTATTTATTTAAATAGTTTTTACTTGTGGGATAAAATTATACATACCACTATGGCTAATTACTATTTATTCATTTAAAGAAACACACACTTTATTAGTGTTATAAATGAAACTAACTGTTTCTAATTAATTCCACTATTTAATTAAAAGATTTATGAAAATTATTAAAGGATATTGATAATTATTTCGATATTGACATATCATCGTCAGAATGACAGAAGTTACATTTTATGTGATACCTACTTGATGTTTAATATTTTGGCTAGACCAAATAGTAAGTGACCTATCTTGTGATTGACTTAATATATATGAATAGAGAAAAGAAGAAGATATGATTTTACAAATATTAAAGCTTAGGTATTATTAGCCCTATGGGGATATCTTGGATATCTTTTTCCCATTTAAGATCAGTATAACTGTGCAATGATATAGAAAACCAAGGAAAACTATATCTGCTGATCTTTACAATAGTTACTTAAGAAGACAATTTATTAGTGGAGAGCTCCCTAGATTAATCTGTTCATTGACAACTTCATATTGTGGGTCTCTCAAGTGTCTTCTTATTTCTAGTTCTTCAAGGAAATCTAGTTCTTGTTTCTTATAACAAATATGCAGTACTTCTAGTTCTGTGTTAGGTGTTAATGAATGTTTTGTGTCAAGAAGGTGTTTTGCGTAATGTGATTTATCCGGCTGTTTTAATCTGTATGCTCGTGAGTGTTCATTGTATCTAATTTCAAAATTTCGAATTGTTTGACCAATATAGACAGCATTACATTCTGGACATTTAAGTTTATATACTCCAGACTTTTTTAATGGGGGTATTTTTGTTTTTACATTTAACAATTTTTTACTTACATTGTTTTCTGTTTTAAAAGAAATTGCTGTATTTGTTGAACAAGATATTATCTTTGAAATATTATTAGAAATATTACCAGCATATGTGATGGTTTTGTAATTTTGTATTTCCCTAGTATTTTCAGGAAATATTAATTGTAATGCCACTTTTTCCTCTTTTTTAATAATTAATTTATTTATTATATGTAATGGATAACCGTTGGATGTGGCTATTTGCTTAATTATATTAATTTCTCTATCAAAATTATATTTGTTCATAGGAACTGAAAATGCTCTATGTATCATTGAATTATATGCTGCTAATTTATGTGACATGGGATGATTGGAACTATATGGTATAGTCACATCAGTATGTGATGGTTTTCTGTAAATTGAAAAATCAAGTATATTATTGACTCTTTGAATTTTAATATCAAGAAAATTGATTGAGTTATTTTCTTCAACTTCTAATGTAAATTTAATTTTCGGATGTAAATTATTAATATGATTGAACAATATATCTAATTGTCGTTCACTACCTACAAAACAAGCTAATATGTCATCTACATACCTATACCAAAATAATATATTTTTTGAAATGTTACATTCAAAGATTTTTCTTTCTAAACTGTCCATAAAAATGTTTGCTAAAATTGGTGATATAGGGCTTCCCATTGGTAAACCTTCATTTTGAATATATACCTTATTATCAAAAGTAAAATAATTCTGATTAATACATACATCAAACAAATTAAGTACATCTGATATTATTCCTGGATTGATATTTTTATCCTCTAGTAATTTTTTAACAAGTGTTATGCATTCTTTAGGAGGAATTTTAGAGAACATATTGGTAACATCAAATGAAATAAGTTTAGAGTTATCTTGTAATTTGTATGTTTTTAATTTTTTGATTAGTTCTATTGAATTTTCAATTGAGTATTTAGATATACCTCCATAGCTATTAAGTATATTGTTTAGTTTTTTAGCTAACTTATTATTAGGAGTATTAACGTAAGAAACTACAGGTCTAATTGGTTTCGATACTTTATGTAATTTAACAGTTCCATATAATTGTGGAGACTGAGGATTTTTATTAATCATGTATTTTTTCTCATAATCATTGAAAACATAATTTGAACTATTGACAATCTCTCTAACATTATTAGAAAACTTTTTTGTTGGGTCAGCCCTTAGAACTTTTACATCAGAAGATTCTATAAAATTATTAACTTTAGATTTATATTCTTCGGATTTTAAAATGACAGTGGCATTTCCTTTGTCAGATTTTGTTATTGTGAGGTTATAATCTTCTACTTTTTGTTTAATTGAATTTATTGCTGAAATATCATTTTTTGTTTGACGTTTAACCTTTGAAGGTTTCATATTTTTAATCAAATTTGCAATTTGTAATTTTTCATAAAGAAAACTATTTGACTGAGATTTTAAAGCTATTTCTGACTCTGTAGCTAAAATTTCTTTAATACTATTTGTGAATTTTGGTGGTATGCTGTATTTTAAGCCTTTATTTAAAAATTCTATCTCACTATTTGTGAAATTAGTGTCTGAAAGGTTTTCGAATCGTGGTGCGAAGTGTATTGGTGTGTAAGTACTTACAGTTTTATGATGTTCAGTGTATTGAGTGTTATGTTTTATGTACTCCAGTTGTTGTAGTTTTCGTTCTTGTTTCTTGTATTTCTTGTGCTTCATAATGCTGACACTTTCTCTGATTTTGTCATCTAAACAGAAAAATTCAACTGGATGAAATTTGAATGTGAGTTCAGAATGAACAATTTTTAAGTATATATCTAAGGAGTCTCTTATTTTAAACCATTTTTTACTCTCCTCTTTTATCCAGACTCGTTGAGCACATTTCACGGCTTTTTGGGCTTGAGGTGTTTTTGTATGGCATTTTATGTTTACATAATTTGGTATCACTTCTTTCTTAAGGCATTCTTGGTTAAACCAGATGTTTTGAGATGCTGTGCAACGTTTTTTCAGTAACTTCTTGTATAGTTGGGTCAATTCTTCTCTCGAAGATTTTTTAATTAAACTTAATTTATATACACACTCTACTTAATGTCGGTATAATAGTTCTAATTTATTTTTACCACTTGAATATTACACTATTTCATTCACTGTTCGATTACTAAGAACTTCGGTAAACTGTCTGTGAACTAAATCTTTGTCTTCGTTTCACTTACTGTTCAGGCACTCATAAACCCGCAAATATATAGTCCTTCTCAACTCTCGAAAATTCCAGTACCTTCCGCGCTCGTCCTATGCACAAACAAAGCGTTTTACTCGAATGTTCTCAAAAGGGGGCGCAGTCACCAAAATTTACAGTCGAGTGACAGGGCTGGCTTTGAGTTGGAGACCTCGCAACAGTAATATAGATTCTACCAAACCATAATATAAGATTTTTAGATGGGAAGTGCTTAAGAAATGTTTAAGAAAGCGATATAGTAAGGTTCTCAATTTTTCTTTCTTTCACTGCTCAAAAAGGAGTTAACCTGGACCCGTTGTTTCCTGCCTGTTAAAAAGTTTCTAAGCATATTATGCACTACTCCTTGTATTCCAAGGTGCTCAAATTTATCCTGCTGTGGGTTACTGTGTCAAAAGCTTTCGCTAGATCAACGAAGACACCAAGGCACGGTCGACTATGATATCTTGGGTTGACAAGTCTTCACGAAATCCAAGATGAGCTAGTGATAGTATATGATTTTTATTTAGATAACTGATCCTTTACTACTAGTTCGAATATTTTCGAAATGGAGGATGGTAATGAGATTGGCCGATAATTATTCAGGTTTTTTATATTACCAGTTTTATATAAAGGCCGGACAATCGCTGTTTTAAAGTGGGCAGGGACTGAACCTGTTTTGAAAGACATGTTTATGATGTATGACAATGGTGCGGAAATATGTACAGCTAGAAGTTTGAAAACTTCATTGGTAATTTGATCCTCACCAGAAGATTTCTTATTTTTAAAATTTAATATTTTCCCACAATTTTTTTGAGTTGCCTGAATTATTTGTTACCAAGTTCTTGTAGTAACTAAATTTCGTTTTTTTATTAGAGCATTAAGTTTATTTTGAAAGTTAGTGAATTTTAGCCTTAACCCCAAGCAATTAGGCTGCTTCAAAAAATCTTGAAAAAGTTTTATCTCTATGCTTCATGGATGTTATTAACCCTTCTGTTATCCATTCTGTTTTCTTGTTATAGTTTTTTTCTTTGATACTTTGTGGTGGCATGATCAATTGAGGTTTTTAGTTTATTTATGAAAAATGAAGTCGCCAACTCAATATCATTGAAAGTGTAAATAATATTATCCCAAGATAGTTTTATCTAAATTACATACAAAAAGTGGTGTATTCAAGATACTTTTTAATATTATAGTTTTCGTGTCTGCAGTAGTGGAGTATTGATCAGATATTCGTGTCTTTATAACAGATGGCAGAATGTCATTTTTGTAAGATTTCGATTTCAATTTAACAAATACAGGATTTTTTTACAGGCTGTAACTCAGGAATTAACGAATAGGTTTATTTGAAAATTGGGTAATCTTTTTGGGACCTACCTACCTACCTACCTACGATCACTGGTTATTGTTGCAAATAAACAATAAATTGAAAATTTGGTATAATTATCCATTTGAGTACCCTCACTGTGATAAACCGTTGAATTTGAAATTAAATGCCCTTTCATTTGAGCTAAGTTTGATCCCCCCTTCCATTGTATTTTTCTCATTGCGATGACGTCCCTGCTTCTATGATGACGTCACAGATACCCTGTATACCTCGGATGAAATTGCTGCAGGTCCCAAAAAGATTACCCAATTTTCATTTTAAACCAATTCGTTAATTCCTGAGTTACAGCCTGTAAAAAAATCTTGGGACTCCCTGTATATAAAAGTTGAACTGGTTTGGGTTACTCTTGTAGGTTGGTTTATAAGCGAAATAATTAATTGGTATGAACTCTAATTAACTTGTGAGGTTGACCAAGTAATAAATTGCACAATACTTTACCAATGTTTTCAATTACCTTTCCTTCTGTCCAATCCTTTTAGAGGCTCATTTTTACATAGACCGCTTGTCCTGGTTGAAAACTTCGAAATCTCTCACCGTTTTCTTTGTTAAATTGTTCTTCAATTTTCGTGTATGTTCTAATTCATCTGTGATTGTCCGATGGAAGTAGTATTTTCTACCAAACATCGTTTCGAATGGAGAATTTCCTCCAGCGACGTTTCTTTTTGGGGTAGTCCGGTATGTTTGTAGAAATGTGATAATAATTTCTTCTGTAGTCTGTCCTCGCATTTTCTTCAATGCTCTTTTAATTGAATCAACAAAACCTTCGGCTTGGCCATTAGATTGTGGATGGTATGGAGAAGATCGTTATGTTCGATTCCATTATTTTTACAAAAGTCACTGAATTTTGGTGAATTGTGTTCCATTATCAGACACTACAGTTTTTGGTATGCCAAAAGTTGCAAATAAAGAATTCAACGTAATAGAATTCATTTTAATAACCATTTAGTAAAAGCATCTATAACTATTAAAAAGCTTTGACCTTCAACAGGTCCTGCGAAGTCTATATGAATTCTTTCCCACGACATTTCCGGAATAGGCCAGGTTGCAAGAACCATTTTGGTTGGGAATTTCGAAGCTTCCCATAGAGGAAAGTACCACGGGCCCGAGCTTGGTCCAAACTTGGCCCAACTATGAAGAACCCTGTGCCAAGCTTGTAAGCCAGGCTTGGCCCAGCGTTGGTGTAGAAGTCTGGAGTGATAACGATGGGCCAGGCTTGGTTTCCAGGACTAGGCCATGCTTGGTTGTCAGGACTAGGCCTGGCTCGATTGCCAAGACTGGAACAGACTTGATTGCCAGGATTGGAACAGGCTCTATTGCCAGGACTGGATCAGGTTTGGTTGCCAGGACTAGACCAAGCTTGGTTGCCAGGACTAGGCTTGGCTCGATTGCCAAGACTGGAACAGGCTTGATTGCCAGGACTGGAACAGGCTCGATTGCCAGGACTGGACCAGGTTTGGTTGCCAGGACTGGGACATGCTCAAGTACCAGGAGTGAGCCTGGCTCGATTGCCAGGAATGGACCAGGTTCGGTTACATGGACTGGGCCATGCTCAATTTCCAGGGCTAGATCAGGCTTGGTTACCTGGAGTGGGCCAGGCTCAATTGCCAGGACTGGGCCATCCTTGATTGCGAATACTGGCCCGAAATTAAATGCTAATTATTGGCTATTAATTAAACAATGAGATTAATAATGGTACACACATATTAACAAAGTAATATTCTTAAATATATATTTATTTATTCTTTTATTATACGCAAATATATAATTAAATTATTCAAACCCATTTTCTTTCATATACTTTTTTAACTTATTTCTATTTGTTACGCTAAGCACGTCCACCTTCCCTGTCTTTTGCTCCGGATAAAAATTTACTCACTGCTGTTATCATCCAGATTTTTTCATTCGATCCTGGCCCGAGTTTGGGTTATCACTGGCATGGCAAAGGCTGGGTTATCCAGCCCTGATCCATGGTTGAGTCACCATCGTACGGCCACGGCTAGGTTATCCAGCCTTGGCCCAAGCATGGGTAATCAATGGCATGGTCAAGGCTAGATCAGACAGTCTTGGCCCAAGCATGGATCATCATAGGCATGGCCAAGGCTGGGTTAAGCGACCTGGCCCTTGCATGGCCCAGGTACAGGTACGCTAAAGCTAGTCTTCCCAGTACTGGTCCAGGCTCGGCACCTTTGTCAACTCTCTGGAACTCCTGCATGGGTTGTGAAAAATGTACGCATTTTTGTACATATTCTTCGATTTCTTTATCTACTCTAGACCAGTATATGTGATTTATTGCTAGAGCCTCCATCCTTTCTTTACCTGGATGTTCTTTGTGTAGTTGTTTGAGAATTCTAGCCTAAAATTTTTTTGGAATGACTATGCGATGGCCAAAAAATATACAGGCTTCAACTATAGACAGAGAATTGTTGAAGCTGTAAATCTTTTTAATTAGGCCAGTTATTAGAGACGTATTGTCAAACTTGTTTTAGATCTTTTGAAGATTCCGAAGCTACCATTTTAGCTGTGACTGGTAAATGTACCAAAGAATCCTTTAAAATTTATTTTACGCTGGTATAACAAACTCTTCATGTGGTTTAGATTTTCAGTCCATTAGTCTTGACAGGAAATCTGCGTGACCAAAAGCTGTGGTTGATGTATACTGATTCTCAATCCCATCTTTGTAAACAGGTAAACCTTTTCTTGGTCCAAAAATAGCCAAGATTGGTTTTTGATCTGTTTGCAATGTGAACCTTTTACCAAAAATAAATTTATGGAACTTGGTAACAGCTAATCAGTGCCTCCTCAATTTGACTGTATGTTGTTGTATGCTTGTTTATGATGCCAAAAAGTTTGCAATTATAGTATTTATAAACGGTTAAAATTTTCTAATAAGTCATTTAATAATTATAATTGAAAAACCATTTCGAATTCCCAACTTTAGAGCCCTGTAGCTCTGTGCTTAATAATAACTACAGAATAAACAATAACAGATAGATGCAATAGATTTCACTCTAACGCTCTAAGAAGCAGATTTATATCAACAAAGAGTAATATTTTTGGGTTTTTAGGTTAAAATCCAAACTGACACAGAATTTTCATTTGTTCAGTGCATGTGAAACGTTGGAATTCTCATCTAACCCATATGTTTAAACGTTGAAGGAAAAGTTCATTCACTTTCCCCCTATTGAATAATTCATATATCGATCTACCTCAGTCTGACCTTTCTGCTTTCCTCATATTAAGTAGCTTTTCAGTTTTCGGCCTACGAACCAAGGTCAAAATAACATTTTCCGAATATGACGCCCGTCGAAAAGACAGCTATGGAAACTATACTTATATAAACGTAGGTGGTGTTTCTTCATTTGTCATCCATTAGAGTGGTATGAAAGGGGTGGGGGAGAATATCAGGACGAATAACGATCCGAGAGACAACCCGGACTTCCCGGAATGGGCGAGAAAATTTCGAAGCGCGCGCTCTCTTTCAGGTAACGGGCCAGGTGGCGAGCGCGTGCGCTCAACGAAGAAAATCGTATCGGCCTTGGAATGAAACGGGTGCATCGCCCGATCTGCCTTGCAAATTAACCAGTCTTTGCTTATTTATGAGATTTATGAACTTCTAACTCCTGTACTACTTCACTAGTTTTAGATCTACATTGGTTTTCCAGTTTAACACTTTCGATTTTCGCGATATTCAAGATAGAAAGATAAAAGGATTATGTAGGTAAATAATCTTTATATGGAAATTTAACCACAACGTTTATCAAATATTTGCATCTTGACCTGTTTTTAATATTTCTCTAACTGAAAATTTGAAAAGTAGGCAATAAATGAAAATATATTGAAGTAAGACTACAAAAAATTCACATTAGATTTATATTTTTGATCAATACGATTATGAATAAAGAATAGCTATTTGTGTATCAAGAGCAGAAAGTAGTACTTTGGCAATCTGTCGAGACTACCAAAGGACTTTCTGCTCGAAATACACACAAGATTTTTTCTACGATCACACCAAAATAAAATTGATGACCTTAATGCTGCTGCTTTTTCCCCAAAATATGTTAATAACACATTTTCTAAATATCTTAATTTTTTTGGATCTGCACCAACTTATAAATAGACTATATTCATTTTCGTACTTTAATTTGGATTTCTCCGGAAGTAGATTTATAGTGACTTTTTTGGCCGCCTCGACAATATCTGGCGGTGTATTACTTACTGACTTATAGTAAAATATTAATACAATTACACAGAACTATCTCAAAAAATATTTCAGAGACAATGCACTAGGTTCTTTCTTTGACATAGACATACTTGATTCTTATAATCCGTAAGTTATTTGCAAGTATGTTGTGTTGCCTACCTATTGCCATTGTTTGTACTTAGCAGTTTCCAGATTGCAGTTTCGTGTACCTATGTACGTAGGCAACACTTATTACATTAATGTCAGATATTTTTTAGATTTCCCTATTTCTCATTAAATTATTAGGGAAAATACTGTTGGATGCTTTAACATATTAGAAAATCAACTAAAATATTCATTTATTTTACAGATTATATTAAAATAACGACTAGCTCTCTTTTATATATAAATAAAATTAGGCGTGTGCCAAATTTACTTTCTGCTTAAGAGCGCCAATAATGACAAATTATGACAGCTCGCGGAAAACATCAACTTTGCGGTTAGATTTGAGTGTGCAAAAGCCTACTTTGGGTAGTGATCGTAGGAAAATATTTTTTCCAGTGAAGTACTGATATCAAAACATTATGGCTTCATTTATTTTGAGAATAAATACGTTGATAATGTCAAACTTGGCCATAAAAATGTCAAATTTCGCGATAAAAACGCCAAACGTCTTCGACGACTTAGATTTAAAAAGTTTCAGGTTTATTTAAAAAAAGGCAATTTCTTTATGTTTTGGATCGTTGAGAGGATGTTTTTATGACTTAAAAGAGATGTTACTGCTTAATTTACTCAACCAATCATTTCTTAGCATTGAAAATATTGAAAAAAAAACACTTTTTATTTTTATTGAAAAGCCGGTACTGTTTTCTTTTATTTTTCATACACAAACGTTTTAATAATGTGCTTGCCGACACTTCTATTTTTGTAACCCATTGTTTCCTTTTTCTAAACCTCGAAACCTTGAACCTACATTAGTAGTTAACAAGGAGCTACTATGGTAAAATCGTCATTAAGGTGACTCAGTTTATCACTTATTAATCCAAGACATATAAAATTGCATAGAGTGAAATTGATAATTATTATAATTTTTTCAATGTTTACAAGTTATGCTATTATTAAAAATTGTAATGAGATTTAACTTACAGCTATTTTATAGATTAGCTAATTTCTAATTGTACAAATTGTGTACGAAGTATATATATATATATATATATATATATATATATATAAAGTGTGATCCAAAAAAGCATAAAATTCGTATTTAAAAAATACAAATACACATCAATACGTTATTTATTGGGACACACTGTATTTATTTTAAAATTGAACAGTTTACTTGCAATGTACCGGGTGTTTGATTAAGAAAGAAACTATGAAACTATGGCTTCTAGCCCATGGTTCGTGTTCGTTTTTACGTACAGGAGCGACTGATATCTTGGGATTTTTGAATTTTTTACTGGCTTCCAGATGGAACTATCTGTTCCTGTTAGTTTAGACACATATTCTTCGAATTGTGCATCTTTTATTTCTTTGAGTTTTGTCTTCAATTTGTGACTAAGTCGATTATAGATGGTTTTGTCTGCCGGAGTGTGGCTCCTTTGCTTGTCTCTTTTCTGCTAATAGGCTCTTGATTTCGAGTGGGACGTCTTTGTTTTCTTTTTTCTGTTTCGTGTTTGGTGTAGCAGTTTGGGCTGCTAGCTGAAGTTGTGAACTAAATAGTTCTGTTGTCCTTTCGATTTCTTCTGGTTCTTCAAGTCCTATATTTAAATCTACTGCATCATTAATTTCGTTACGGTATACTTCCCAGTCTGTTTTAAAGTTGTGAGGTTACGTTTATGACTGATGCTCCAAAGGTTGCTATAATCTGTGTAAATTGAGTTTATTCCGTTTGTAACGAAGAAGTCCAAAAGGTCCAGAATTTTGTGTGGGTCGGTTGTCCAGTATGTCGGAGTACCTGTCGAGATAAATGAGTATCGGTTAACTTCTATCGTTTTGTATAGTTCCCTTCCTTTGGTTGTGCACAGTCGCGATCCCCACATGGTGTGTTTGCAACTGTCATCACCTCCTGCTATAAATTTGTCTCCTAAGGTACTGAAGAACTCTTCAAGGCTAATTTGTTTTATGCTATGTCGAGGTGGGCAATATACTGCATATATTGTGAGTTCGTATGGCAAGGTTGTTACTTCTATTGAGGTGGCTTGAAGGTGTTTTTTGATTTTGTTGAATAGTTTCACTTCTTTTTTATGCTGTTCTATGCCATTGGCGTTCCATTGTGCTATTCTAAGGAACTTGGCCATTAAGAAACCAGTTTATTGAGTAGCGTTGTTAGCATGTTTAGAACCATGCTATTTTGCTGGATTAGTTGGTTGAACATGACTTTAAATTCGTTGAGAAACTGTGTTAGTGTATTTATCTCTTCTGTTGATCCAGTAGTGTTTTGAGAGTTATTGCTGGCTGCTTCTGCATAAGATTTGTTTGGAATTCTTTGGTTGTTTGTTTTCTGCGGGGGTGTATGTATTTGATAAGCGTTTGGAGGTATGTTCTTTATGTATCTTGGGTTGCTTGTGTTGCTGTTGTTGATTAGTTTATGGTAAGGTTCGCATCCTTTATAATTGGCAAGGTGTTCTTCGCCGCATAGAGCACATTTGGCTGGTGTATCCTTTGTTTTCTTACAGCTTGTAGTTTTGGTTCCAAGTCTTCGAAAAACAGATTTATCGGTTCTTTGGTATTTCTGTGTCTGGCATTTATCACATTTTTGACTTTGTGCCCTTGTTTGTTTAGCTCTTCTTCTATTTCTTTCGTGTTGAAGGAGTGATTCAAATATTTGATTACGACTCGGTAGGCCCGTTCTTCTTCGGACTTGCCTTCGTTTGTTGCTGAATTTTTTTCTATTGACAGAGAACTGTACCTGCTGTTTATTGTAGTGGTATTGATTTCCGTTGAGGACATTCGTACTAGCTGCTGACTGTTTGTTGGTATGGTTTGTTGTTGTGAGTTTTGCAATGTTGGTATAAAACTATTTTAGTACGCCACTGGAGTATTAGGAAAAATCGTTTTGGTGTTTGGCTGGTAATCCACTTTACACTTATTACTAATTGGAAAAAAATACTTATCTACACTTTCACTTTACTTTATCACTCCAGTTTTTCATTTTAAACATTTTGTCTTTATTGGCCTCAATGTTTTGCTCCATAGCAATTCAATTGTTATCACCAGAGTTCCGCAGCGCTTCGGATAATTTAACGATACCTCTTTACGTTACGAAAGTCAGTTGAGTACTACTATGAAATTATGAAACTATGAAATTATGAAACTATGAAACTATGAAACTATGAAACTATGAAACTATGAAACTATGAAACTATGAAACTATGAAACTATGAAACTATGAAACTATGAAACTATGAAACTATGAAACTATGAAACTATGAAACTATGAAACTATGAAACTATGAAACTATGAAACTATGAAACTATGAAACTATGAAACTATGAAACTATGAAACTATGAAACTATGAAACTATGAAACTATGAAACTATGAAACTATGAAACTATGAAACTATGAAACTATGAAACTATGAAACTATGAAACTATGAAACTATGAAACTATGAAACTATGAAACTATGAAATTATGAAATTATGAAACTATGAAATTATGAAACTATGAAACTATGAAACTATGAAACTATGAAACTATGAAA
This sequence comes from Lochmaea crataegi, assembly GCA_947563755.1. Taxonomy (NCBI): domain Eukaryota; kingdom Metazoa; phylum Arthropoda; class Insecta; order Coleoptera; family Chrysomelidae; genus Lochmaea; species Lochmaea crataegi. Next base: position 69,992,082 of record OX387424.1, read on the forward strand.
CTATGAAACTAAACTATGAAACAATGAAACCATGAATCAATGAATCAATGAATCAATAAAACAATGAAACAATGAAACAATGAAACGATGAAACAATGAAACAATGAAACAATGAAACAATGAAACAATGAAACAATGAAACAATGAAACAATGAAACAATGAAACAATGAAACAATGAAACAATGAAACAATGAAACAATGAAACAATGAAACAATGAAACAATGAAACAATGAAACAATGAAACAATGAAACAATGAAACAATGAAACAATGAAACAATGAAACAATGAAACAATGAAACAATGAAACAATGAAACAATGAAACAATGAAACAATGAAACAATGAAACAATGAAACAATGAAACAATGAAACAATGAAACAATGAAACAATGAAACAATGAAACAATGAAACAATGAAACAATGAAACAATGAAACAATGAAACAATGAAACAATGAAACAATGAAACAATGAAACAATGAAACAATGAAACAATGAAACAATGAAACAATGAAACAATGAAACAATGAAACAATGAAACAATGGAACAATGGAACAATGGTACAATGAAACAATGAAACAATGAAACAATGAAACAATGAAACAATGAAACAATGAAACAATGAAACAATGAAACAATGAAACAATGAAACAATGAAACAATGAAACAATGAAACAATGAAACAATGAAACAATGAAACAATGAAACAATGAAACAATGAAACAATGAAACAATGAAACAATGAAACAATGAAACAATGAAACAATGAAACAATGAAACAATGAAACAATGAAACAATGAAACAATGAAACAATGAAACAATGAAACAATGAAACAATGAAACAATGAAACAATGAAACAATGAAACAATGAAACAATGAAACAATGAAACAATGAAACAATGAAACAATGAAACAATGAAACAATGAAACAATGAAACAATGAAACAATGAAACAATGAAACAATGAAACAATGAAACAATGAAACAATGAAACAATGAAACAATGAAACAATGAAACAATGAAACAATGAAACAATGAAACAATGAAACAATGAAACAATGAAACAATGAAACAATGAAACAATGAAACAATGAAATAATGAAGCAATAAAACTATGACACTTGAAACTATCTATGAAACAATAAAACAAGAAAACAATGAAACTATGAAACAATGAAACAAGAAAACAAGAAAACAATGAAACAATGAATCAATGAAACAATGAAACTATGAAGCTTGAAACTAACTATGAAACAATGAAACAATGAAAAAATGAAACATTGAAACAATGAAACTTGAAACTAACTATGAAACAATGGAACAATGAAACAAACAATGAAACAATGAAATATTGAAACAATGAAACAATGAAACAATGAAACAATGAAACAATGAAACAATGAAACAATGAAACAATGAAACAATGAAACAATGAAACAATGAAACAATGAAACAATGAAACAATGAAACAATGAAACAATGAAACAATGAAACAATGAAACAATGAAACAATGAAACAATGAAACAATGAAACAATGAAACAATGAAACAATGAAACAATGAAACAATGAAACAATGAAACAATGAAACAATGAAACAATGAAACAATGAAACAATGAAACAATGAAACAATGAAACAATGAAACAATGAAACAATGAAACAATGAAACAATGAAACAATGAAACAATGAAACAATGAAACAATAAAACAATGAAACAATGAAACAATGAAACAATGAAACAATGAAACAATGAAACAATGAAACAATGAAACAATGAAACAATGAAACAATGAAACAATGAAACAATGAAACAATGAAACAATGAAACAATGAAACAATGAAACAATGAAACAATGAAACAATGAAACAATGAAACAATGAAACAATGAAACAATGAAACAATGAAACAATGAAACAATGAAACAATGAAACAATGAAACAATGAAACAATGAAACAATGAAACAATGAAACAATGAAACAATGAAACAATGAAACAATGAAACAATGAAACAATGAAACAATGAAACAATGAAACAATGAAACAATGAAACAATGAAACAATGAAACAATGAAACAATGAAACAATGAAATAATGAAGCAATAAAACTATGACACTTGAAACTATCTATGAAACAATAAAACAAGAAAACAATGAAACTATGAAACAATGAAACAAGAAAACAAGAAAACAATGAAACAATGAATCAATGAAACAATGAAACTATGAAGCTTGAAACTAACTATGAAACAATGAAACAATGAAAAAATGAAACATTGAAACAATGAAACTTGAAACTAACTATGAAACAATGGAACAATGAAACAAACAATGAAACAATGAAATATTGAAACAATGAAACAATGAAACAATGAAACAATGAAACAATGAAACAATGAAACAATGAAACAATGAAACAATGAAACAATGAAACAATGAAACAATGAAACAATGAAACAATGAAACAATGAAACAATGAAACAATGAAACAATGAAACAATGAAACAATGAAACAATGAAACAATGAAACAATGAAACAATGAAACAATGAAACAATGAAACAATGAAACAATGAAACAATGAAACAATGAAACAATGAAACAATGAAACAATGAAACAATGAAACAATGAAACAATGAAACAATGAAACAATGAAACAATGAAACAATGAAACAATAAAACAATGAAACAATGAAACAATGAAACAATGAAACAATGAAACAATGAAACAATGAAACAATGAAACAATGAAACAATGAAACAATGAAACAATGAAACAATGAAACAATGAAACAATGAAACAATGAAACAATGAAACAATAAAACAATGAAACAATGAAACAATGAAACAATGAAACAATGAAACAATGAAACAATGAAACAATGAAACAATGAAACAATGAAACAATGAAACAATGAAACAATGAAACAATGAAACAATGAAACAATGAAACAATGAAACAATGAAACAATGAAACAATGAAACAATGAAACAATGAAACAATGAAACAATGAAACAATGAAACAATGAAACAATGAAACAATGAAACAATGAAACAATGAAACAATGAAACAATGAAACAATGAAACAATGAAACAATGAAACAATGAAACAATGAAACAATGAAACAATGAAACAATGAAACAATGAAACAATGAAACAATGAAACAATGAAACAATGAAACAATGAAACAATGAAACAATGAAACAATGAAACAATGAAACAATGAAACAATGAAACAATGAAACAATGAAACAATGAAACAATGAAACAATGAAACAATGAAACAATGAAACAATGAAACAATGAAACAATGAAACAATGAAACAATGAAACAATGAAACAATGAAACAATGAAACAATGAAACAATGAAACAATGAAACAATGAAACAATGAAACAATGAAACAATGAAACAGTGAAACAATGAATCAATGAGTCAATTAATCAATGAGTCAATTAATCAATGAGTCAATGAAACAATTAAACAATGAAACAATGAAACTATGAAACTTGAAACTAACTATGAAACAATGAATCAATGAAATAATGAAGCAATGAAACTACGAAACTATGAAACTTGAAACTAACTATGAAACAGTGAAAAAAAGAAACAAAGAAACAAAGAAACAAAGAAACAAAGAAACAAAGAAACAAAGAAACAAAGAAACAAAGAAACAAAGAAACAAAGAAACAAAGAAACAAAGAAACAAAGAAACAAAGAAACAAAGAAACAAAGAAACAAAGAAACAAAGAAACAAAGAAACAAAGAAACAAAGAAACAAAGAAACAAAGAAACAAAGAAACAAAGAAACAAAGAAACAAAGAAACAAAGAAACAAAGAAACAAAGAAACAAAGAAACAAAGAAACAAAGAAACAAAGAAACAAAGAAACAAAGAAACAAAGAAACAAAGAAACAAAGAAACAAAGAAACAAAGAAACAAAGAAACAAAGAAACAAAGAAACAAAGAAACAAAGAAACAAAGAAACAAAGAAACAAAGAAACAAAGAAACAAAGAAACAAAGAAACAAAGAAACAAAGAAACAAAGAAACAAAGAAACAAAGAAACAAAGAAACAAAGAAACAAAGAAACAAAGAAACAAAGAAACAAAGAAACAAAGAAACAAAGAAACAAAGAAACAAAGAAACAAAGAAACAAAGAAACAAAGAAACAAAGAAACAAAGAAACAAAGAAACAAAGAAACAAAGAAACAAAGAAACAAAGAAACAAAGAAACAAAGAAACAAAGAAACAAAGAAACAAAGAAACAAAGAAACAAAGAAACAAAGAAACAATGAAACAATGAATCAATGAAATAATGAAATAATGAAATAATGAAATAATGAAACAATGAATCAATGAAACAATAAAACTATGACACTTGAAACTAACTATGAAACAATGAAACAATGAAACAATGAAACAATGAAACAATGAAACAATGAAACAATGAAACAATGAAACAATGAAACAATGAAACAATGAAACAATGAAACAATGAAACAATGAAACAATGAAACTATGAAACTTGAAACTAACTATGAAACATTGGAACAATGAAACAAGCAATGAAACAATGAATCAATGAAGCAATGAAACTATGAAACTTGAAACTAACTATGAAACAATGAAAAAATGAAACAAAGAAACAATGAAACAATGAATCAATGGAATAATGAAACAATAAAACTATGAAACTTGAAAGTAACTATGAAACAATGAAACAATGAAACGAAGAAACAATAAAACAATGAAACAAAGAATCAATGAAATAATGAAGCAATAAAACTATGAAACTTGAAACTAACAATGAAACAATAAAATAATTAAACAATATAACAATGAAACAATGAAACTATGAAAATGGAACGTCAGTCTACTGTGGAGACCATCCACTGATAGTTGGTTGTATCATATGGATACCACTTTTGACATTTTGCAATCCTTTGAATAGAAGCTTTATTTTACTTATCGTTGAATTTTAGCGAAGCTACTGAAAATCTTCTAGTTTACCTTCAATCTCTGAAGAAGATAACTTGGTTATCGAAACGCGCGTAAGATAGTGTTAGTGTTGGTGTAGTGGTAGTGTAAACAGTTCCAGAATTCCCAACTAAAAATTTGTCAAACTTTTTGTAATTTTCAGAATCAGTGAATATATATATTATGTATTTTTATAGCTCTACAATGCTTATGTAAATTGGCAAATGACTCAGTTTCATTAGGGTAGGTGTAAAATCAATGAGGGTGCTTTTCTACCGAAATCAAATAGTTCTCGTTCAATTTAACTTTAAGAATTTTCGATTCGCCCCAGGACTATCCGAATTCGAGTGCTTTGTGATGGAAATGATGCCTTAAAGGTATAAACCCACTTAAGTGGAATCTTGTTACATGTTCTATGGCGCTTTTTGTGCTCACTGCTTCAAATGTCACAAAAAAAATTGTTTCTATATAGGGGTACCGGGCGATTTTTATTAAAGAAGAAAAGGGTTCTGATGAGTTCGACTCCGCCTACTGAGGACAGCGAAATTGTCAATGATTTCTTAAGGGCTTTATATTTTCATGAAGCCATTTTAGCCACTGGTAGATTGTTTAATGAACTGTGTTTTTTATTATGAAGAATCGCCCTTTTCAATGGCGGTAAAAGCGAGGACAAATTGACAAATATATGTCGTCCGTATACAGGAGGATAAAGTTTGTCTCTTACGAGGTCTGCAAAGGGCACGATTAAAATGTTTATTATGTATTGGCTGGACACTGGTTACAAAGGAATTTAAAAAATTATCACCTGAAAATTTCAATGGGAAGATTAGAGTTCCGCCTCTGAATTTACAGTACAAAAACTATGCCTATCTCTGTTTTCTATAATAGGAAAAATGATAAAAAATATCTGCCAAATACACCGAAGAATATGGGGTTCCACAAATATATTCTCAAGGGGAAGAGTCCAAAAAAAGGTTAAGGCCGAAACTACAAGATTCTATTTTCAATAAAAAAACACCACGGGTATATTTCTCTTAGAAATGTTAAATATAAAATGGAAAGGAGAAAAAAAGTGGTATCCTTGAAATATGTTTCTGCTTGATAATTAGACATTAAAATTTCCCAATTTTTTACAAAATTACAGAGCTAAATCTATTTTTTAGCAATTTTATCCAGTATAAATCCTGAAATAACCAAAATATTATGTAAAATTACGTTTTTTTTTATTTCCTTGTTTGATAATCGCGAGCAACGGGTCGATAGCGAGTGTAGTATGTGTGTGTGTCTTGAGTTTGGGTGAGTTCGCCGTGTGGCTGTCGTCGTCGTGGGGTGGTAAAGTTTGGAGGTGGTGGATATCGATTCAACGGCGCATCTAATTAAAAGTCCGAGCACGTCCCGTTCTCGACTCCGGTGACACTGTTCGTGGATTCACTATAGCAACAGACCTCTATTCCTTCGTTTCTTGTCCCATTCCACCGTTAGACGAGCCAAATACCTTTTCTACAGTATCATAATCGCTTTGAAATAGCTTAATGCCTATACAAAAAATTTATTTTCATCCCATACTTTCCTCTAAAAAAAAACAGAATATACAGAATAATCAAAAAAGTATGAGCCACAATATGAGTAAGAAGGTCGACAAATACGAAGTCAAGTTCAGAGCGTGAAATAAACATTATTTAATATTTACTTACGGTGAACTTGACTCGTCGTATAAATATACAAGCGACAACGCATTAAGGAATCAGCAAACATTGACATATTTAACATACATAATGGCATGGAAAACATTGGAGCCCGATAGCAGAAATGGTTGAAAAGCTTCGACAACTTTCTAATCACCGCTGGAATAACTGAAGAACCAAGAAAAGAGGCGATGCTGTTGAATTGTGCAGGTGAGGAGGTTTTTGATACTTATTGCTCTCTTCCTGATCCTTCTCCTTCTACTCCCCCTCTAACATGTTATGAGACAGCCAAAGCAAAACTAGACACCTATTTTGTGCCTAAAATTAGATTCTCAATTTTCGACAAGCGAAACAGATGGTTTCAGAGTCTATTGAAGAATACTAGATTGTTGAAATTGAGTACTAACTGTGCTTTCAGCGACAGAAACAGAGAAATTATATCACAAGTAATGCACAATGCACTACATCTGCAAGACTAAGAAAGTATGGACTCGGTGAAAATCCAACACTGGAACAACTGATCGCCCAAGCGAAGGTATATGAAATGACAGCAGATGGAACCAAACACAGAACAAATTTCTAGAGTAAGTAAAAAGTATGGAAGAAGAAATGGAACAGAATTCAACCAACACAAACCCACTCGAACAGGATATGAATTCACAATTAAGTACAAGCCAGTTTAACAGTCAATCGAACACAAATAACCAATGTAGAAATTGTGGAAATAGGTGGCATGCAGGCGGAAGACAAGAGTGTCCAGCAAGAAATGCCTACTTGCCATGTTTGCTACAAGCAAGGTCATTTCTCAAAATGCTCCATAACAAAGCAAATAAAAGGCACACAAGTCATTGCAGAAAGAGATGGAAAAAGCAAAATGTGTGAGCCGACACGGGACGCCTGGCAGATGTGAAACATCGAAAAGAGATGGAAGAGAGAGAGAGAGAGAGAGATAGGAGAGATATGGAAAAGAGATAGGAAAGAGAGAGATGAGAGAGATAGGAAATAGAGAGAGATGGGAAAGCCAGAGATATGGAAGAGAGAGATATGAGAGAGAGAAAGATGGGAGAGAGAGAGAGATAGGAAAGAGAGAGATATGAAAGCGAGAGAGATGTAAGCGAGAGAGATGGGAGAGAAAGAAAGATAGATAGAAGATAAAGATGGGAGAGCGTGAAAGAAAGATGAGAGAGAGAGAGAGGGACAGAGATGGGAGAGACAGATTTGGAAGAGAGAGAGAGAAGAGAGAGATAGAGAGAGATAGGAAAAAGAGATAGAGGGATGGAAAAGAGAGAGAGATGGGAAATAGAGAGAAAGAGAGAAATAGGAAATAGAGAGAAATAGATGAAAAAAAGAGAGAAAGATGAGAGAGAAAAAGTGAGATATGGAAGAGAAAGATGGGAGAGAGAGAGAGAGAGAGAGAGAGAGAGAGAGAGAGAGAGAGAGAGAGAGAGAGAGAGAGAGAGAGAGAGAGAGAGAGAGAGAGGGGGAGAGGGAGGGAGAGGGAGAGAGAGGGAGAGAGAGAGAGAGAGAGAGAGAGAAAGAAAGTATATTGCGTGTGATTACGATCATTATTTTAAATAGTCAGAATCTAAGACGGATTCGGTAAGGTTCGCGACCCTCGGAGTATTGTAAGATTTTTTTTTCTTATTAGATCATCTTTGACAATGTTTCAAAAATGTTGACCATTTTTCAACAATTATTAACAATTATTGACCATTTTTGACAGTTTTTTAAAATTATTCATCATTTTTTCAAAATTTTAACAATTATTGACTATTTTTGACCATTTTTCAAAATTTTAACAATTTTTGACCATTTTTCACAGTTTTTGACCATTTTTGACAGGTTCTGACAATTATTAACCATTTTTGACCATTTTTCAAAAAATTTCACAATTTTTGACCATTTTTCAAAATTTTTACAATTATTGACCACTTTTTCAAAATTTTGACAATTTTTGAACACTTTTTCAACATTTTGACAATTTTTGAACATTTTTTCAGAATTTATGAAATCTTTTGTCCATTTTTTCAGAATTTTTGATAATTTTTGACCATTTTTTCAGAATTCTGTCCATTTTTGACAGGTTCAGACAATTATTGACCATTTTTGACAATTTTTAAAAAATTTTGACCATTTTAGAGAATTTTTCCAAATTTTAACAATTATTGACCATTGTGGACAGTTTTTCGGAAATTTTGGCAATTTTTTACAATTATTGACAGTTTTTTATAATTATTTGATCATTTTTTTCAAAATTTTTACAATTTTTGACCATTTTTCAAAATCTTAACAATCATTGACAATTTTTCAAAATATTTAACAATTTTTGAACATTTTTCACAATTTTAACAAATTTTGACAGTTTTTGACAGTTTTTGACAATTTTTGACAATTTTTGACAATTTTTGACAATTTTTGACAATTTTTGACCATTTTTGACAATTTTAACAAATTTTGACAGTTTTTGACAGTTTTTGACAGTTTTTGACAATTTTTGACAATTTTTGACAATTTTTGACAATTTTTGACAATTTTTGACAGTTTTTGACAATTTTTGACAATTTTTGACAATTTTTGACAATTTTTGACAATTTTTGACAATTTTTGACAATTTTTGACAATTTTTGACAATTTTTGACAATTTTTGACAATTTTTGACAATTTTTGACAATTTTTGACAATTTTTGACAATTTTTGACAATTTTTGACAATTTTTGACAATTTTTGACAATTTTTGACAATTTTTGACAATTTTTGACAATTTTTGACAATTTTTGACAATTTTTGACAATTTTTGACAATTTTTGACAATTTTTGACAATTTTTGACAATTTTGACAATTTTTGACAATTTTTGACAATTTTTGACAATTTTTGACAATTTTTGACAATTTTTGACGATTTTTGATGATTTTTGTTTGGTTTTGACAATTATTGACCGTCTGTGACAATTATTGGTCATTTTTTCAAAATTTTTACAAATATTGACCAATTTTTCAAAATTTTTACAATTTTCGACAATTATTGACCATTTTTCCAAATTTTTGAACATTTCAAGGAACATAATAAAGTTGGAGTTAAAACAAAGCTTGATTAATCATCTTAAACATTACAGTTTTGTGGTATTTACAAGTCTTTTTAATATTCTATGACAATATTTGGAGGTGAAGAAACCATTATATGAAAAAAACTTTCTCGTATCAAAAAGCCCCATTTCACAAATTTTCAGCATTTTTCACGCCACAAAAATAGTTTTCCTGTAAATTTTTAACAAGCTCTTACATTGTATTATATGTTGTTGAAGTTAAACTCTTACTACTAGTTCTCTAATAATCGTTGTGGTAATATAACCAGGGACTATTTTTAAAACAAAGGAATTCTTTTTATTGAAAAATTACCCGACCTTTCTTATAAATTTCAAACGGAAGTCCCGTCAGACACGAAAATATAATTAAAGAAACATTATTCGAACGATGATTTTAGAAATATTTATGTATCGAGTCTACTAATTTAAATAAAATTCATTGTTATTCACACATAAATGTTTTTCAATGAACGACAAGAAAAATGTCGACTTGTCTCGGGTAACTCGGTAATAGAACGTCATACCGAAAGTTTTCGACAACTTACAAATCAAAATTTAAAATTATTCCGATTTTATAATCTATCCGTCATCAAAAAGGAAAGAGGTTTCCGAGAAGATTAATGCTGCTCGTAGATCCTTACTTTTGCTCTGCTTCACATTGAAATTCAGTTAACTAATTCATAAATCTGTTTTATTTTTTAACTGGTTGGTGTTGTTTGTGTTCCTCTTCTATCCAGTTATGTCCAAGGATTCTGCATTACTATGCAATCCGCAAATATGTGGATGAAGGTTTCTTCTTCCTTTCCACTGAATCTACATTCTTCTTGATTCAGTAGTTTGAGCTTTATAACGTGCCCACTCAGGCGGCAGTGTTCAGCCAGAAACCCTGTCAAAGATATTGGTGCTGTTTTTCTCTGGATTAAGCATTCATCAACAGGTTTTAGCATTGAAACTGAGACTCACCGGAACCCAAGGAGCTATTGTGTCTATTTTACATCGTAACTGCTCCGGAAATACAAGGAGAACCAACAGGAATGTGCCCTGGTTGAATCAGTAAGAAGACAATCAAAGACGAAGAGTGGACAGAATATGGGAAAACTCTGACTCCATGTGTCTGAAGAGAGACACATGGAGGAAACAGACCTCCAAATGTGCTAGACTTCAAAGGATAATTCAAAAGATCCTTAAAGGACAGTTAACTCACTGGGGACAAAAGATGGAAGATGTACACAAAACGGGAAGGAACCATCAGATACAGAACAGCATATGGTGTCGTAGACTTCAAATGGGAGTAACGAGGAGAGTTGGAGAGTATCTAGAACAGTGGGAAATTAAAGTAAAATTCATTTAAATCGATTAGGTTCCAAAGGATTTTACTCATTAGACTTATTAGGATGTTTAGAGCATGCATAAAATTATTTATTACATTGTCAGGTGCCAAGCTAATAAGAGTCTCAGCTGATTAGCGTTAATTATTGTCAAACAATATTCTTATCGATGTAAATTAGTCGAATTAGTATTGAAAATGAAGCACGACCGGATTTGATTAACGAAACTCTAAGCAAAAGTTAACCGATCGCCCGTTTTGGAATAAGAATGCTGAATACGCCTCGAGTTACAAGACAGATATTTCATATTGATATCTTCAACATATCAAAGTCGTTTATTATTTTATGAAAAGAAACGGAAAGATTGATGGTTGGATATATTTTCTGTAATTCAGCTGATATAAGCGGTTTGTACCCTTTCGATATATTCTTACGTTATGTCGATAGAAAATTTTTCTATTTAAGATTTACCGATAACTCGGAAATTATCGTGGTTATACAGGATGTTCCATGAGATTTTTGATAGTTTATTAGTGCTGATATGGTTTTTGGGTGGGTGGAAACTAGACGTAATTTCGTAAAATTCTGAATTACATACCTTTTTTGCGGGGAATTTTCAAATTAAATTGAATGGGATATTAAGATGAGGAAAGAGTGGAAGAAAAATGGCAAGGTTGATCGAAAGGGCAGGAAAAAAATTGAAGAGCAAGAAAGGAAATGGGAGAAGAATAGATAAAGGAGAAGAAAAAAGAAAATAGAGAGAGGGGAAAGAAAAAATAGAGAAAAACGAAGGTGAAAGTTAAAAATGAAAGGAGAAGAGAAGAGTGGAGGGGAATGGGGGAAAAAAGAAGAGGAATGGAAAGGAAAGGATTAATAAAAACAATGAAGAAAAATAAGGAAAAATGAAATGAAAAATTAACTGAGAAAGTTATAATTTCTTGACATTTTTATTGGACAAGGGAAAAAAGAGGATGCAGATATATATGAAGTCGAAATGAAGAAGCATGATAATATAGAAAGAGCAGGACGAGTGAGAAAAACAGAGATAGAGGAGAAGATAAAATAAAAAAAGGGCATGGAAAAGGAAGAAGAGATGAAGGAAAAAAATAAATACTAAAGGAAGGACTGAATTCTTAAATGAAAAAAAGGAATTTGGAAAGTTTCTTGGATTTTTTATTGAGCCAGAGGTGGGAAGTGTTAAATAATCATGAAAATCAATTAAAATTTGATATCTTGATGCCAATAAAACAACAACAAAGATAGAGGAGAAGATAAAATAAAAAGGACAGAGAAAAGGAAGAAGAAAAGAAAGTAACAAATAAAAACTAAGGGAGGGAAAAATAAAAATAAAAAAAGAAAGGACTGAATAGTTAAATGAAAAAAAAGGAATTTGTAAAGTTTCTTGGATTTTTTATTAGGCCAGAGGTGGAAAATCTTAAATAATTATGAAAATTGATGAAAATTTGATATCTTGATGCCAACAAAACAACAACAAAGATAGAGGAGAAGATAAGATTAAAAGGACGGGGAAAGGACGAAGAAAAGAAAGAAAAAAATAAATCCTAAAGGAAGGAAAAATAAAAAAGGAATAAATGAATACTTTAATGAAAAACAAAAGGAATTTGTAAAGTTTCTTGGATTTTTTATTAGGCCAGAGGTGGGAAATCTTAAATAATTATGAAAATTGATAAAAATTTGATATCTTAATGCCAACAAAACAACAACAAAGATAGAGGAGAAGATAAGATTAAAAGGACGGGGAAAGGACGAAGAAAAGAAAGAAAAAAATAAATCCTAAAGGAAGGAAAAATAAAAAAGGAAAGTACTGAATACTTTAATGAAAAAAAAAAGGAATTTGTAAAGTTTCTTGGATTTTTTATTAGGCCAGAGATGGGAAATCTTAAATAATTATGAAAATTGATAAAAATTTGATATCTTAATGCCAACAAAACAACAACAAAGATAGAGGAGAAGATAAGATTAAAAGGACGGGGAAAGGACGAAGAAAAGAAAGAAAAAAATAAATCCTAAAGGAAGGAAAAATAAAAAAGGAAAGTACTGAATACTTTAATGAAAAAAAAAAGGAATTTGTAAAGTTTCTTGGATTTTTTATTAGACCAGAGGTGGGAAATGTTAAATAATCATGAAAATAAATAAAAATTTGATATCTTAAGGCCAATAAAACGACAATAAAGATAGAGAAGAAGATAAAATGGAAAGGACAAAGAAATGGGAGGAAGAAAAGGAAGAAGAGAAGAAAGTAAAAAATGAAAACTAAAGGAAGGAAAAATAAAAAGAAATGTAGTGAATATTTAAATGAAAAAAAGGAATTTGTAAAGTTTCTTGAATTTTTTATTAGACCAGAGGTGGGAAGTGTTAAATAATCATGAAAATTAATGAAAATTTGATATTTTAAGGACAATAAAACGACAATAAAGATAGAGAAGAAGATAAAATGGAAAGGACAAAGAAATGGGAGGAAGAAAAGGAAGAAGAGAAGATAGCAAAAAATGAAAACTAAAGGAAGGAAAAATAAGAAGAAAAAAGGAAAGGACTGAATACTTTAATGAAAAAAAAAAGGAATTTGTAAAGTTTCTTGAATTTTTTATTAGACCAGTGGTGGGAAATGTTAAATAATCATGAAAATCAATGAAAATTTGATATCTTAATGCCAACAAAACAATAATAAAGATATAGGAGAAGATAAAATAAAAAGGACAGAGAAATGGGAGAACGAAAATGGGAGAAAGAAAGTAAAAAATGAAAACTAAAGGAAGGAAAAATAAAAAGACAAAAGAAAAGGACTGAATAATTTAATGAAAAAAAAGGAATTTGTAAAGTTTCTTGAATTTTTTATTAGACCATTGGTGGGAAATGTTAAATAATCATGAAAATCAATAAAAATTTGATATCTTAAGGCCAATAAAACAACAATAAAAATAGAGGAGAAGATAAAATAAAAAGGACAGAGAAATGGGAGAAAGAAAATGGGAGAAAGAAAGTAAAAAATGAAAACTAAAGGAAGGAAAAATAAAAAGAAAAAAGAAAAGGACTGAATACTTTAATGAAAAAAAAAGGGATTTGTAAAGTTTCTTGAATTTTTTATTAGACCAGTGGTGGGAAATGTTAAATAATCATGAAAATCAATAAAAAATTTATATCTTAAGGCAAATAAAACAACAATAAAGATAGAGGAGAAGATAAAATGAAAAGGACAGAGAAATGGGAGAAAGAAAATGAAGAAGAGAAGAAAGTAAAAAATGAAAACTAAAGGAAGGAAAAATAAAAAGAAAAAAGGAAAGTACTGAATATTTAAATGAAAAAAAAAAGGAATTTGTAGACTTTCTTGAATTTTTTATTAGACCAGAGGTGGGAAATGTTAAATAATCATGAAGATCAATAAAAATTTGATATCTTAAGGCCAATAAAATAACAATAAAGATAGAGGAGAAGCTAAAATGAAAAGGACAGGGTAATGGGAGAAAGAAAAGGAAGAAGAGAAGAAAGTAAAAAATGAAAACTAAAGGAAGGAAAAATAAAAACAAAAAATAAAAGTACTGAATATTTAAATGAAAAAAAAGGAATTTGTAAAGTTTCCTGAATGTTTTATTAGACCAGAGGTGGGAAATGTTAAATAATCATGAAAATCAATAAAAATTTGATATCTTAAGGCCAATAAAACAACAATAAAAATAGAGGAGAAGATAAAATAAAAAGGACAGAGAAATAGGAGAAAGAAAATGGGAGAAAGAAAGTAAAAAATGAAAACTAAAGGAAGGAAAAATAAAAAGAAAAGGACTGAATACTTTAATGAAAAAAAAAGGGATTTGTAAAGTTTCTTGAATTTTTTATTAGACCAGTGGTGGGAAATGTTAAATAATCATGAAAATCAATAAAAATTTTATATCTTAAGGCAAATAAAACAACAAAAAAGATAGAGGAGAAGATAAAATGAAAAGGACAGAGAAATGGGAGAAAGAAAATGAAGAAGAGAAGAAAGTAAAAAATGAAAACTAAAGGAAGGAAAAATAAAAAGAAAAAAGGAAAGGACTGAACACTTTAACGAAAAAAAAAGAATTTGTAAAGTTTCTTGAATTTTTCATCAGACCAGTGGTGGGAAATGTTAAATAATCATGAAAATCGATAAAAATTTGATATCTTAATGCCAACAAAACAACAATAAAGATAGAGGAGAAAATAAAATGAAAAGGACAGAGAAATGGGAGAAAGAAAAGGAAGAAGAGAAGAAAGTAAAATATGAAAACTAAAAGAAGGAAAAATAAAAAGAAAAAAGAAAAGTACTGAATATTTAAATGAAAAAAAAAGGAATTTGTAAAGTTCCTTGAATTTTTTATTAGACCAGAGGTGGAAAATGTTAAATAATTATGAAAATCAATAAAAATTTGATATCTTAAGGCCAATAAAACAACAATTAAGATAGAGAAGAAGATAAAATGGAAAAGGCAGAAAAAAAGGGATAAGGAAAAGGAAGAAGAGAAGAAAGTGAAAAATAAAAACTAAAGGAAGGAAAAATAAAAATAAAAAAGAAAAGTACTGAATATTTAAATGAAAAAAAAAAGAATTTGTAAAGTTTCTTGAATTTTTCATCAGACCAGTGGTGGGAAATGTTAAATAATCATGAAAATCAATAAAAATTTGATATCTTAAGGCCAATAAAACAACAATAAAAATAGAGGAGAAGATAAAATAAAAAGGACAGAGAAATGGGAGAAAGAAAGTAAAAAATGAAAACTAAAGGAAGGAAAAATAAAAAGAAAAAAGATAAGGACTGAATACTTTAATGAAAAAAAAGGGATTTGTAAAGTTTCTTGAATTTTTTATTAGACCAGTGGTGGGAAATGTTAAACAATCATGAAAATCAATAAAAAATTTATATCTTAAGGCAAATAAAACAACAATAAAGATAGAGGAGAAGATAAAATGAAAAGAACAGAGAAATGGGAGAAAGAAGAGGAAGAAGAGAAGAAAGTAAAAAATGAAAACTAAAGGAAGGAAAAATAAAAACAAAAAATAAAAGGACTGAATACTTTAATGAAAAAAAAGGGATTTGTAAAGTTTCTTGAATTTTTTATTAGACCAGTGGTGGGAAATGTTAAATAATTATGAAAATCAATAAAAATTTTATATCTTAAGGCAAATAAAACAACCAAAAAGATAGAGGAGAAGATAAAATGAAAAGGACAGAGAAATGGGAGAAAGAAAATGAAGAAGAGAAGAAAGTAAAAAATGAAAACTAAAGGAAGGAAAAATAAAAAGAAAAAAGGAAAGGACTGAACACTTTAACGAAAAAAAAAGAATTTGTAAAGTTTCTTGAATTTTTCATCAGACCAGTGGTGGGAAATGTTAAATAATCATGAAAATCAATAAAAATTTGATATCTTAAGGCCAATAAAACAACAATAAAAATAGAGGAGAAGATAAAATAAAAAGGACAGAGAAATGGGAGAAAGAAAATGGGAGAAAGAAAGTAAAAAATGAAAACTAAAGGAAGGAAAAATAAAAAGAAAAAAGATAAGGACTGAATACTTTAATGAAAAAAAAGGGATTTGTAAAGTTTCTTTGAATTTTTTATTAGACCAGTGGTGGGAAATGTTGAATAATCATGAAAATCAATAAAAAATTTATATCTTAAGGCAAATAAAACAACAATAAAGATAGAGGAGAAGATAAAATGAAAAGAACAGAGAAATGGGAGAAAGAAGAGGAAGAAGAGAAGAAAGTAAAAAATGAAAACTAAAGGAAGGAAAAATAAAAAGAAAAAAGAAAAGTACTGAATATTTAAATAAAAAAAAAGGAATTTGTAAAGTTTCTTGAATTTTTTATTAGACTTTAGGTGGAAAATGTTAAATAATTATGAAAATCAATAAAAATTTGATATCTTAAGGCCAATAAAACAACAAAAAAGATAGAGAAGAAGATAAAATGGAAAAGACAGAAAAAAAGGGAGAAGGAAAAGGAAGAAGAGAAGAAAGTGAAAAATAAAAACTAAAGGAAGGAAAAATAAAAATAAAAAAGAAGAGTACTGAATACTTCAATAAAAAAAAAGGAATTTGTAAAGTTTCTTGGATTTTTTATTAGTCCAGAGGTGGAAAATGTTAAATAATCACAAAAATTAATAAAAATTTGATATCTTAATGCCAACTATAAATTTCTTTTATACCATCTGTCCGACTGTATCGACTAAACCGTATTCAAATCCAATCAGCGAAGTGTCGCAAAAAGCGAAGGGAACAAAAGCGCCTAAAATGGGCCCAGTACACTTATTGCTGGCTACCCGCGGTTCAAATTAGCTCTATATAGGCCCTATCGTAGGGCCAGCCGTCCTGACCCCTATGGCGAGCCTTGGGGCATACGACACCTCGTCTATTAACTGTTTTTATTGTAACGTTTCAATTCCCCCTTCTATGCATAGGGTGACAATCGTTCGAGATATATTTTTTCGTAATGACGTTATATATGTTATTGTTGCATTTCCTATTTTTATGGGAAATATGAGAGATTTGTGCTGGTAATGAGATATTTTCGCATGCTGGCCGGATATTGGGAAGTGCGGGTCGTTGTTCGCGGCTTTTGTTGTATCTTCGGGGGCAAAAATTATTAGAAATTAGGAAAGGGCACCATAAAGAATTTATTTATTATCGTCTGGTAATGACCCGTGTGTTTGCTCTCACACCAGATTGTAGATTATTACGTTAAAGTATATATCTTTTCTCTTTATTCACACAAAATATAGATGGAAAATTGAAATTCGCAACTTCATTTTAAAAAAGAAAGAAGAGTGTCTTGAGGCATGTTAACATAAAAAATTATACAATATATAAATTACATTTTTGTGCATTTTCCTTTCTCACTAACCACTAACAATTAAATTTAAAATGTGGTGTAAAACCTTACAAGAGAAGCTGTCAAATTCTTCTTTTTTTAAATTTGCTTGGCCTCAGTTGCCAGGAGTCAATATCTCTAGATTGTGTATTAAGACTTACCATTTATAGGTATATTCTTCAGGATATTTCAGGAACCATTGAAGATAGTCTTATATATAAAAAGAAACGTTGTATATGTTTTTTTTTTGTCAAAAGTTGTGTGCAATATTCCTTAAAATATATTTTTTACATGACCACATTGTTATAATTAATTTCAATAAAACTTAGCTCATTTGGTACCAGCGTTCAATAATCACTTTAATCACAGCCGAATAAATATCTAGTAGCATCGAACTAGTGAAATGGGGATGTGTGTTAGATGGCAAATTCTAATAAATGAAAGTAGAGTCTAGCTTTTCATCTCCGCGCAGACAAAAGTAAAAAAACCAGTCGCACCCCAGTAATCCGCTTATAGAAAGTCCTTTTGTGAGACACCATCACGCGGTTTAATATCAAATACGATTTATCTGATCCAATCATTTTGTCCGAACACATTATGTCCATCTGCTCCTACCAGCTTTATACTAAATGACGCAAAAGTAAATAAGAAACTTCAATTTATTGTTACAATCTTGTTAAAGGATTACATCCTCTTTTTTGAATGGATAAACTTGTCTTACGCTCTTCATTCAGAATTTCACTTTATCTGCGAAATATGGCAAAATTGTATCACTCTGTGTTCAAATATTTGACTATAAAGACTTAAAAAGGATGTAGGATGCGAGTGCGAAGAAATGGAAGATAATATCGATAAAACGATTGAAAAGGAAGATATAAACCAAGAATTGGAATCAAAATATTAAGGATAAATGGATTCAGGACTGGAGTAATATAATTCCTTGGTACACTTCTACTTTGATATATCTTTCTTCAGTCATTTCTGCATCGATTTCGTTTTCTTATGATACTCCTGCTTTGATTTTTCTTCCTTAGATTTTCCTGCTTGAATTTGTTTTCCATAGGACACTCCTGCTATGATTTTCCCTATTTAAGACATTCCTGCTTCGACTTTCCCATATTTTCTGTTTCCTATTTTATTTTAAATATTTTTTTTATTATTAAGGCGTGATTAAACCCTTCATAGCTTTATTTATCAATAGCTTGTGCTAAAAAAAGGCTCCGCTCTATTTTTTAATAAAATCAGTAATTTCTGCATTGATTTCGATTTCTTAAGGCACTCCTGCTTTGATTCTCCCTCCTTAATGTATTCCTGCTTTGATTACCTTCCCTTATGACACTCCTGCTTTGATTTATCTTCCTTTAGACTTTCTTGCTTTGATTTTCCGTCCTTAGATTTTCCTGCATGAATTGCTTTTCCATAGGACACTCCTGCTAAGATTTTCCTTACTCAAGACAATCCTGCTTTGATTTTCCCATAGTTCCTCTTTCCTATTTTATTTTAAATATTATTTTTATTATTAAGGCGTGATTGAGCCCTTCATAGCTTTATTTATCAATAGCTTGTTCTAAAAAGAGCTCCGCTCTATTTTTTATTAAAATCAGTCATTTCTGCATCGATTTCGATTTCTTAAGGCACTCCCGCTTTGATTCTCCCTCCTTAATGTATTCCTGCTTTGATTACCTTCCCTTATGACACTCCTGCTTTGATTTCCCCTCCCTTGGATTTTCCTGCTTGAATTGCTTTTCCATAGGACACTCCTGCTATGATGTTCCTTACTCCAGACAATTCTGCTTTGATTTTCCCATAGTTTCTCTTTCCTATTTTATTTTAAATATTCTTTTTATTATTAAGGCGTGATTGAGCCCTTCATAGCTTTATTTATCAATAGCTTGGGCTAAAAAAGGGCTCCACTCTATTTTTTAATAAAATCAGTAATTTCTGCATTGATTTCGATTTCTTAAGGCACTCCTGCTTTGATTCTCCCTCCTTAATGTATTCCTGCTTTGATTACCTTCCCTTATGACATTCCTGCTTTGATTTTCCTTCCTTAGATTTTCCTGCTTGAATTGCTTTTCCATAGGACACTCCTGCTATGATTTTCCTTACTCAAGACAATCCTTTGATTTTCCCATAGTTTCTCTGTCCTAATTTATTTTAAATATTCTTTTTATTATTAAGGCGTGATTGAGCCCTTCATAGCTTTATTTATTAATAGCTTGTGCTAAAAAAGGGCTCCGCTCTAATTTTTAATAAAATCAGTAATTTCTGCATTGATTTCGATTTCTTAAGGCACTCCTGCTTTGATTCTCCCTCCTTAATGTATTCCTGCTTTGATTACCTTCCCTTACGACACTCCTGCTATGAATTATCTTCCTTCAGTCTTTCCTGCTTTGATTTTCCTTTCTTACATTTTCCTGCTTAAATTTATTTTCCTTAGGACACTCCTGCTATGATTTTCCTTACTTAAGATATTCCTGCTTTGATTTTCGCATAGTTTTTCTTTCTTATTTTATTTGAAATATTCTTTTTATTATTAAGGAGTGATTAAACTCTTCATAGCTTTATTTATCAATAGCTTGTGCTAAAAAAGGGCTCCGCTCTATTTTTTAATAAAATCAGTCATTTCTGCATTGATTCCGTTTTCTTAAGGCACTCCTGCTTAGATTTTCCCTCCTTGATGTATTCCTGCTTTGATTACCTTCCCTTACGACACTCCTGCTTTGAATTATCATCCTTCAGTCTTTCCTGCTTTGATTTTCCTTCCTTAGATTTTCCTGCTTAAATTTATTTTCCTTGGGACACTTCTGCTGTGATTTTCCTTACTTAAGATATTCCTGCTTTGATTTTCGCATAGTTTTTCTTTCTTATTTGATTTTAAATATTATTTTTATTATTAAGGAGTGATTAAACCCTTCATAGCTTTATTTATCAATAGCTTGTGCTAAAAAAGGGCTCCGCTCTATTTTTTAATGAAATCAGTCATTTCTGCATTAAATTCGATTTCTTAAGGCACTCCTGCTTTGATTTTCCCTCCTTAATGTATTCCTGCTTTGATTCCTTCCCTTACGACACTCCTGCTTTGAATTATCTTCCTTCAGTCTCTCCTGCTTTGATTTTCATTCCTTAGATTTTCCTGCTTAAATTTCTTTTCCTTAGGACACTCTTTGATTTTCCCATAGTTTTTCTTTCTTATTTTATTTTAAATATTCTTTTTATTATTAAGGAGTGATTAAACCCTTCATAGGTTTATTTATCAATAGCTTGTGCTAAAAAAGGCCTCCGCTCTATTTTTTAATAAAATCAGTCATTTCTGCATTGATTTCGATTTCTTAAGGCACTCCTGCTTTTATTCTCCCTCCTTAATGTATTCCTGCTTTGATTACCTTCCCTTATCACACTCCTGCTTTGAATTATCTTTCTTCAGACTTTCCTGCTTCGATTTTCTTTCCTTAGATATTCCTGCTTAAATTTCTTGTCCTTAGGACACTCCTGCTATGATTTTCCTCACTTAAGACATTCCTGCTTCGATTTTCCCATAGTTTCTCTTTCCTATTTTACTTCAAATATTCTTTTTATTATGAAGGAGTGATTAAACCCTTCATATTAACAGATGTCAAAGAATAAAAATATATTATTCTACGCTTCACAACTAGTTTTGAAAAATATTTTTCAAAAACAGTGACCGTTCAACGAAGAAGAAACAACTACTTCCCGGGCTACATGCCCCGACAGATATTGAATTACACTTCTAAGTCAAACGGGGTTGGTAAATCTACAAGATTTAAACCAACCATTCTGGTTTGCAACTAGAAGGGATAACACAACTTGTAGACCGGTTTCGGCGTATTGCGCCTCATCAGTACAAGGTATATGTTATCGTCCGAGAGTTAATCTCGGACTGAAATGTGACTATAATCAACAACGGTACATATTGTCCAGTTACGGAAATATTTTTGTTGCGAAAATAGCGACATCTCACCTCTAAGTCACAAACCAAAATTCGAACGAGACAGAGGTGAGATGTCGCTATTTTCGCAACAAAAATATTTCCGTAACTGGACAATATGTACCGTTGTTGATTATAGTCACATTTCAGTCCGAGATTAACTCTCGGACGATAACATATACCTTGTACTGATGAGGCGCAATACGCCGAAACCGGTCTACAAGTTGTGTTATCCCTTCTAGTTGCAAACCAGAATGGTTGGTTTAAATCTTGTAGATTTACCAACCCCGTTTGACTTAGAAGTGTAATTCAATATCTGTCGGGGCATGTAGCCCGGGAAGTAGTTGTTTCTTCTTCGTTGAACGGTCACTGTTTTTGAAAAATATTTTTCAAAACTAGTTGTGAAACGTAGAATAATATATTTTTATTCTTTGACATCTGTTGTTAAAACGCTTTACTAAATACGACAATTTTACAGGAAACTGTATTAATTCACCTTCATATTAACTTTATTTATCAATAGCTTGTGCTAAAAAAGGGCTCCGCTCTATTTTTTAATAAAATCAGCTTCAAAAAGATTAATCTCAAATCATTAATTCCGTCATTGCTTTGGCGTAGGGACGATCACAAGTTGTCTTTTATCAAAGAGTATCGGGAATAAAAAAAAACTTAGCTCTATTTATCAAATGTTTGCAAACAGTGACGTTGTGCGACGCACGCTGCCGGGACAAATCCGGCCATTACGGCGTCATAATGGCCTAACGACGGCGTTAAAATACATAAATAACAAGCCAAAGTCCAAGAATGACGCGAGGACATCCTGTGATAGAGTTCGTAGGAGTAGATTCGTTTTTTATTCTGATTTTATCAGTGTCGCATTCAGAACAATGTTACAGATAAAGATTGATCGAACAAAATGTTTTTCTGGTTTTCGATTAATAGCTGAGCGGGATGAAGCATGAAGGAAAAAGTTTCGATAAAATGCTGCTAAAGAAAGAAAAAATAAGTGAAAAGGGAGAAGTTAGATCAGCAAACGATGAAGGATAATGGGGAAATGTGAGAGAATTATAGAGATTAAAGTAGAATGCAAGAAGATTGTACAGGACAGAGAAGTTATTGAAAAATATAATTAAGACAAAATAATATAACAGGTGGTTTTGAAAGATACATGGATTTACAAATAAATAGAGATTCACTTAATTTCGAATAGAGTTAAACATTTATATTGCCCGAGAAACATGAAATATGGAAGGGAATGACAAAAATAACTTGGAGAATGTCAGTTGCATTTTAGGAATCATAGAGAGGCGAAGGAAGGTAAGGTAAGGATGAATGAAGAAAAGCAAATGTACTGGGCTACGTATATTCGGAGAAAGCGAAAGTAACATGCGACATACTGAAATTGAGTAGAGTAGAATAAGGTTGAGGTATGCATAATGAGCTAAGTGGGGTTAGGAAATTCAGGAAAAATAGAAAAGTTATGATATTTTCCAATCTTCACGTCGAAGTGATAATATAGACAATGAAGGAATTATTTGTTTTGGGAATAAGAGGGAAACAGGATTTAAAGGATGTAAAAAAATATTAACTTAAAGGACCGGAAATTTCAAAATATTCCTTAAGATATTAAGAGAATTACAAGAAAATACACATGATCGTTAAGGATATAATATTAAGGATGATTTATTTTCCCAGAAGGGACATTTTTTTGTTTTGTTGTCCGTCTCTTACTTTGTAAAGACTACAACGCCGAATGAAAGATCTGTAAAAATCCTGTTACTTAATACGTTCCTGCAAATAAATAGTCCTGGCAAGTCAATAAATTCTTCTTAATTGTATAGTGAAGCACGTGCACCGTTCACTCATTAAGTCCCTTTTTAGGCCCTAAACCCGTTTCAGTCCACTCGTAATATTTTTATATCTTTTTTATTTGTCGAGCCATTTAATACGGTGTGACTCCTGTCGGCAATATATCAAACC
Source organism: Lochmaea crataegi (assembly GCA_947563755.1). Taxonomy (NCBI): domain Eukaryota; kingdom Metazoa; phylum Arthropoda; class Insecta; order Coleoptera; family Chrysomelidae; genus Lochmaea; species Lochmaea crataegi. The sequence continues at coordinate 70,015,940 of OX387424.1, forward strand.
AGATTTTCAAAATAAAATTCAGATCGTATCATTGCATTGCTTAAATGCGCGTATTTAATACGCCCCTTTCGCTTTCTTTCGACTCATTTATTTTATGTTTGAACATCTCAAAATGAATATGCAACAAAATTGACGTTAGAAATAACGATTATTGTAAGGACTAAAATAAGGATAAAAATATAAACAATATCACAAAAATTGAATTACTGTATGATGAAATCTAAGATCAATTTTTTGAAAATCTTTACTCTTCACTTTAGGGTAACCCTGTATACAAAATTATATAGTCTCCTGATTTTTTTTCATATTCTTTCACTATCTGAGATGATGGATTTTAAATTTCAGCTCAAAATTCCACTAATTCGACCCCGTAGATTCCGGAAATGACTATTAAAATTTTCTAAAGTCTTAAATCAAAATTTTTCCTAAAATTTCTCTTCACTTTCGGGTACCCCTGTATACAAAATATCATAGATACGTCTTAGTTGATTTTTTTGCATATTCTTTCATTATCTGAGATAAAGTAGCTTTAAAGAAGATAGCCAACCAATAAAACATCATAGAAGCCCAAAGTTGATTGAAAGTTTATGATTGGCTGGTACTGCTCTTATTTTTAGAGCTTATTGACATACATGGAGCTGGTGCTCCTTATCCATTTTCCATGGACAACATATTCCATTTTCTGCGGGACATCTGTACGAAAGAACAATAATTCGAAAATAATGGAAATTTGGCTGGTACACAAATGTAAAAAATGTTGTGTTTTCTATTTTATTCCAATCCTGCTTACATTTTGGGAAACTTTCACATTAAAATGTGCTTTTTCGAAGTAAAACGTGACCGCAATAATAAATAACGCGTTAATGTGAAAATTTCCAACGTTTCAATAATTTCCTCCGAAGTTCCGTAGGTACACCGCAACCATCATCTGTTTGTTAATAACAATAGCTCGAGATGAAAAAGCCCATTTACAACATAAGTTGTTGAAGAAACTTCTATAGTTGAATTTCGTGAACGCTAAAAGCGTTTTGTAATATCTCGTTTGAAAAACATGAATATTAAATCAGTTTCGTATTTTCCGCTGGGTATTATGACTTCAAAACAACCCCCAAAAGAGATATGACTCCTGTTTGAAGTAACCGAAATCGATATGAGTGTTGTGTATATCTCTCTATATGTATATGATTGTAACAAGGTCCTGGAAACTACCAAATGCATTTATAAATGTTGTTGCTTGTTGATTTGGAATTATATTCATCGGAAAGAAGAATTGATAATTTGGTGTTTTTTTTTAATCGTTGTCTAGAATAGAAATATTGATCGAAAAAGAAGTGGAAAGAGGAAAAGGCAGGGGAGTGGGAAAAAAGGAAGAAGCAAAACAGAGGAGAAGATATAAACAAAGTGGTGAAAAAAGAAGAGGGGAAAAGGGAGAAACGATGAGAAAAAAGTGGAAAAATGTAAAGAATGGAGAAACAAAGTGAAAAAGGTGCAGAAATGGGAAAAAAAGTTGAAAAACCAAGTGGAAAAAAGAAAGGGGGAAAGTGGATGAATATGGGAGAAGGAGGATAGGTGCAAAAATGGATGAAGATGGAAGGAGTGAAAGAGGGGAGGAAGTGAACAAAGATGGGAGAAGTAAGAAAGTAAAAAGGGAGGTGGGAAAAGAGGGGAAAAAGTGAAGAAAATAATAAAAAATTGAGAGAAAAGTGGAGAGCGTCAGAAATGGGAAAGAACGTTGAAAAATGAAATTGCATAAAGAGAATATGGGAGAAGGAAAAAAGGGGGAAAATTGATGGTGATGGAGGAAGTGAAAGAGGGAGGTGGAAGTGAATAAAGATGGAAGGAGGAAAAGAGGTTGGAACAAGAGGGAAAAAAGTGAAGAAAATAGTAAAAAATTGAATAAAAAGTGAAAAGCGACAGAAATGGCACAAAAATTGGAAAACGAAGTTGCAGGGAATATGGGAGAAGAAATTGATAAAGATGGAAGAATTGAAAGAGTCAGAAGGAAGTGAATAAAGATGGGAGGAGGAAAAAAGGGGAAAGAGAGGTGGGAAAGAAGGGGAAAAAGTGAAGAGAATAATAAGAAATCGAGAAAAAGGTTGAAAGCAACAGAGATGATAAAAAAAGTTGAGAAACGAAATCGCATGAAGGGAATATGGGAGAAGAAAAAAAGGGGGAAAGTTGATGGAGATGGAAGAAGTGAAAGAGGGAGGTGGAAGTTAATAAAGATGGGAGAACAAAAGGAGGTGGGAAAATAAGGGGAACAAGTGAAGAAAATAGTAAAAAACGGAGAAAAAAGTGGAAAGCAACCAAAATGGCGAAAAAAGTAGAAAAACGAAGTTGCATAAAGGGAATATGGAATAAGGATGAAAGGGGGGAAATTGATGATGATGGAAGAAGTGTAAGAGGGAGAAGGAAGTGAATAAAAATGGGAGGAGGAAAAAAGTTGAAAAACGAAATTGCATAAAGGGAATATGGGATAAGGAAAAAAGGGTGAATATTGATGATGATGGAAGATGAAAAACTAAGTTAAACAAAGGGAATATCGGAGAAAGAAAAAAGGAGGAAAATTGATGAAGATAGGAAAAGTGAAAGAGGGAGAAAGAAGTGAATAAAGATGAAAGAAGGAAAAAAGTGGAAAGAGAGATGGGAAAAAGGGGGAAAAGTGGAAAGCGACAGAAATGGCAAACAAAGTTGAAAATCGAAGTTGAATGAGGGGAATATGGGAAATGGACAAGGGGGGAAAATTGATGGAGATGGAAGAAGTGAAAAAGGGTGGTGGAAGTTAATAAAGATGGGAGGAGGAAGAGAGGTAGGAAAAAAGGAAAAAAAAATAACAAATTAGTAAAAAATGGAAAAAAAAGTAAGAAAGCGACAGAAATAGCGAAAAAAGTTGAAAAACGAAGTTGCATGAAGGAAATATGGGAAAGGGAAAAAGGGGGAAATTTGATGATGATGGGAGAAGCGTAAGAGAGAGAAGGAAGTGAATGAAGAAAGAAGGAGAAAAACAGTGGAAGAGGAGGAGGGAAAAAAGTGCAGAAAATGATAAGAAATGGAGAAAATAGTGGAAAGCGACAGAGATGAGAAAAAGAGTTGAAAAACGAAATTGTATAAAGGGAATATGGGAGAGGGAGCAAAGGGGGAAATTTTATGGAGATGGAAGAAGTGAAAGAGGGAGGTGGAAGTTAATAGAGATGGGAGGACGAAGGGAGGTGGGAAAAAAGGGGAAAAAGTGAAGAAAATACTAAAAACTGGAGAAAAAAGTGAAGCGACAAAAATGGCAAAAAAAGTTGGAAAACCAAGTTTCATAAAGGGAATATGGAAGAAGGAAAAAAGGAGGAAAATTGATGAAGATAGGAGAAGTGAGAGATGGAGAAGGAAGTGAATGAAGATGGGAAACGAAGCTGCATAAAATGAATATGGGAGAAGGAAAAAAAGGGGGGAAATTGATGGAGATGGAAGAACTGAAAGAGGGAGGTGGAAGTTAATAAAGACGGAAGGACGGAGAGAGGTGGGAAAAAAAGGGAAAAAGTGAAAAAAATTGTGAAAAAGGCGACAGAAATTGCGAATAAAGTTGAAAAACGAAGTTGCATGAATTGAATATGGGAGAAGGATAAAAGGGGAAAAAATTGATGAAGTTGGGAGAAGAGAAAGAGGGAGAAGGAAGTGAATAAAGATGGGTGGAGGAAGAGAGGTGGGAAAAATAGGAAAAAAGTGAAAAAAATAGTAAAGAATTGAAAAAAAGTGGAAAGCGACAGAAATGGCGAAAAAATTTGGAAGCCGAAGTTGCAGGGAATATGGGAGAAGAAATTGATGAAGATGGAAAGAGAGGTGGGAAAAAGTGAAGAAAATAGTAAAAAAGGAGAAAAAAGTGGAAAGCGACAGAAACGGTAAAAAAGGTGAAAAACGAAGTTGCATAAGGGGAGTTGCATAAAGGAGATATGGGACAAGGAAAAAAGGAGGAAAATTGATGATGATGGGAGAAGTGAAAGATGGAGATGGAAGTGAATAAAGATGGGAGGAGGAAGAAAGTGGAAAGGGAGGTGGGAAAAAAGGAGAAACAGTAATGGTAATAGTGAAAAATGGAGAAACAAAGTGGAAAAGCGACAGAAATGGGGAAAACATTTGAAAAACGCAGTTGCAAAAAGGGTGTATACAAAATTGGGAATAGATGAAATGAAAAAGAAAAAATGGTGAGAAAGTGGAAAAACATTGGGAAAAAATAATTAAATGGAAAGGGGAAAGGATAAATATGGAAAAATGGAAAAAATTGGATGAAAGTTGGAAGAGAAATTAAAATTAAAAAGGAAAATAATAATTAAATTGGGAATTTTGAAACCGTTTGCGATACTTGACACTGAACACTGTTTACACTACCACTACACCAACACTTTACACTATCTTACGCGCGATAACCAAGATAATTTACAATATCTGGAGAAGATAACTTGGTTATCGAAACGCGCGTATGATAATGTAAAGTGTTAGTGTAGTAGTTGTAGTGTAAACAGTGTACAGTGTAAAATATTGATGAAAAAAAAATCGAAAATACGTGTAGAAAGAAAAAAGCAGAAATATGGAACAATTATAAAACATATTTTGAAAAAAGTGATCGAAATGAGAAAAAAGTGAAAAAGAGATGGGAAAAATGTGGTAAAAAAGTGGGGGAAAGTTGAAAAAAATGGAATAAAGGGTGAAAAAAAGTGGGAGGTTGCTGTTTTCAGATGACCAATGAATGGATCATCTTCAACAGTGGTGCCTTTAAAAACGCCAGCCCACTCGTAAAGTAAACTATCCTCCATTAAAGAGCAGATGTCACTATAACATATAGAAGATCCCGGTCGAAGTTTTTAACTTTGTTCATAACTTGTCAGAAAATGAGTAACAAAAACTCGATATTCTACTGAAAATGTAACTATTTATCTACAAAATGAACGTTTTACTTTTTAGAAATATCAGCATTTAACAGATTCCGCATAAAGTAAGCAAGTTATCGACATTAGATATCCAAACTTAATTTTAAACTTTAGCACATTAAATATTCATAACCAAAGTACTAAAACATGGATTATTTTCAAAGTGGAAATGTTCAAAGTCTAACTCGAAGCACTATCGTTACACAAATCTGAATATGTTATAACTTAAACATCACAAACTAAGCGGGGGTCGCTGAATACACATTCCGTGGCCCCTCAGGTCCCCATCAAAAGACTGCTCATTCCGGTCGGACGCCTTGAGGCCCTTTGAAGTGCCGTTTCGGTCTCCAGGCGCTCAGTTTCCCTCAAAGCTAATGTTGACTGAAAGATGACACCTTTTTAATTCCCAATGAAAATTGCTTTTGAATTTTGATAGATGACGAGATAACGTTTGCGACTAGGGACATTGGCGAGATGTATGTGTGTGTATACATATATATATGTGGATAACGAGGGTGAGTGTGAAAGCAACCAATGAGGCTTGGTTATTATTGTATCTAGAATATCTTATTTTGAAAATAGTCGCATATAATGCGTAACATCTCACCTTGGTAATAAGCAACATTAAAATCAAAATATGATAGAAGATAAAAGTTCAATACTATTATAACGCCTTACAAAGTTTTTGAAAAATATTTTTGAAAGAAACAACTACTTCTCGGGCTATATGCACCGACAGACATTGAATCACACTTCTAAGATGAGCGGGGTTGAATTAGCATTAAATAATGTTGAAAAAGTATCAGTTTTTGAACTAAATTCGTGATTTTTAAAGTAATTACTGAATGATCCAGCGAAATTTTTGTTTTAAACTGCTTTATTTGAGGTAAGCTATCAAACAAATTCAAAATTAATACCTATAAAATTCCGAGGGTTGCGAAGTATAACAGAACCCAATTTTTTATTAAATAAAGAAATTCGGAATCTTATCCAATTTTTTTAAGTCGATGTCGGATGTCTTGTTATTTTTCTAGCTCCTTGGGGCAGGACAATTTTCCAAGGCTATTTTTTTATGTTTGTGGGATTTCCAAATGTCCAAAAACGGGTGAACGGTGAAATTTGTAAGGATGTTTTTTTTGGGGGATTGAAATCTCAAAATGGCCAATTTCGTGTATTAAACCAGTTGTTGGATGGTGGTAAATTTTAGGGGTAGGGGTGGTTTTTCACCCTTCCTCCTTCCTAAAGGAGCAGCTAGACTCCGAGACTTTCCTCAGGAACTAAGTAGAAGTAAGGGGGCACAATAAGGCTTTTAGGTCTCAGTGAGTGTCACTCCAGTATACATACATACATCCACATGGAAATGCTTCTTAGAATTTTTTTTCAATTATTACGTGATATTTTTGTAAATTTTTGAGTTTTTTAAATGTACTATGTCTTCGAATAACTATTTTTTGTCATATTAAGGTATTAAGTATAAATTTTAAAATAATAAAAAAACGAAAAATAGTGAGGTTCATTTATAGTCTGTACATACGCCAAAAGAACAATAGTCCGCGTCCAATAAAACCCTCGCAGAAGTAAAAACAATGGAACAAACATCGAATATCGTCGAACCACTAATAAAAAAAAAAAGTAAAACAAAAAGGAAGAAATTGAAGGAAAGAGAAAACTAAACTATTTAACGGTACAAACATAGGTATCTGCATCTGTAACTCGGGTCTCTTTTTTCGGAATCGTCTCTCTCGAATTGAGGGCCTTAACAGATGCAGATGTCTGACTTAAGATAGCGGTTTGAAGATTGTTTTATGAGGACCACATCCAACGCGGATCGCAGACCACTTTTTTTGAGTTCTTAACTTTTAACGACAATCGACTTTTCGATGCGTTCTGGACTTCATATCATGCGGTGTGACTTGAATAAATGAATCATGGGAAACGAATCGTTATCATCGCTAATTCATGTATCATTGTTGTTTGTTTTAGGAGCTGGATTTTTTTTTAATAACTTTTTAATTTGGCCTAAAAGCTGATCGAAATTGTCTTTCTTTTTTCTACTCGTTTCTTCAGATTTAAATAGTTTTTGTCCATGTCCATTTCTATGACTAGTATTTGAGATACAGGGAGTTGAAGCAGGAAAAGTTATATTTTGTTTAAAAAAATCAGGTCGGTAACTGTCTTCAAATGTCTATTAAGAACCGGTTACAAATAATTTTTTCTACAACTGCTATGAAAAGTGACGTATTTTTCATAGCTTACTTAATTTCAAAACCATATATTGCTCATACTGTGAGAAATAATATTTCTCACGGCACTTTGCCCACGCCACATATATTTATATGGAGAATCAAATAAAATCGACAAAAACTTAGTAGGGTACTGTCATCTTCAAGTACCTACTTAGTTGTCACAAAACTGTCAGATTATATTCGAAAATATGTTAAGAATTTTAAAAAATTGTCAAAAATTTGGAAAAATGGTCAATAATTGTCAAAAACTGTCAAAGATTTGAAAAAATGGTTAATAATTGCCAAATATTTTCAAAAATTGTCAAAAACTGTCAAAATTTTGAAAAAATGGTCAATAATTATAAAAGACTGTCAAAAATGGTCGATAATTGTTAAAAATTGTCGAAGATTTGGAAAAATTGTCAAAAATGGTCAATAATTGTCAGAATCTGTCAAAAATTGTCAAATATTTTAAAAAATGGTCAAAAATAGTCAATAATTGTTAAAATCATGAATGATGATCCAAAACTGTCAAAATTTTTGAAAGTTGTCAAAAATGGTCAATAATTGTCAGAAACTGTCAAAAATGGTCAATAATTAATTAGTTTTTTGGACCGGAAAATCGACTGGCAAATCTTGACAATTTTTTTAAGTCTTAAACTTCAAAATATTTTCGTAAATTCCAAATTGTCAATCTTTTTAAAGGCGTGAGTTAGGGAAAAAATTAGTTAAATATAATAGTTCTTGATCACGATGTTTGTTGAAACTCTATTTTTAAAGTTTCGGTATCGGTCCAGCTGCCGTTATCAAGAATAATGAAAAATAATAAATTTTCGAATCATCGAAAATTGTTTATTTTCGATTAATCGATTATTTTCGATTAATCGATTATTTTCGATTAATCGATTTTTTTCGATTGATCAATTAATCGATTATTATCGATTAATCGAAAATAATCGATTATTTTTTATAATCGATAATCGATTGTTTTTTGATAATCGCCCAGCCCTAATTTTGAGTCGATATTGCCAAGGATTAAGGGAGTTAGAAAAAAGCAATTTATTTCGCAAAATATTTCCATACCTACCCCTTTGTTTTAAATTTTCGACAATAAAAAATAAAAAATGCTTAAAATTCGTAAAGAGGGGTTTTTTGCGCCGGAAAATCGACTGGCACAATCAGTTTTTTGATAAAATCATTATTTCGCCTTCAAATAGAGTCATGAAATTTTCGAAAATCCACTTTTCAAAACAAAAAATACTCATAACTTGACTAATAGGAAAGATAGAACGTTCTTGTCTTCACCAATCGATAGAGGGAACAATTTTACATATTTAAGTGAATTTTGAGTCGATATTGCCAAGGATTAAGGGAGTTAGAAAAAAGCAATTTGTTCTAAATTTTCGACAAAAAAAAATAAAATATGCTTAAAATTCGTAAAGAGGGGTTTTTTGGGCCAGAAATCAGTTTTTTGATAAAATCATTATTTCGCCTTCAAATAGAGTCATGAAATTTTCGAAAATCCACTTTTCAAAACAAAAAATACTCATAACTCGACTAATAGGAAAGATAGAACGTTCTAGTCTTCACCAATCGATAGAGGGGACAATTTTACATATTTTAGTGAATTTTGAGTCCATATTGCCAAGGATTAAGGGAGCTCGAAAAAAGCAATTTGTTTCGCAAAATATTTCCATACCTACCCCTTGGTTCTAAATTTTCGACAAAAAAATTCAAAAAAATGCTAAAAATTCGTAAAGAGGGGTTTTTTGGGCCGGAAAATCGACTGGCACAATCAGTTTTTTGATAAAATCAATCTTTCGCCTTCAAATAGAGTCATGAAATTTTCGAAAATCCACTTTTCAAAACAAAAAATACTCATAACTCGACTAATAGGAAAGATAGAACGTTCTAGTCATCACCAATCGATAGAGGAGACAATTTTACATATTTTAGTGAATTTTGAGTCGATATTCCTGAGGATTAAGGGAGTTAGAAAAAATTTGTTTCGCAAAATATTTCCATACCTAACCCTTTATTCTAAATTTTGAAAAATGGTCGAAAATTGTTAAAATTTTGAAAAAATTGCCAATAATTATAAAAAAATGTCAAAAATGGTCAATAATTGTTGAAAATTGTCAAAATTTTTGAAAAGTTGTCAAAAATGGTCAATAATTGTCAGAACCTGTCAAAAATGCTCAAAAATTTGCAAAAATGGTCAATGATTGTTAAAATTTGGAAAAATGGTCTAAAATGGTCAACATTTTTGAAAAATTGTCAAAATTGATCAACATTTTTGAAAAATTGTCAAAATTGATGAATAATTGGCAAAAATGGTCAATAGTTGTTAAAATTTGAAAATATGGTCAAAAACTTTGAAAAAATGGTCAATTGTCAAAAATGGTCAATAATTGTCAGAACCTGTCAAAAATGTTCAAAAATTGTCAAAAATGGTCAATAATTGTTGAAATTTGGAGAGATGGTCTAAAATGGTCCAAATTTTTGAAAAATTGTCAAAAATGATCAATAATTGTCAAAATTGGTCAATAATTGTTAAAATTTGAAAAAATAGTCAAAAATTGTCAAAATTTTGAAAAAATGGTGAATCATTATAAAAAACTGTCAATAATTGTAAGAAATTGTCCAAATTTTTTGAAAAATGGTCAAAGTTTTTAAAATTTGTCAAAAATGGTCAATAACTGTCAGAACCTGTCAAATATGGTCAAAAATTGTTAAAATTTGGAAAAATGATATATAATTGTCAAAAATTCTGAAAAATGGTCAAAAATGGTCATTCTATTGTGCATAAGAAGCAAGCTTCTATCGGCGGTCCAACAACCGCTCATCTTTTCTTTTTGTTTTACTAACCAAAAAAAGAAATATTGGGTTACTTTACTTGTATTCTTTAAATTTGTGCAGTTGTAGAAAAAGTATAGTGTGCAACATGTTGGGAAAGTACTTTTCTCTCTTGTTGCACAATATACTATTCCTCGCAGAGAATTGCGATAAACGGACAGAAGTCGACAAAATTCATAAATTTAAAAAATTATATCAAATCAATTCGCAAAATAACATTTTTGAAGATACAACTTTTTTTGTCACACACTGACATCCCCTCTAATAAAAGAAAATGAACCACAAAACGAAATTCGTTTCAGATTTCAATTAAAGAGATATCGTGAAAAAATCTGTGTAGCAATTCCCATATCGACTGACGCTGTATATATATCTACAATATCTGGATATGGAAAGGGAAAGCATCGTATTAAGCCGTACTTTGGATACTAACGTGGAATGCACGACATAGGAAGACCTCATGAATATGTATCTGCTGTACATGCGGTCGACCACCGCTCCATTGGTGACTCAGCCCCAACTGAATCCTAACAATAGGCCAGTTCAAAACTTTTCACCCCAAAAATAAATTTAACATTAAAAATTTCCAAAAGATAATTTTTCCAGATTTTAAAACTACCCCAAACCTCTACTTTTTACCCACAGGTCTCCAAAGGTCCTGCTTTCTCGGTGTAGGTTTTGGTCTCGTTCTGGTTCAATCGATCTTGACCTTGGTTTTGCAAATTCCAAGACAAAAATGGAAGATCAAGACCGATTTCACTCATCACTGGAAAAGACAGTTACAAATGTAGTAGTTACTATTTTTGATGAACCAAAAGTGAGCTTTTGACAATACTCCTCATGAGGCTGTCAAAAGAGCATTAAATAGAAGAGGTGTAGACAGCACAACATCCAAATGGATGTCGGAACTGCTCACCACTAGAGGCCGAGCAAATGCATTGTCTCCATCAGTACAACCAGAGGATGTCCACAGGGAGGAGTAGCTTCCTCATTATTGTGAAGCCTGACGGTTGACGATCTCCTGTGTGGTTTGACTGACCTCGGAATATCCTGCAAAGGATATGCCGTTAATATTGTCATAACAGCCAGGGGAAAATTCGAAAATACCCTTTGTGACATCGTACAAAAGGGTCTGAACTATACAAATAGCTGGTGTAGGCAAATGGGACTTAACATCAACACCACCAAAACCATCTTAATAGACTTCACTAAGAAAATAAAGCTCAACCTCGAAACCATTAAACTTGTTGGGAGCGAGGTTGAATGGAAACAAGAGGTTAAGTATTTAGGTTTGACTCTAGACGAAACAAACACGAAAAGGAGATGCACTAAAAGTTTTAACTGGGATCCTTACGGGACATTGTCGCCTGAATGGGCACCTGAAAAAGCTCAAAATAGTGGAGGAAGGAGAATGTAGATTCTGTGGCATGGAAGAAGAAACCTCCATCCACATACTTGCGAATTTCACAGCAAAATTATTGGATAGAAGAGAGACATTTACCTAAGCTAAAGCCTGCAGATATCCTTAAATTCCTCCGGGAAATAGGACTAAAGGAGCTACTAGTCTCTGAGATTTTCCTAGGGAACTAAGTAGAAGTACGGGGGCACAATTGATATTTTAGGTCCCAGTGAATGTCACCCCAATTGACATACAAACATAGATTCCAGGCTAGGCTGTTCGTTTCCTCGAATGCACCCAAATTAGGATTAACCTGCTGTACTTACTAGTTGCTCTAGGATTTTTTGCTAACTTAGGTTCAAAGCTGAAAGTTTCCTAACTTTTTAGTGCCTTTTGGCTGTCCAATATAATGTGTTTTTAGGTGTTTTGGAAGCTTCATAGCTCTGTTACGTTGTATTTTTACTAGTGCCTTAATAGCACCTAGTACAGCTCTTTTGACAACCTTCAAATATTTAATATCTTCTGCTCGTTATAGTAAATTTATTAAAATATAATTATTTTTGTGTAAAGACTGGCCTAATCGATATCCATACGTGGACTATTGATATGATAGATTGGGGTGAGACTTCCCTGATTTCTACGTCGATCCTCCAAAACAACGACAACAGATTCGCTTTTACTAAAATACGTATTTTGTGGGATGCGGTACGATGCGGAGGATTTGGTTTTCTGTATCAAATGGAAGAGCCGTGACGGATTTCAGCCCGTCGAGATTTACTCTATGTGCGATATTATTATACGAATGTTTAAGGGGTATATTAATATTGTTAGAAGGGTAGATGAAAACAAAGGATATTATTCAAAACAATTTTTTAGAAGAACTCAGTTCACATTGTAACAAAATACACTATTCTAGCTATTAACCAATCGAAAACTGACATTTTTTTTTCGATTTATAGTAGTTGTTCCAGTTCCAATGACTTCAATAAATTTATAATTACAATTTGTAATCAGGATCGTTACAATGTACTCATATTAGTAATATTAACGTATTTTAAACATTAACCTGTAATAAATAACATAAAACAAACACGTGTACATTTATTATACGTTTATTTACAGAAATACAGATAAAATTTTTCAAGAATGATCTTGGCTGTAATTATAAGATCTGAGTTATCTAATTTTGATGCTTTTTCTTCCAAAATTTCATTTAAAATCAAATATCCGGTCTACAGTACTCTTCTTCTTCTTTCTCTAAAACCCTTATGCCGTTCAGCCTCGGGTTAGCCCTTCTTTACCCATTTCTTCCTATCGCTTCTGTTTCTGGCCAGTCCTCTCATCTCTTCCATTGATTTCCCTCTTTTCTCTCCGATTTCCTGTATCCTCCCCATCCATGTTTTCCTTTATTTCTTTTTCTATCCCTTCCTGTCACTGTAACTGCCTTGACTTTCCTGTTTTCGTTCATTCTTACAATGTGTCCATACTTGTTCAATTGCTAGTTCTCAATCTTTGTTAAAATTGATTCCTGTTTCAGATGGTCTCTGATTTCTCCATTTCTACGTCGGTCATATTTGGTAACTCCTGCGATTTTTCGCAAATATTCCATTTCCACTGCATTTATCGAAGATTCGTGCTTTTGTAAGGTAACCCACGTCTTACTTCCAAAAGTACTTACTGGTTGGGTTATGCAGTTATAAACTCCTAATTTTGTTTTGTCGTCGATTTTCTTCTTCCCCATTACGGTTTTATTAATACTATAATATATCCTTGTGGCTTTTCTTAATTTATTATTTATAACTGCATCTATCTTTCCGTCATCTGTTATGATGTTTCCTAGGTATTCAAAACATGTAACTTGTTCGATTTGTTTTCCAACGAGTCTTATAGTTGCCTTTCCTTTATCTTCTTCTTTCTGGTTAGAAATCATATATTTTGTTTCCTCCGTATCGATTTTCATTTTTAGTTTCATTATTTCCTTATGCCATATATTTGCTAAACTTTGCATTTTAGTGTTCGTATCTGCTATTAGGACTATATCTTCTGCATATAAAAGAGGTTCTATTTTGATTGGTCTTAAATTTAGATTCTTCTCAGTATGATTTTGTATACTCTTTATTAACGAGTCCATTATAATTATAAAGAATAGTGGACTCAGGCTATCTCCTTGTGTACTTCCTTTTTCCATGATGAACGGCTCAGATCCTTCGCCACTTACTTGAATTTGTGTTGTCACTTCGTTATACATTGATTTCACAACTTTGATGGATTTCTCAGCTATATTATACTTTTCTAAAGTTTTCCACAATATTTCTCTATTGATCGTGTCAAAGGCTGCCTTTAAGTCTATGAACAGTAAATGGAGCTGTTCTCCTGAGTGGAACTTTCTTTCAACTATCTGCCTTATTATGTGTACATTATCGTTTGTACTTCTACCTCCTCTAAATGCATCTTCCAATTTACTTTCCATCTCATTTCTACTATTCTTGAATATGTCTTGAGGTATACTGATGATAGGCATATTGCCCTATAATTATCGCAATTTTTATGATACCCCTTTTTATATATTGGTAATATAATATTTTTAGTCCAGTCTTTCGGTAGGTAGCCCATGCATCTTTACATATCTTCCAAACCCACTTTTTACCTTCCTCGCCCAGCCATCTTATCATCTCAGGATTAATTTCGTCTTCTCCGGCAGCTTTTCTTATTTTTATGTTTTTAATGGCTTCCTCTACTTCCTCTTAGGTTATTTCGTTATGGTATTCCTCAAGATATTCCTTTTCTTTTATTAGTTCTTCCACTTGGTCATTTTGTGTTTCAGTTTCTTCCTGTTTAAATTTTTCCCTGATATATTCTCTCCATACTTTTGTTTTTTCGACTGTCTCTATATGAATTTGATCATTTTTATTGCATATTCTTCCCTTTCTTTTCTACCTCCAGAATTGTTTGTTATTCATTTGGTAGCTTTCATTTAATTCCTCTCCAAATTTCTCCCAACTTTTCCTTTTTTGCTTCTTTTACAGGTACTTTAAATTTACTAAATTCGTCCTTGGGAGAACCACTGCAAGGACTGAATCCTGCATACTAAAAACCTATTAATTTTTAACAAACTTAACAAAAGACAACTTTTTGGGGAAAGACATAAAAAACAACCGAGTTTCTTTTTCGTTATCCAGAAGACAAAGAAAAATAACTTTACCAATAGTAAATAGTCAGTTAATTTTAAGAGTATTGCATTTTGATGATTAAGTCTCCCATAAAATGAACACGAGGTGATGACGAGGAAGGGTTAACGAGGATTAAACGATTATAGAGCGATACGGACCATTTGTCATGCTGTCTGCATTTCTCCCAATGACTTGGGGAACTATTTCAAAGAGTTTAAGTCCTTTCTATCAGCGAACTCGAATGCATCACGTTTAAATTGAGCTCGAGATTGGATTTTGATCTACAGACGATTAGTATACCGGGCTGTTCAAAAAGTTTACACTGTACTAAATAGCAAAATTGTACTATAATATACCGAGTTCTTGTAAGAATGTATAGACCTAATAGATCTATTGAGACCACTGGTTCCATCCAGTTATTTGCGCCTCGACAAGTAATCTTCACAGATTATGTTAGATTTTTCCTTCCAGATGAACAATATAGAGTTTATTATTATTTTCATTAAGTTACATTCTATGTGTCATTTTGCTTGCAAGTGCTAGGTGAACTAGTATTTATAATGTCTTGATGAGGTTTACATCCAGTTGTATAACCTCTAAAACCTCATACAAGGTCTAATGACCATTTTTTTTTCTTAACAATACCTCTAGTAGTGGATTTGGATGAGTTTCTATGGTTTTATGATATTTGGTGATTCTCTCCTGAATAACTTCTTGTACTGTGGTCACTCCCAGGTCTTCGGGAATGGTGTGATTTGATACATACCATGGAGCATCTACTAGTTGACGAAGTATCTTCGATTGGGATCTCTGGATTTACGTTAGATTTTGAAGAGCAGCCCCACAGCTCAACTCCATATGTCCATATGACAGTTTTATTGATAAGGATTTTGTTTTCTAGTGAACTTTTCCTATTAGCCAATGTAGTTCTCTTGCTTTTACGTCAAGTTACTTATGTGATGTTTCCAGTTTTTTGTCTAGGTGGATTCCTAAATATTTGGCTTGTGGTATTTCTGTATTATTTAGCTTTACTGGGGGACATGTGCCCTTACGTAGCGTAGTGTTGATTTGCTTTCATTTACTTTAATCCACTTTTGTAATTTGTTCAGATGGGCCTGTACATTCGTTGTTGTTGCTTGTGGTTCTTGGTTGGTGGAGAGGATGACTGTGACGTCGGCAAAAGTTCCTGTTGTTGTTTATCTGATGTGTACAGTATGTAAAGTAGTGGGTCAAGTACGATACCCTGCGGCACCCCTGCTACAATAGGAAAAAGTTCGGACTTTCCATCGTTCACTTTCGTTTGGAAGGTTCTGTTGGTTAGGTAAGATTTCAGAAGTAGGTAGTGATTTGGTGGAGGAGTTCTTTTTATTTTGTATAGCAATACTTGGTGCCAAACTCTGTCAAAATTCCTGTCCAATATCGAGGAAAACAACAGATCAGTATTCTCTGTTCTCCAGGACTTTGTTTATTTCCTGTAGAATGTCTGTGTCGAAATTCGAATTGGTGGCAGGGGATCCATTCCTGTGGAGGTAGATCTTCAGTTATTCTATGTAGGAGTAGTTTGGACATTGTTGGTAGCAAGCTTATTGAACGGTAAGATGACACGTTGGTTGGGTCTTTGCCTGGCTGGCCAATCAATATGATTTGTGCAACTTGGCCAATATCCGAGTCTTATGATTGTGTTGTAAATATATGTTAGCATGACTACCCCTTTTTTGGTGATTCTTTCAGCATTTTGGTGGTTATTAGGTCGGTACTCGGTGTTTTTTTCTGGTTTAGTAATTTTATCTCATTATGTACTCCTTTTGGAGTCATTTCTTCTATGGAATGTCTTGTGTTTATTGGATTTGATAAGTTTTCTTCTTATTCTTGATCTATTTCGTGATTGAAAGACTGTAGTGAGGTGATCTGCGAATAAATTTGCTTTTTCTTTGTCGCTTCTAGCCCATGGTTCGTGTTCGTTTTTTCGCACAGAAGGGACTGATATCATGGGTTTTTTTTGGCTTCCAGATGGAATTATCTTCTCGAAGTATGCTAGGGTAGTGATTCCGAGGCGGGGGTAACGGCGAGTTTGATGTGGGTTTGGTTGGTAGGCATCTCCTTGGGGATGAGTCCAACACTGTTTGGGTCCTGGACCCATTCGAACATGAGTTTCCCATCTCGGTCCGAAAAAAAAAGATGGAATTATCTGTTCTTGTTAGTTTAGACACGTATTGTTTGGAGCTAGGTCTGTACCTTGGTCAAGCTCTAAGTTCACCTGTACTAGCTTTTTAAGGCATTGGAGGACAATTAACCTCCAATTGTAGATAATATGTCTTCGTCTCATCAACATCATCGCAGAAACAGCAAGCTTTACTGTCCACTTTGCCTATCTTACAGAGATGGTCTCTGACTGAGAGGTCTTCATTGAGAGTTCCTGTGATTACTCTGAGAGCAGATTTCTGTAGCTCAAAGAACAATTTAGCGTAGTAAGCAGAGAATCGTTATATTCTTTTTGTCTGGAGCTCTTCTCCAGTAGATTGCACTAAGATATTTTCCCCATTTTCGGACTTCTTCAATGATGCATCAAGTAGGTTGTACCGATGGTAGGGTAAAACATAAACAGACTTAAAATTTGTGGAATAATGTCACAAGAAGAAAAAGTAGGTGAAGAATTTATTGGTTTAATCCAAATGATTGAGCTCGGAAACCACTATTTTCTCAATGCAATTTATTTAATGTATTTATTTATTGATAAACTAGAGAATAAATCCGTATTCTAGTCGATTTTAAAACAATAAAGCTTTTCGATGTTTTCCTCCGAAATCAGCGTATTTAACTCACCCATTAATTTTCACGGTATCCGTATCTAATCCCGATGATGACGCAGCCGAAATGTAACCATCGAAAGAGAACGCGCTGGTTGGTGATTGGCAGAGTAATGATAGGCACTGAACAAAAGCATGTCGACAGACAACCGAGAAAGCCTATTCGTTTACTGCAAACTCAAACAATTGATTAACCGTTTCCGGGACAAAAAGGCATTAATCACCAATGTCGCGGTGTGTCTTGAATGGAGCGCTGATGTCGAGTCTTTTGCTGTCTTTCGATTATTTATATCATGATACTCAGAAGTGTTGTTTGGTTGCTTTTGTTACTATTGAATTTCGAAATTTGTACTCGGTTTTTTGTTAAAAAATCCATTCAATTTTTTGATAAAATAATGCGAAATATTCTTCTTTTCTTTTTGTATCAATAGCATAGCTCGTATTTGACGTATCTAAAATGGAATAACAAGAATTTCTTATTCAGTTTCAAGCATTTCCCTACCGCATTGTATGTACGAATGATTTTAATAATATGTCAAGTGAATAAATACATAACCGGGCATCAAAGTCAGGATAATATAAAAACCGGACGATTTGTGTTATTTTGCAAATGCTTGTTAAAACTTCATATCCATTAATACCGCTAAAACGAACAAAAGCAATTCAATTATCTTCAAATACATACTAACAACTCGTAATGCTTTAGTCCAGTCAATAAAATTCAACAGGATTTCCAGTAAACCTCAACTAAAACATTAATCACAAAAGAGCTGCTCATGTACATTGATAGGTTAGGTTTTAAGGTGCGTGAATTTTTGTTATATAAATTCAGATGACAGAGACTTGTAACAATTGCTTTCTAACATTCCTGGTAAATTTTACCAGAAGTCCAAAACTCTTCTTGCAATCTCTTCTGATCCTTTAAAGACACCTGCAGCATCCTAGCAGCATAAAAAACTAGTTGCTTTTACGAATAGGGGAGGGTGAAAAAATGTGTGAGCCGTCACGGGACGCCTGGCAGAAACATCGAAATTGTTTTGTATAAGTTATATGCATGAAAGAACATATTAAAAAAGTGAGATATGGAAGAGAGAGGGAAATGGGAGAGAATGATGGGAGAGAGAAAGAAAGTGTATTGCGTGTGATTACAATCATTATTTAAAATTGTCAGAATCTAAGACGGATTCGGGAAGGTTTGCGACCCTCGGAATATTGTAAGGCTTTTTTTTTCTTATTAGACCATTTTTGACAATTTTTCAAAAATTTATACCATTTTTCAAAAATTTTAACAATATTCAACAATTATTGACCATTTTTGACAGTTTTTTTTAATTATTGACCATTTTTTCAAAATTTTAACAATTATTGACTATTTTTGACAATTTTTTTTAAATATTTAACAATTTTTGACCATTTTTGACAGGTTCTGACAATTATTGACCATTTTTGACCATTTTTAAAATAATTTTGACAATTTTTGACCATTTTTGACAATTATTGACCAGATTTAACAGTTTTGACAATTATTGAACATTTTTGACAATTTTTCAAAAATTTTGACCATTTTAGACCATTTTTCCAAATTTTAACAATTAAGGACCGTTTTTGACAATATTTGACCATTTTTGATAGGTTCTGAAAATGATTGACCATTTTTGACAATTTTTAACAATTACAGACCATTTTTGACAATTTTTAACAATTACAGACCATTTTTGACCGTTTTTTATAATTATTGACCATTTTTTCAAAATTTTGACAATTTTTCACCATTTTTGACAATTATTGACCAAGTTTAACAGTTTTGACAATTATTGATCATTTTTGACAATTTTTCAAAAATTTTAACAATTATTGACCATTTTTGACAATATTGGACCATTTTTGATAGGTTCTGAAAATTATTGACCATTTTTGACAATTTTTTATAATTATTGACCATTTTTTCAAAATTTTGACAATTTTTGACCATTTTTCAGAATTTTAACAATTATTGACCATTTTTGACAGTTTTTGACAATTATTGATCATTTTTGACCATTTTTCAAAAATTTTGACAAATTTCAACAATTAAAGACCATTTTTGACCGTTTTTTATAATTATTGACCATTTTTTCAAAATTTTGCCAATTTTTGACCATTTTCCAAAATTTTAACAATTATTGATCATTTTCGACAGGTTCTGACAATTATTGACCATTATTGACAATTTTTCAAAAATTTTGACAATTATTGTACATTTTTCAAAATATTCTACAATTTTTGACCATTTTTCAGAATTTTAACAATTATTGACTATTTTTGACCATTTTTGAAAATATTTAACAATTTTTGACCATTTTTGACAGTTTCTGACAACTATTGATCATTTTTCAAAAATGTTGACCATTTTTCAACAATTATTGACCATTTTTGACCGTTTTTTATAATTATTGACCATTTTTACAAAATTTTGACAATTTTTGACCATTTTTCAAAATTTTAACAACTATTGACCATTTTTGACAATTTTTCAAAAATTTTGACAATTATTGTACATTTTTCAAAATACTTAACAATCTTTGACCATTTTTCAGAATTTTAACAATTATTGACTATTTTTGACCATTTTTGAAAATAATTAACAATTTTTGACCATTTTTGACAGTTTCTGACAACTATTGATCATTTTTCAAAAATGTTGACCATTTTTCAACAATTATTGACCATTTTTGACCGTTTTTTATAATTATTGACCATTTTTACAAAATTTTGACAAGTTTTGACCATTTTTCAAAATTTTAACAACTATTGACCATTTTTGACAATTTTTCAAAAATTTTGACAATTATTGTACATTTTTCATAATACTTAACAATTTTTGACCATTTTTCAGAATTTTAACAATTATTGACCATTTTTGAAAATATTCAACAATATTTGACAGTTTTGACAATTTCTGACAGGTTCTGACAATTATTGACCATTTTTAACAATTTTTCGAAAATTTTGATCATTTTTAATAATAATTGACCATTTTTGATATTTTTTACAGTTATTGGACATTTTTTCAAAATTTTGAAAATTTTTGACCATTTTTTCAAAATTCTCACAAATATTGACCAGTTTTTGACAATTATTGGCCCAAACGAATGAATGAATGAATCTTATCTTACCTTCTGCTGCTTCGTTACCAAACTGTACTGTACTGGTGCACATCGGGTCTTCCGACATCTCTCAGGTCTATTTTAATGATTCACAGCGACTTGTAAGACGGTTCAATCCCGCCAAATTTTGCCAGAAATTTGGAAGTCTTCTTACAGTCTTCCCTGGTCCTATGGAGCCACCTGCAGAACTCTATCTTTAAGCTAGGTTGAGGAAAAGCCTAACTAAAAGTTGTCAAAAGTTTTATTAAACAGTTCCATATGGAAATTAATTTTTGTTCAACTAAAAGTTTTTTATAGCATTGGGAAACAGTTTCCGAATTTTCCATGCGGAAATGTTTCCAAAAAAAAATAAGTTTATTGACGAGGAATTTCTTAGAAATCTCCAGAATACATACATTTCCATCCTTTTGGTCTGACAAATTCCAAAATTCTTCGAAGCTTGCTGCTTCCTCAGAACAGCAAGCAAAATCTTACAGCAATTTTAATAAGTGTGGTACAATCGAAAAATTCGACAAAATCAAACCCAATGTTGGTTTTATCTGAGAGAAGCCTTAAAAAGTGGAGAATTTCTTCTTCTTATTGAAATTTGCACAATAAGTCCTGGATTATGTATGAATTAGCTCCAATAATCTTGATTTAAGAAGTATAGAGAAGGTATGCGAAAAGTCAGTTAAACTTTTTGAAGGGTCGAGTACGAACAAGGCAAACAATCTACTCAATATTTATCTCATGAGCATATTTGGAAAACTACACTATGGCTACTAAAACTGGACTAGACTGTAAAAATGAAACATATTCAAAGGAGAGAGGAAATCGGCAGCATCTAACAAATCATACCTTATACCTTTTTTAAATAGATGCTACTAAAGTTTTTAGATGGAATGAAAAATCTTTAGTGGATCAAGATGCAAATCTCTCCGTAGAAGACGATAAAGATACGAGTGAAGAAACAAAAATCCTGCATAAAATTATATGTCTTGATATGAAATAATGTTTCTGGGAGTTGTTTTTTAACGACTGGTCTATGGATCCATGCGAACAAAACGAAAATGGAAATAACAATAAAATAACCATAAATGAAACAAAGCACAAGCTGTGTATAGCCTGGATTGAGATATTAAATTAATTTCGTATACGTAACTCTATGTTTAGAATCATCAGTTCCCCTCGGCAATTGTCTATGTAGGCACTTTTAATTGCAGTAACGATATGTTTACCCTCAGTGGCGGCCGCCATCGAATACTTATTAAAATTTTGTCGACACAAAAGCAGGAATGATTCGAGTGTATCTCTCATTCTATATCAATAATTTTCTACTTGACACTTTGTTTTCTTCACTTTTTATATCTGCAGCACCTATCCTTCTCTATAAATATCCTGTTCTAACCCTTTTTCTCCCAAATTTCACTTTTTCAGATCATAGAACATTTGGTTGAACCATCTTGCTCTATTGCTATTGAGTTAATATCTTCTGTATGTTCCTTGTGGTGGACTCATTATTCCTTTTGTTAATTATTTTGGGAAATTAAACCACAATGTATTTTATATTTTCTCAATTATCAAGAACAATTAAGTTTTTAAATTCTGGTCCCTATCTAGCACCTAACAGTTCTTGCATAAGGTGGATGTTGTGCTGCAACCAGAGGAGAATGATCAAAAGAACCAGTTATTTGAATTTCAGTAAGAAAACTTGTGACAATAAGTAAAATATGACAATTGGAGTAAACAAACGTTAAAATACGTCACTTACATCTCTCCTCTTACTATATTTAAAAGCACGATCTCTAGCAAACAAAATTTAAACTATTATTATTCAATTTGTTGTTTTTAAACGTCGTCTCTCTTTTGTGTATTCCGCCATATTCATCTTATTGGCCGAACGGTTATTCCATTGGTGTTTTTTTCTTCTGTCGTTCTATAGTGAGGAATATAATGTACGATGAAAAGTTAATTAATAAGTTACAAAAAACGTAGTCGGTTTTGAGTTTTTGATAAAGCTTTAAGTTAATTATTAAAATTCAACAAAAAATAAGTACGATTTATGCGCCATATAGTAAAATTAAAATAAACGAAAAAAAAATTTTTGATTTGCGTTCAAATAACATTACACTAGGAATGTAAACTGAAATACCATTATTGAGTTTAGCATAACGTATATTTAGTAACGGAATCAGTTCCGGTTATAAATGGAATTGGACACGCATTACCGCACAGGACCGGATCCAATAGAAATTTAAAACCTACTCAAAACATCCTAAGCTCATCCCATAAAGAAAATCAGAGATAAGACCTCAAGATCTATTGTGTCCTCTTTCTTCTACTGATTTTCTGAGGAAAGTCCCAGAGATTAGTAGTACATTAAAAACTATATCCAGAACGAATTCCAGCTGCAGAGCTCCCCATAATTTCCACATCCCTTGACCAATTATTTATTATTGTTTTAAGTTGAAAGTTAAGCGACTCCCGAACGCTACAGTCAGTCAGCGCTTCTAATACTTAACACGTACAGCACAACATATGTTACGGTTCACCCTGCAATAGCAATAAAATTGATTAATAACTATAGTGTGATGCATAAAAGATTTAATTGTTACCTCAAAAATAACTGGCTCATAGGTTAACCTTGGTGAGAGTCTTTTACAAATTCCAAATTTGTCTTGATTCTTTATGTATCCAGTTAGCCATTTGACCTTGACCCCAACTGAAAAGGTAGAAAACCTCTTTTTGAAATATCTCCACACTAACCATTCTTTCCGTTTTACTACCTTCTAAACCCGCTTAGGGGTTAAAGGGGAAAAGCAGGTAGTAGCACATATCTGGGCCACTTTCGAATTCTGTGCTCTCCGGTGATCCCACCTCTACGCACCTTGACGCACTTGCTTCAGGATTTAAATAGCCTCAGTCTTCAGTTTAGGTAAGCATCCCTCCCCAATACATTAGTCTGCTAGGTATTTTGCCCTAGGATGCTGTATTGCTGTACATTTCGCTGGTATGTGAATGGAGGTTTCTTCTTTATCAATTCCACAGAATCTACATTCTTCTGCTCCACTAGTTTGATCTTTTTGGGATGCTCATTCAGGCGACAATGTCCCGTTAGAACCCCTGTTAAAACTCTTGGTGCAATTTTACTCTAAGATAGGCATTCAGTTGATCTCAACAGGTTGTAGTCACCCAAAAGAATCTTTGATACTAGTATTTCCAATGGTCAGATCTTCTAGTCTTTTCGGCGTTGCTCCCGAATGGTAGTTTCAGCCATCTCTTTGTTAGTGTACCTACTATTGAAGGTACATCTTTAAAATGACACACATGGTGTGGACAAAATGGCATACGAAATTTTTCATGAAAATCAGTCTATTACATGTAGAGTTCACACGTAAAACGCTTTGGTTTTTTTTCAGAACATCTGCACATGATGCATGAGTCCATTTTTTACTACTCAAGCACCTTAGCCAGACCTCTTTTAGCTTGGACCTGGAGTAGAAGTTATTCCAATAAATACAAGGACAATCTTAATCATCATCTCAAACTTCAGTGAAAGCTTGTAAGGAAGATACATCATTTTCACTGAAATCCAAAGCTTTTGTAACCTTTCTCTTATTTTTCTTTGGAACAGGTGGAGGAGTTGATTTTGCTTTTGCTTCTTCTATATTTGGCGTTGAAGTTAACAACAATACTGATGGTTTTTTGCGTGGTTTTCTTTTACCTTGTCCAGCCACATATGTTCCTTCCGGTACTGGACGGGAACATTGATATTCATGTCTTGGAGTATCAATTTAGATGATATGGGTATCGTAGGAATTGCAGTAGCTGTGTCTCTAGACTGGGCATGGGTTTTCTGCGGCTTATTTGCTTGCAATTATCAGTGATGTCAAACTGCCTGCTTCTACCTGAGATGGACCTGCTGAGGGTATGCATAGGTTTTCTTCTGCCATTGAATCTTCTACCCGATCTTGTTGCATGGGGATGTTTGTCGTCTCAATAGGCTCAAACAAATAATCTGGAAATATGTTTGGATCAACCTGTTTTTTGAAACCCATTGACGGCAGTTTGAACCGTTGCTACTTTGCCATAAGCTTTGTTGAGTATTGCACCTATTTGAAAGTGAGTAACAACTCTGTCTGGATGGCTCTTTAACCAAGTGCTCACTTCTTGGTTAAAATAAATCTTCAGTGGACCATATAACGATACGTCTAATGGTTGCATCCGGTGCGTGCAGTGAGGTGGCAAGCACACCATGATGATTTCATGCTCTTTTGTGAATGTTAAGCTTTCAATATCTTCATGACTGATATGTCCATCAACTACCAAAAGCTCTTTGTCATCAATACTTGCTTTTACATGCAATTGAAAGTGCACCAACCATTTATAGAATACAGCTGTTGTTATCCTACCTGATTCCTGCGCAATACCCATAGTACCGGTTGGAGCTTCGTCTAACAACTCCTGTTTCATGATTTTCCTAGGATAAATTAAACACGGCGGGATAAAATGGCCATTTGCACTCATGCAACAAACAACTGTCGAGCACTAGTCAAATCCCCAACCTGCTTACGCCTAGTAGTAGCAAAGACCTTTTGGGGTCTCTGGATCGTTGATAAAGCTGACTCATCGACGTTGTAGAGCCTATGTGGAGTAATGTTGTTGCTCTGAATAATGTCTTGGTAAATTTTGAAAAAGAGTGCTAGGTTCGGCTTGTTGAAGGCTTCGGCTATTGCAGCTGAAGTCGCTTCAGGTTTCTTCAATGATAGGTCCGGGTGTCTGCGTCGAAATCCAGCCAACCATTCATTGCCTGCTATCTTTGTTTCATTGTTGAAGTTATGAGAAATATTATTAACGTCTGCATACTGGTAGGCCAATTCCAAAACTTACATCCTTTTGAATCCAAACAATCTCGTTTCTAGCAATTTAATATGATCTACCAGTTCCATTTCATTTGTGAAGATACGTTATTAAATCCGTTCTAATCATGCTAACAAA
The DNA here is from genome assembly GCA_947563755.1 of Lochmaea crataegi. Taxonomy (NCBI): domain Eukaryota; kingdom Metazoa; phylum Arthropoda; class Insecta; order Coleoptera; family Chrysomelidae; genus Lochmaea; species Lochmaea crataegi. The sequence continues at coordinate 70,041,433 of OX387424.1, forward strand.
ATGCGAAAGTTTAAAAAATACTAGGTAGATACCTTTTGCAGTTGGAGCTAAGACTTTATTTTGTTTAAGGGCATGTCTTCTAAGAGTCGATTGTGATACCTTAAGCCAATAGCCAGTCCATTTCATTATTCTTCACAGCTTCAATAGCCTTTTACATGGAAGTTTAATCCCAATCCTGTGTATAGCATACTTATAGTTTAATGATTACTGGTAGATTACTGATGATTAATTGACCATGGATTCATCTTCGATTGATCATTGGTGACTGACCACTGATTGATTTATTTATTTTTGAATGTGTTGTCACCTGTATATTTATATACAACGATTCAAGTTCACCGTAAGTAAATATTAAATGTTTATTTACTACATGTTTTAATTTACGTCTTGAACTTGACTTCGTACCTGTCGACATTTCTACTTATATTTACGTAATATTCCAACGTTCTAATGATTTATTGAAATTAGTTTCAAGGACATTTTTCATTTAAATATTATTGTTATATAAGGCCAAAAGGCATTACAGCGCTGCCACAGGTTGCGATCTGTTACTAAGCGCTACTTTACAGGCCATTGTGACAACTAGTACGTCTGTGGTATTGGAGAAAATAGGTGTGCCATTTTACCCGCCTACCATATTTTGTACTCCTCTCCCCTATCCCAAAAAGCCACATCGAGGAAGAAGTCCCAAAATGGGAGAAGGAACTTCTGTGATGATGCAGATAAGACGGAGGAACACATTATCTTAGTTCTTTTTGGTTCTATTATATCTTACTATGTGGAGAATTCATGCCCAATACAATAAAATTTCGAAATTGAATTTAAGTACGGTTCTGTGTCGGTATCGTCTAAAAATCCGCGGTGTCGCTTTACTTAGTCACAACCCAACTTTAAAAAATTAAAATTCATTTGGGATTTTAAATGAGGAACTTGTATAGGACATTATATTAATTTTCTTTATGGGTTTCTTTTCTAATTGCGGATATATAAAAAAGCAATTGAACAATAATAATAATAAATTTATTGGTACCAGTATTTCATTACGTGTAGTTTTTGACTGCTTCACCTTTTTAGTAAAGTCATTATTGAAGTAAAATCAAAATAAGATACAAAACAATAAATATTTATACATAAACGTACACATTTCATTTTCAATAGCTAATCAATTTCATTTTATTTCGCTTATTTAATAAAATGTTTTTTTTGGCACCTGTCATTTTCTTTATTTGCCCCATTTTTGCTTCTCTCTTATATTTTTTGTATTCTACGTTACGTAAATCTTTTAAAGTTTATTTTCTTGTCATTCACTGAACAATTTGTGACATATCAGTCCTAACTAGCATCCCGGTAAACGGAAAACAATGCGAGGTTTGTAATAGAACAATGAAGTGCCCATTGCAAACATAAGTTTGTGTATTCATCAAGTTCATGGTGTGGTCTTGTACATTTTTATCTGTCTTTGTTTATATCATTGGCGGATATAGAGATATCCTTCAAAGGGACGAAATAGACCTTCCTTAATTTATATTTTTTTAAACGTTCTGGAATGGCTAGCTAGGATGTTGAAAGTAAAAGATTGAAGACAACAATAAAGTTTTCTGAATAAAAAAATGTCTACTGGAACTCATTTTAAACATTCGGAATACCAAGCGATGTTGAAGATAGCCATTTTCCAAGTATTACTCAAACTCTCCGCTTGTGTACCCTTTGAGCCTATTTTTGCAAGCTCATCAGCTCCTGGTGACCTGGTAATTCCGCTCTTCAGCTCTTAGATAAATTCCCCACTTTCTGACTCGAGATTGCCTTGAGTGCTGCCTAACTGTATGACATTATATGGATTTGCTTGCCTTCTACAGTTCTTTTGTTGTATTCTATCGCAAATTGCGCAGCTCCAGTGTCATTTACAGTATTAGATCATCGGTCTATCCCTATCTAATGGTACTAAGTTCTTTGTCAGTCCTTTCTATCTTTTGTCGACATCTCAAATGGCATATGGTTGTGTAGTCTGTTCTACTGCTTAGGACCTCCATTGCCACTAACCTCACGATATTTATGTGCCCTGATTCATCATCTGAGTCTTAACATAGCCATTCCTTGCTGCCATCAATCAGTCACCATACAGTAGAAGCATATGTTTTATAGCCAATAAAACATGTCAGGTTTTAGCCTCTATTTTTCCCCAAAGGAGCGTCTGGCCACTACTAATGTGGTATCTGCTCTCCTTATTACCTTTTAACAAGAGCGGGAGTGAATGCGAGGGTTAGGCCACTCCTGCGGGTGCAGGGGGGGATATTGCAGAGGGTGGTGCAGGGGTACAGGACATTCGGTGGACTAGCAGCAGCGGTGCTAGCAAGGACCTACTCATTGGACGTGATGGCTAGAGCTAGAAATAAACGCTGGAGGGGTGCGACCAGAGAGGAAGTACAGGAATGGATGGAGGAGGAAATAGAGAGAAGGTGGGAGGAGTATGAGGGCGCGCTAAAAGGAGCGATTGGGTATAGGAGAGATTGGATGGACCGGAAATCTGGGGAGGTGAACTACTTCTTGACACAGGTATTCACTGGACATGGGTCGAGAGTAGGGAACCTCCACAAGATCGGAAAAAGAGAGACTGGAGTGTGTGAGAGGTTTGAAGTGGAGGATGATGTGAGGTATGTGTTTAGATGCTGGAGGAACAAGGAAGTGCTGAAGAAGTTGGAGAGAAAACTAGGGGAGGCGGTGTATTGGGAGAACATGGTGAAGATAATGTTGAGGGGGGAGGAGGAATGGATGGAGGTAAGTTGCGTAGTAGAGAGCATGGTTAGGGGGAGAGAACAACTCGATATGGCATGAGAGGTAGGAGTGAAAGTGGATGGATGGAGGTAAGTAGCGTAATAGAGAGCATGGTTAGGGGGAGAGAACAACTCTATATGGCATGATAGGTAGGAGTGAAAGTTAGGGAGAAGACGACGGTGTGACCGGAGATTGTACCCGTCTCGAAGTATGCTAGAGAAGTGATTCTGAGGCGGGGGTAACGGCGAGTTTGAGGTGGGTTTGGTTGGTAGACATCCTCTTGGGGATGAGTCCAACACTGTTTGGGTCCTGGACCCATTCGAACATGAGTTTCCCATTTCGGCCCAAAACAAATACCTTTTAGAGAGAAAATAAAAGAGTTTTTTAGGACAACCTTTACTATAATTCCATTTATTATTAAACCTTCATATTCTATTTAACTTCGAACAAGATCTTATTACTGGAAAGAGGAATGAAATTTATTTTTGAAGCACCCTAGTCTTTCCCTTGTCCGTCGACCCTGTTACCAGCTTGAAGAACGAGCCTGCGTAAATGTAAATTCCAATTAAGCTTGTCCGTTCTTCTGGAATCTAGTATGCGGGGGGCTCGGACAACTGATTGATTCCGACGAGCACTTGTCCACCATTCGACAGAATCGTAAATTACATCTTTTTTTTCCATTTTTATTCTTATTTTCAAACTGTGATTCTCCCTCCGAACAAGGATTTTGGCGATGCCGATGCCTGGTTCAGGAACGAGGGGTTTCAATGAATGTTCTCGTATTCGGTAACGTTATTACAAGGCGAAGAATAAACTAATTTTAAAGCTTTGTCTTTTATACGAGGGACTATTGGATATTTTGCAAAAGACGACCAACCGTTTCGAGAAAATCATCTATTGATGTAATCATATCTTATTTAGTTGATAAATTAACTCCTAAATAAAATGCGTCAGATAATTACGACAGTTTTGTCATTTTGACAGCGTTAAAAAAGGTGCATCCATATAGGTACTGGAAATGGCAAAATTGTAGCTTCTTATGAATTAATAGATGTCAAAGATAATAGTTTAATACTAATATAACGCCTTACAAAGTTTTTCAAAGAACAAACCGTTCAGTGAGAAGCAACAACTACTTCTCGGGCTATATACCCCGACAGTCATTGAATTACACTTCTAAGGCCCGGTTTCTTCACCTCCTAATAAATAAAACCTTCGAATAATTCGAGTTATTTGCCAAATAAGTTATTAGGTCAATTAAATGGTTTAGTAGAAACATAACCTAAAAAAGTATACCTACCTTTAATAATCGTTAATATATAATACTAATTGATCATTGAATACGGAAGCTTTCGGAGATTTGTTCGATGTGGAATTGATTCAAGAAATACAGCAATTTCCAGAAGAACGAGCTTATTCGATTCGATATAAAATTGATCATTACAATTTTTGATCCGACGATGAATTTTATAAACGATTCCGCTTACAAAAACCTACTGTTTTTCAAGAAATAGAACATGGTTTGCAAAACACAACAAATCGGTATGTTCATTTCCTAATAATTCTTCCTATGTATGTGTTTTGTAGTAGTTCTATATATTTTTTAGAAATATATCAAGAGCTGTTTCGCCAATGAATAAATTATTAATCACATATAAGCTACATATTCCGAAAATTGAAAAAGCAAAACCATCGGGTATCGAACCCGGGAACACTCGATTAGAAACCCATTCGCTAAGCCGCAGCGCTACGACGGTTCGTTCCTATCGATGTTCGGATCGGTATTATATTCATTTAGCGACTCTTTGGTGTATGGAAAAGATGTTTTCATGTGTTATCAACTGTAGAAAATTTTTTTAGTACATATTAAAGTGGCAAATACTTATTTGTTAGTTCGGATTCAAACCAACTAGGGTGAAGAAACGGTAAACCTTTATTCGCCAACTAAAAGTTCCCACTAAAGTTATGTGGCTAACAACTATTTGGTACTTTGTTAGAACATGAAAAAACCGGGGGTTGGTATATCTGACTGCTGGGGTCTGGTTGAAGCCAACAGGGTGGATCGGGCCCGCAGTAAGTGGCTAACCTCTCGACATGGGCTCACTGAGATTAACCGTATCTCCATAATGGCCTATTGCATCGAAGATGGGAAAACCCCGATGGAGTACGCATAGTTCACCAATTGGTACTGCCCAGAATACACATCACAGATCACAAATCAGAAGTGTGTTAGAAGAACTTCATAGTAGCCACTCAGTAGGACATTTTGGTACTGAAAGAACACTGGCACGAAGTCGGGTAAGATATTATTGGGTCAACTGTCGAAGATTGGTGCAAAAAATGTGATCTGTGTAATAGTAGAAAAGGTACTAAAACAAGAAGCTAAAGAAAAATGGCACAGTATCTTTCCGGAGAGCCTTTTGAAAGACTTGCAATTGATATTCTAGGCCCACTTCATTTGATAGAAAGAGGAAACAAATACCTGATGGTTATAATGGATTATTTCTCCAAATGGCCTAAAATAGCACCTTTTCCTAATCAAGAAGCGGCGACAGTAGCAGAGGCTTTTGTAACCAACGTTATTGCGAGACTCGGAGTCCCTCTGGAATTTCATTCTGATCAAGGACGAAATTTTGAATCCGAATCATGGCAGTAATTGATGAAGACTTTAGACATTAAGAAAACACGCAGTACGCCTCTCCACCCACAGTCCGATGAACTATTTTCCAATATATTCCGATGTTCGTCTCTGAAAACCAAAAAGACTCGAACACTCTAGTTCCTCTATTTCTGCTAGCCTATAGAAGTTCTGAACACGAATCAACCAGTTTTAGTCGATCTATGCTAGTCACTGGCAAAGAAATGAAGCTTCCCCATGATATTTTTTCAGAAGACTTCCTCCTTATGAAGAAACAGAAGAACGTACATCTCCAATGTACATAGAAAGCTTGAAAGAAAAATTGGAAAGGATCCACAATTGTGATGTGGTTTAAACGTTGACTCCAGTCCAGTATTATGCTCTTAGCAATGCAATCGATGCAATAGGCCATCAAGATGGTTGTATGGATTATTTTTCCAAATGGCCTGAAATAGCACCTCTTCCTAATCAAAATGCGACGACAGTAGCAGAGGCTTTTGTAACCAACGTTATTGCGAGATTCGGAATTGCATTCTGATCAAGGACGAAATTTTGAATCCGAATCATGGTAGTAATTGATGAAGACATTAGACATTAAGAAAACACGCACTACGCCTCTCCACCCACAGTCCGATGAACTATTTTCCAATATATTCCGATGTTCGTCTCTGAAAACCAAAAAGTTCCAAATAGTTCCTCTATTTCTGCTAGCCTATAGAAGTTCTGAACAAGAATCAACCAGTTTTAGTCCATCTATGCTAGTCACTGGCAGAGAAATTAAGCTTCCCCATGATCGGAAGACTTCCTCCTTATGAAGAAACAGGAGAATGTACACCACCTATGTATTTGCAAAGAAAAAATTTGTAGCATATATCCTCCTCGCTCCAGAAGTCCAGCAGGCTGGACATTATTCTAATATATTTCTACTATTATCAAAGTCAAATCGCATCGATATTGTCCCACAGTCCAGTCGACTAGACGTTCCTTTAATACTGTAATTAATGAGGTTCCTTAATTTATGTGGTGCAAACGTTAATTTCTTGTTGTGAAGTGAAGTTAGGAGGATGTTTCGTCAAAATTTCAACTTTGAAAAAATGGATAAAATTACGGGACTCAATTGAAATTTAATGATCTAAAAAAGGATTTTTTTAAGCTGTCCAGCACAATGAACATCAGGATTAAATTTGATAACTGTAGTTATTGCTTTTTTCGATTTCACACCGTAATAAGAGACACCTAACTGAAGAGGAACTATTTGAAACTATAAACAATAGTGTCTTCTATGATAGTGAAGACGAGGATGACAATTTTCCTGTTGGGGAAATTCAAATATAATCTTCAATTAGATAAATAACATGTTATTGTAATGGGTAGCTTATTGTTAAAATATTATTTATGTACTCAGAATTCAGGTATAAAGCAGATCCGTTTCTATTAAAATCAATTTACCAATAATTATAACAAAGAATTAAATATTATTTATTAAGTTAGGATCATATATTTCCGGAAGGACTTTACTTTATTAATTGTACAAGTTGTGTTAATTTGTAACAGAAAGCGTATCCTCAGAACTTGCACGGCACTGTTCACAGTTATCGGATGGGCGGCGTCAATAGCTCCCTAGAAAGCATTTAGGACATCAAGTTAGCTGGCGAATACTGTATAGCAAATATATTTATCTATCCTACCATTATAAAATAACGGGAAAATTAGGTTACTATGCAAGTAAATAGTTCAAGCATGAAAAATATTCAGTATTTCTTAAGGATTTCGAAACGCAAAAAATATACAGGGTGATCCATTTGAAAGTTCCTTATTATTCCGAAGAAAGGAAAGATCTGACAATAATGTAAATACCACCATAATATCGGACATATCACAAAAGATCCTTGCACACCAAAATCTATAAAGATAGTGCTGGATAATTGAGGCGTTCCATACTTAAAACTCACTCTGTATAATCTAGATCTTGCGAATAATTGTCAAGGATCTGGGAGAGACAAAAAGACAACCTGTACAGGGTTTCTCATTATATTTTGACCCCCACTTATTTTCATTAATTTCGGGAATACAAAAAAAAGTTTCAAATAAAAGTTGTGTTATTCTATCTATACCGACCAAAAATGTAGCAACAGACTGAATTTCGTATACAGGGAGTGCCCAATAAAATGCATCTTCAATATTTTGAATGGGACACCCTGTATTTTTTTATAGTTTTAAGTAGTCCTGCATTTTCTGATTACAAATATATAACATTGTGTAGCATTAGTTTTGTTCTATAATGGCGTATGGTACTACTAATAAATTCACATATAGTTCAAAAACAACTTTTGCATTTAGAAAGTCAACAAAATTAATGATCTATTGTAATCTTAAGTGTAGTATTGTATCTTAAGTCATTAATTTTGTTGACTTTCTAAATGTATAAGTTGTTTTTGAACTATATGTGAATTTATTAGTAGTACCATACGCCATTATAGAACAAAACTAATGCTACACAATGTTATATATTTATAATTAGGAAATGCAGGGCAATTCAAAACTATAAAAAAATACAGGATGTCCCATTTAAAATATTGAAGATGCATTTTATTGGGCACTGCCTGTATACAAAATTCAGTCTGTTGCTACATTTTTGGTCGGTACAGATAAAATAATACAACTTTTATTTGAAACTTTTTTTTGTATTCCCGAAATTAATGAAAATAACTGGGGGTCAAAATATAATGAGAAACCCTGTACAATATTATTTTGATAACGATATACTGTTGGATTTTTATTAATTGAGTAGGTACTAAAAGAATATTTGTGAGATATTGTGATAATTTTAAAGAGTTTTAGAATATTTAAGGAAATTTTCGAGGACAAAAGAACGCAAGAACGGTCGTTTGTCAAGTACCAGAAACTTGTTGTAGCGACAGGAAGTTTTCGGATGAGCAAAAACTCCAATGCCGAGATATTAAAAATGATCATCAGTGGCAAGAATTCCTCTACAGAATGAAAGTTTTTATGGAAGTTTTCTGCGAATGACTGACGACCCGCATAACGTATGCTGTCTGCCGCTGATTTATTACAGCCAGCGTGCTTCAAGACGACCTGAAATAGTCCACTAAGAAAAATAAAGAACCACCAAATAGAAAACCGACTCGTCTCTATATATATACGCTCGCAAATCATTCTTGAGAATATTTAAACTGGACGTATACACTCTTAAACAATTCACTGTAAACTATATAAGTGTAATTTATAAACAATTACGTTTGTTATTGGTGCACTTACACTGTTAAAAATAACATTTAATTGCCGTGTTTACGAAACGTGTACAAATAATTGGCAAAAACAAAAAAACTAATATACGTCTGTTTCGGATTAAGTACGATGACATCAGCAGCTGTAACGTCAAAAATTATTGAAATTAATTAAAAATTTTTTGGGAGGTGTTGAATGGTTGTTATTAGTTTCGATTAATTATCGACTCCATGAAAAATGCAAGAAAACGATTTTGTTCCTGAGAACAGGAAGCTGAAGAAGCCACTCTCCTGGGAAGTCTGGGGAACATTATGAAAAGGTATTTTCCGAATTTAATGAATGGAAAAAAGCGTAATGACAATAAATGAGGAAGTTCTGCTATCGTATTTCTTAAATTTGAAAAAGAAGTATAGAATTTCATCCATGTGGTCGGAAAGCCCGGAAAATGCCCAGAGGAGGTAAAATCTTACAAGCCTATCAGTCTACTGCCGATTACGTCAAAAATAATGGAGATCCTATTTTTGAGCAGACTTCAGCCAATAATAAAAGTAAGGAACTTAATCCCCGACCACCAGTTTGGTTTCCGCCAAAAACATGGCACTATAGAGCAAATCCATCGACTTGTAGAGAATGTAAATTCAACCTTCGAACAAAAGCACTCACAAGCCTTTGATCGGGTTTGGCATGACGGCCTCCTGTTCAAAATTAAGAAGACTCTTCCAATTAACTATTATCAATTTATCATCATCTTCGTGAAGCATGGTGAAGACGTAACGCCGTTGTACGTAATACATGCCGGTGTCCCGTAGGGCAGTGTTATGGGACCAACGCTGTATCTCCTGTATACAGCTGATCTTCCTTCTATAACAGGAGTCGTTACCGGTACCTTCGCTTATGACACCGCTATACTATCCCTGGATGAATCACCAGGCATCATCGAAACTACAAAATAGTCTTGATGAAATCTCTGTTTGGCTTATAGCTAATGGGACGAAATCTGTACAAGTCACCTTCACTACTCGTCTACATGTCCTCCAGTAACACTGAATAGGGTCCAAGTCCCACAAAAGCCGATGAAGCAAAATACCTGGGTATGTACCTTGATAGACGATTGACATGGAGGAAACACATTTTCACCAAACGTCTTGCAATGGGACAACAAGCTCGCAAAATGTACTGGATGATTAGAAAAGAGTCGCAGCTCTCACTAGAAAACAAATTGTTACTTTACAAGTGCATAATAAAACCAGTCTGGACTTATGGCCTACAACTCTGGGGGACCTCTGCAAAGTCAAATATAGAAATTCTACAAAGATTCCAGTCCAAAATACTACGTATGATAACCAACCATGGTACATAACTAATGATAGGCTGCATCATGACCTAAACATAAAAACTGTTAAGCAGGAAATCAAAGACAGCGCAGAAACATACAAAAAAAGAATATTACAACACCCCGACACACTGGCGAAGCACTTAATGAGTGAATTAACTCTTCCAAGGAGATTGAAAAGAAGAATACCACAAGATCTACTAATTAGATGAATTATTATGAAAAGCAAACGTTTCAGTGGACGCGTTATGCACATGCCATCAATAAAAATACATAACCAATTGCTGAATGTCGACAGGACAGATTGCAAGGAAATTTTCACAAAAAAAATGTGGTCGTTATAAAGGTCCATAAAAACATAGTCATTGGAAAACATAGTAAGCTCACTACCCATCTGAAGAGTGAGTCGAAAGAAAAGAAAGCTGCGGTATTGGAAAGGGCACAAGTGGAAAAAATTTTGATAAGGCCTTGCGACAAAGCATATTTGATGATTAAGGTAATATCTCTCAACCTTTTAGACATTGTAGATGATGATCTTTATAAGTTGTTGTTCTGAGAGCATAATCCTGGACTGGAGACAAGGTTGGAACCACATCAAAATTGTGGATCCTTTCCAATTTTTTCAAGCTTTCTATACATATTATTACATATTATACAATGCTACACATTTTTCCTTTCCAACACCAATGCAATCAAAGAAACGTCACATAATTTGCCTTATATCTACTAAATTACAAGAGTATCGAAAATACCTATAGGATTAAACAAACTTTAGCTATTAGTGTCGAAAGTACCTATAGGATCACAGCGTTCTGACCACTTGGTGTCGAAAATACATCCGCTCATTCAGTTTTTGTGGATATTGGGTGTGGGATCCACGCATCCAACGAGTATTGTTACGAGACCAGCATCTACAATTATGCCGATTTACGTTTCCATCAATTAAAAAAGTGGCCTCATTGCAAAACATAACATTACTTAAAAAATTGGGATCGTTTTGCTTGTATCATTTTTCCACATCATTATGTCTGCAAACTCTTCACGTTGATCGAAATCATCATCTGACAACTCTTGAACTAATCTTATATTGTTTGAATGGAATTTATTTTTACGTTAAATTTTCATTACGGATGTTGTTTGCGAAATAACAAGTTCCCTGGATATTTATCTAGTAATCAAGTGAGGATAGTTTTCTAACAGGACACAAAAATCTAATTTTTCTGCGCTTTGATTTGGATAAAGCTTTTACTGAACCAGTTTCGTTAAACTTTTTTACAAATTTTCTCATAGTGGAGCTTCTGCTCTAACAAATTACAACAAATAAATTAGAAAGGCGAAGCCATTAACAACAAGGAGATTGCGATGGCCATATCTCTTGACATCCAAGAAACATTCGACATTGCACTACCGACTTCCATTGGTTCAGTTTTGGCTGAAAAAGGCATTAAACCAACCATGCCAACAATGCCATGCTCACTAATAGAACAGAAACTACTTCTCTTCAGGATGAGACCATTAGCTCTTCGGTTTCTAGGGGCTGCCCACAAGGCGGAGTACTATCTCCCTACTGTGGTCACTCTTGATGGATTACTTGCTTAGCGCTCTCGAAAGAAGAAGGGTAGAACTGCAAGTGTATGAAGACGATCTTGTTATCCTGGCAAGGAGAAAGTCAGGAAGGGAAGCATATAATATCCTCCAAAAGACGTTGGACGATGTTCACAGTTGGTGCCAGAGGGAACAGATGTCTGTTAGCCATGGTAAAACTAGGAAAAGGGAATTGGAGGATCTTCCACCACTTTTCTACAATGGTGAGGTCATTCCATTTGCAGCGGAAGTAAAATATTTGGGGATTATCCTAGATACAAAACTTACATGGAACGCTCACTTGGAAAAAGCTATCCTTGTGGAAATGTCGCAGAATCTGTGGAAAATCTTGGGGCTTGGGACCCGAACAAATCCATTGGATATTTGTGATGATTGTTAGACCAATGATCACATATGGAGCTATTGCTTGGTGGTCAAAAGCTTGACAGCGAACAGCCCAAGCAAAGCTCTCTGGCATACAGAGACAGGCTTGTCTGGCAATTACTGGTGCCATCATCTAGTAAACTACGACCTGCCTTAACCCGTCCTAATTTCAAAAAGAGACGAATGGGTCCTCCGTAAGGATTATTTATTATAAGCAGACAGCTGTTGGTACACAGATGGATCAAAAACACCCTCAGGCTCTGGTGCAGGTGTATACGGGCGCAGACCTAGGACATAAATTTCAACCTGTCTAGGTTCCTATGCAACCGTATTTTAGGCGGAAATTTACGCCATCGCTCCATATTTGGAGAGATTGGAGCTGGTCTGGATCCCTGGCCATTCTGGCATGGATGGCAATGAAAAGGCGGACTCTCTTGCAAGGGATGGTGCCGCACGCGGACCAGAACCTTCAATTGGCATCGGAAACAAATACTAAATACCTGGACAGCAAGAAGAGCTTTAGACTTCTGGCATAACATACCAGGATTGGTTCATTCAAAGGCTTTTATACATTCTTCAAAGAATGTCTCCAAACAAATGTTAGACTATAGCAGGCATGACCTACGTTGTCTAATAGGCCTTTTAACAGGCCACTGTCATCTGAATCATCATATGCTAAGAACTGGACTGTCGGAAGATCCGACTTGTCGTCTTTGTCTCGAATCAGGTGTTTGATGTTTGGCTGGGTTTTTCTGAAATATCATTCACCAATCAAAATAATCGGCTTTGTTAAGAAGATGAATTTGTTTGGTGAAATTTGAATAGGTATGAGCCACAATGTCTCGAAGTATGCTAGGGTAGTGATTCCGAGGCGGGGGTAACGGCGAGTTTGAGGTGGGTTTGGTTGGTAGGCATCTCCTTGGGGATGAGTCCAACACTGTTTGGGTCCTGGACCCATTCGAACATGAGCTTCCCATCTCGGCCCGAAAAAAAAATGAGCCACAATAGACTCTTGCAAGTCGCCGTGGAGGGCCTTATAGACCCACTCACCACAAACCTAACCTAACCTAGAGGAGCTTGTTATGGGATTTCGGTTAGGATGTAAATTATTGAAGATAGTACACGTTTCTTTCTGGATTGATTTTTTTACTCAACATTGAATATATTTAAAAATCTATTAGGAATATTTTTTGCTAATTTTTACTTTCACAGAATCAAGGAATATTATTGGACAATCTAGAAAATGAACTTCCAGTTATTTCCGAAGATGTACCTCTTATAAGTATGTGGTTCATATATGACGTTGCTCCTCCAAATTTTGCAATATTATTGCTGGAGTTTTTAAGGATAGGACGAGAATCTCCTCGCCCATTGCCCCAAGGTGACCTGAACGCAATCCCGATCTTAAATTTACAAGATAATAGAAGGCTTTAATGTATTTCAGCAAATTTATTAAAAAATATTTCTATTAATTCATGTTTAGCACTTTTCGCATTTTGCAGTAACGTATTTTTTCCAGACAATGAAATAAATTTTCCTTTTTACCCTAAATCGAGCATAACCGCGTATACCGTTTTTGGTTTTTGATTTATTTCATGGTGTTGATTCGCATGAAATCCCTTAGGTTGTTCCATTAAAAATTTCATGTGCTCCGAACCTCAGATACTTTATACAGAGTGTCACACATTAATATCAAAATTCCATAAAGTATTTCACATAATATAGAAAATAGAACGATAATATAATATCTAAGTTTTATACACTAGTAAAATGTCAATGTAAGTCGGTTGACAAACAAAGTTTGTGGTGATTTTTTTCTAGTGGAAAGATCCTTTGCTTCCTTTTTCATCAAAAATGTTGCTTCTTACCATCATTTTCTCTTACTTACATGTATAACCTTGTTTTCATAATGCATCTATAGATCAAGCAGGTTAGACTCCGTTTCACATAAGAAGAAGCCACGTGAAGTTAGCCAACTGTCTTGCGCAGAAACCAAAATCGGTCTTATTTATCTATGTCGCCTCGTGCCATTGGCGTTACAAACTATGTTTCATGTCGTTAATTTAGAGTATAAATATTTTAACTTTACCAAGTATTTTTATATACCAGTGACTATTGTATGTGAAAATATCTCTAAAATCCCAAATGTTTCATTTAAACTATGCATTTTGTGTTAACCTACAAAACGTGAAAACGTTACGCTACTGATTGGAAGTCGAATGTCAATTTTACAATATGGCGCTGGTTTTGAGAACAAGTTCGCGCATATGACTGCAACTTCATGTTGGTTCTTCTTACGTGAAACGGAGTCTAAGAACAATTTTTTGGAATAGAAAAATTAACTTTAAATTTTTACGAGGGTTGTCTTAGCCTTGGCCGAAAAGGACTTATCAAATATAAAAAAATGGTTAGATGCAAAGCCATTAACATTAAACTTTGACAAAACTTATTATCTTCCTCTTAGTTGTAATCTGATTGGACTACCGCAATTATTTTGCCCAAATCAAACCACGTTATACACTCTACGGTTCATAAGAGTAAATCCTGCCATTAAGCCGGCTTATAGTTTTTTTTTATACAAATTCTGTCTGTAGTTTTGGGAGGCTGAGTTTAGACCCACAGCACTTAGGCCTTATGTGACCCATTGTACATCCTCCCGAGGAGTTGTCCTCCTAGGTCATCGTCCATCCTGTCCTTTTCAAGACTTTATGGCCAGGACTCAACGAACACATACTCTAGCCCCAATTGACTCTAATTGGTTTCTGTTCTTCCGTCAACAGATGCTGTATCCAACGAGAAACTTATTTTTGTACAGATGATTCCTCATGTAAAATATTTTAAATTGTGTTCATTGAATAACGCTCCCATTTCACGATATCAGGATCAGCGACGTTTTCCTGAGTGACTTCTGTTATTGGTGGACCAGTTATTGGATCGTAGCTAAGATAAATCCGTCCACGTTTAAATTCTCCATACCAACGAGAAATTCTCTTCTGATGTGGTGCTTAATTGTCGAAAACAGAAACCTGAAATATAGATGGCAGCACACTGTATACCTACACTTTATTAAAACTGCAATGAATAGAGCATTAACCTTCTGATGGGCAATAAACCCATCCGGTATATGTTTAAAAATCTAATTTCCATATCAATGGTACAAATATCTCGTTTACTGTTTTTTTTTATATTCTACAATCAAATATCGTTATTTTCGTCATTTGAACTTTTGATTTGTATTTAATTTAAGATATGACCACTCTATATACAAACCCTGGAGGCGGTATATGTATTGTGGTGGCGGTCTCGTTAGATCAAGATGCTGGTCGGTGTTGGGTTACCGGTCCGGTTGGTTCGGTAGCCACTGGCGATGACCACGAAAGATGTGTATGAAATCTAGATGGGATTTTGATATTCACTTGTCTGCGATCTTAGCACATTTCGGATATATGTCGTGACAAGTAGCAGTTATTATATATACGATGATAAATACTTGTCAAAAAAAATTGGAATTTAGTGAAAATTAAAATTATCTGACACGTCTTTGAAAAAAAATGTTGTGAATTTCTTGCACGTGAATGTACAGGTTGATTTTACTTTTGAAAAACTTATATTTTCTCAACGGATTCAGGGTAATTTACTTTTTACCAAACGACTTCATACAAAAGGACTGTACTTTGACTTTGACGATGTATAAAATGAAAATTGTTCATGTAAAGTTATTGTTCCCAGTAGATTGGTCATTTGAAATTTCAGTTCAAAATTCATAGTTTTGTGGTATTTACAAGACTTTTTATGTTGAAAATGCGTTTTTTCGGAAATTTCCTGCTACTATTAGAAGGTGAAAGGATGATTTTATCAAAAAATTAAGTCAGCCAGTCGATTTCTCGCCTCAAAAAACCCATATTATCATAATTTTTGTTTATTGTAAATTTTGAACAAAGGGGTAGGTATGGAAAAAGTTCACGCTTTAACATTTTCCCCGTAAAAAGCTTGAAATTAACGATTTAAAATGTTTCATACCTACCTACGAAGTAGAAGTATTTACTCTCCAAAAATTGTATAAATATTTTCTGGAACAATAATTTTTTTTACCTTTCGGGAATTCTTTCTTATTTCTGTTATTTCTTACAGGAAAATCCTTGAAAATCTGTGAACTATAGTATAATATCGATCAGTTCCTCCGTCGACGACGTTCCGTTGGATCAAAAGCACCAACAGACCAGTGGCGTGGATACATCTCCACTTTTCTATATGATCCATCATTGGTAAGTAACTAGATAAAAATTATGAATCTTTTTAACTAAGAAAAATATAAATTATATAAGATTGAGTACTGGACGGCTATTTTCCTACATTTTCCTCAATTTTGAGTACCCCAGGGAACAATTTCAGGCCCTGTCTTTATATTAATAGTATATTTTCATTGCGAAGTGCAGGATACATAATTGAATTCGTTGATGATACTGCATTAATTTATGACGCACAAACTGATTTAAAATCAATGCATACCTGGTTTGATGATAGAAACTTACCATAAGTTTAACTGAACTTCTACTTACCATTATTTAAGTCTTGAAAAATTACAAAACACAGTATAAAACGAGTACCGACCTTTCTACAGATTGTGTACTGTCCTAAATACAGTCGTATTAATTGTTAAAACCATCATCCAGTCCATGTAATAAAATGTTTAGCCACCAGAGGTCCCAATCTCGAGATAAACCCAGAGAAGTGAAAAGAACAGTTAAACCGTGGAGGGCCGTTCCAGAAACCAGGAAAGAACAAGTTATCCTGACCCATCTTCGAATAGGTCACATCCGATTTTCCCATTATCACTTAATGTCGAAATCCGAATAATCCCGCTGTACAGTGTGTCAATGCCCTTTAACAGTCAGACACGTATTAATAGACTGTCCAAAGTTTTCACAGCAAAGAGTGAGAAGAATACATTATGGAAAACTTGGTAGCTTATCTACGTGCTATTCAGTTTCTGCACAAAATTTAATAATTAATTATTAAAATTGTATGTTTTTTATACCTATACTGTAGTACTACTTAGTATTTATTGTTCATTTGGTAGCGCTAATAACCTAAAGGGTTGATGCGCTTTATTTTTCTTATATAAAAAAATATTTAGCGCAGTCTTACTTATGAAAAAAGAAATTTATATATTTAATGGTTCCAATTGAGAAGTTTGTTGAGTAAGCCACTGGCTTGGCGTCGTATGCAAATCAGGATGGCGGCGGGGTAGAGTAGTGGCGACGCGACGCGTTACTACGCGGTTTGCATGACAAGGACCAAACGACCGACGCCGACGACGCTGGCTGGGTTGCTTTCCATACGCATAAACTCCAAACTTGGAAATGGAGGTGGGCCGTATTACAACTGACACGTATATTATGCGCACTCTATACATTTGCGAAAAAAAACTTAGCGACAGGTTGGTTTTAAATATTCGACAAAATGGAGAATTTTATTCAATGTCTTCCGAAAAATTAGGGGGTATAATAGTTATTTGGGCACTTCTGTTTTCTCTAGTTCATCTGCAGTGTCACTATCCATAAACGAAGCCTCAATCCTTACAGTTATCCCATGCTGTTTTTTTGCTTTATTTCTATTTCTCTTCAATTCTCTAATTCTTCAATCCATTCATTATCTTCATCTCCAATTTTCAAGTCTCTCACATCTTAAATCAACTCTATCTATTAATTTCGAAATCACCACTATTGCTGTTATCAACTTTTATAACTGCAGATTGACAACGGCTAACAAATGGTAAAAACAAGTCGACAACTAAAAAACAAATGATTTATAAATGTAAGTTATATTAACATAATAGCATGCATAGAGAGACACGCACATCTGTAGTTAATTTTGAGTTGTTTATAACGAACATACCTGTTTCCTTTTCGACCGTTGATCTTCGTTTTTGTTGTTAGTTCATATTCGATTTCATGAAAGTTACAACTTTTCACCGATAACACGTCCATTTATATATTTCACCAAAGAAAAAACACTTTTTAATGACGACACCCCATTGACGAACCTGTCTAATCAAATATTCCTTGCAGCCTCTGCAATTTAAATATTGCTAGATGTCTTTTGCTCAGCAGTATAAAGCGATAGGTACATGGCCCCTGGTGAAAGTATCAGAAGCGTTCAAGTTCTTTCTAGTTTGTACTACAAAGCAATATTACAGGGCTGTATCAGAAGGGGAAGGGGAAGGACCAAAGAAGCTTCAATAAGGGGGAGGATTTTGTCAATAAATCTTGTACTTTATGGAAAAAGAAGAAAATGTCCTGAATCTACTTTGACGCTGCTCACAAGAAGACCTGGAAGATGTAGTGGTCTAATATGAAGACTTTTGCGAGGATTTGTTGTCACTCTCGAAAATCATGGAGAATGATGGGTTTTATACCTTAAATATCATAAACTGTAAAAAGAAGTAAAATTAAAAGCAAAAGCTATCAAAACATAATTGTGTTATGCGGTTTCAAAGGCTGAGGCCTACAACTTTTTTTTTCTCGGGCCGAGATGGGATGTTCGAATAGGTCCAGGAGTGTTGGACTCATCCCCAAGGGAATGCCTACCAACCAAACCCACCTCAAACTCGCTGTTACCTCCGCTTCGGAATCACTACCCTAGCATACTTCGAGACGGGCGGCAGTACCTCGCACACTCTCCGCTCACACCGTCGTCTTCTCCCTAACTATCATGCCATATCGAGTCCTTCTCTTCCCCTAACCATGCTATCTACTACGGCACTTACCTCCATCCATTCCTCCTCCCCCCTCAACATTATCTCCCCTAGTTTCCTCTCCAACTTCCTCCTTCCTCCAGCATCTAAACACATGCCCCACATCATCCTCCATTTCACACCTCTCGCACACTCCAATCTCTCTTTTTACAATCTTGTGGAGGTACCCTTCTCTCGATCCATGTCCAGTGAACACCTGTGTCAAGAAGAAGTTCACCTCCCCGAATTTCCGGTCCATCCATTCTCTCCTATTCCCAATCGCTCCTTTTAGCGCGCCCTCATACTCCTCCCATCTTCTGTCCATTTTCTCCTCCATCCATTCCTGTAGTTCCTCTCTGGTCGCACCCCTCCAGCATTTATTCCACGTCCAATGGGTAGGTCATTGCCAGCATCGCTGCTGCCAGTCCACCCACTGTCCTGTACCCCTGCACCACCCTCAGCAATATCCTTCTCTGCACCCGCAGAAGTCGCCTAACCCTCGCATTCACTCCCGCTCTTTCACCCTACACCTCCGCACCGTACAGCATACTCTGCTCTACCGTCCTACCAATTATCCTCCTCTTCCACTCTCCCGGCCCCTTTACATTACACATCAATCTCTCCAGCCATGCTGCCCTCACTTTCCCCTTCTCTGCCACCTTTAACATATTTAACAGTTCTGAAGGATAACTGACTATCCAACCACACCCTTAGGTATTTCATCGACTCCTCCATACGAATTCTCCTTCCCTTCAGCGTCACCCCCACTTCCCTCGTCTTGCTCCGTCCCTTCACTAGCAACCCCGCCGTCTTATCTTCCGCCACTTCCAGTTCGCACCGCTCTATCTTCTCCACAATATTCCTACACATTATTTCCGCCTTTCTTTCTATCTCCGCCTCTCCCTTTTCCGTACATACCAGACACATATCGTCCGCATACACCGTGATCACCTCTAGTGTCTACTATCACAAGTCCTGTCAGATAGTTCTCCACCACATTATCCAACCCCCCCCCCCCCACTCCAAGCCTCGGCAACGTGCCCAACACTGCCCGTTTGCTGACACTATTGAACATGTTCCTGACGTCGAAGAACTCGACTAGGGCCAATTTCTTGTTCCTCCAGCTGCCCTCCCTAGTCCTTTCCACCAAGCCCATTACCCTGCCCAGCGCAGAGATACATGATTTTCCCTTCGCAAACCCGTGATGGTTTACCCTAAAACCCCCATTCCCCATTCCAATTTTCTCCTCAATCCTATCCTTCATTATCCCCTCCATCAATTTACCCATACCACACAGCAGGCTGATGGGTTTTTAGTCCCCCGCCTGCTTCCCCTCTCTACCCGCCTTCTTCGGCAGTATCACCCTGGCCACCTCCCATCCTTCTGGAAACTCTTCCTCCCTTAACACCCTGTTGAATAGTACTGTTCATTGTAATCCTACGCTCACGCCTATTGCCATCTTTCCCTCTCTTTCACAGCCCTGTATTACATTGTACAATTCATCTACATCATGTCCAAGTCCCCTTTCTATCTCCTCTCTTACTTTCTTCCTCATACTCTCTGCCTCGGCTTTCGTCCACCTCCAAGGGACGCCTACACCTAACGGTGACAGAGTCACAGTACCCTGAAAATGACCTCCAGCAGTAAAAGGTGGAAAATAGAAAGCGGGTACTCGTTCTGCTTTCCTTTGGAAGTGTGGGATTGACTTCTGTTACCAGAGCCGACCAATCTAAAAAACAACGTTCCTGGAACCGTCCATAGCGAACATTTCGTCGGGATATGTCGGTTTTACTCATCCATTCGTTGCTCTACTTCTCTCTTTCAATCATTTTCATCATTATGCTGATAATCACATTAATCATCTCCTGGAAGCATTTCTTGTTTGCCAGAACCCAGTGCATTATCTATTCTGAAGTAAAAGGCTTCACCACCGAACGAAGAACAGATCCCTTGTATCTAAACACGACGTGATCCGCATCATCCACCACTCCACACACATATCATCCCCAGTTATCTTGATTCTATAGGTGTTCAACCAGAATGATCCATGCTCCTTCAGGAACGCAGTGAAGTAATAGTTTGTTCGTCTGGAGGAAAACCTCTGCCACCGGTCCACGTTCGGTATTATGGTCCTCGTCCACCTAGCTCTGCTCCCTCTTTTCCATTCCATAATCTTATCTCTCTTTCCTTCTCTCACTATTCTGGTTGTGTCACCTCCCCTGTCATAGATGCATTCCCTCTTATCCACTAGTATCTGTACTGGCACCGCACCCGTAATCACTTGCAGTGCTACCAACTATGAACCTAACCTATACCAATTAATGTTGAAAAGAGGTCTTTTTCTGGAGTAGGTACCTGCCTAAAGTTGTTAGGGACTTAAAATATGAATTTTTTGAATATTCATAAACATCATTCGTTGATAGCGAACGGTTGGTTGTGTTTCGAGGCGATCGCGATCCTTCACCTTTTTATCGTATCCATCCAGAAATGGTGGTTTATTAGCATAAACGATACATATTTCATGGTATATTTGCTACTGATAGTAATTACTCACGTAACAATTTATCATATAACTCCGAACATGCTCCTGACGTAATTAGATAACGATGTGTGTCGGAAGTCTATATATCATCTTTGTCTAATTACCGAGTCAATGGATACACACAGGGTGATACAAAATACAAATGCAGATTATCAATTTCTTGGTGCTTTCAAAATGGGAAAAATATCGGCCAGAGGAAAAATCAGATGAAGAGGCTCAGTTTTTGAGTAAATTAATGCCTTGAAGCCAGGCAAAGCAAAAATTAGAACAATTAGATGGGTCGCAGCAATAAAAGAAGACTCAAATGTATGACACAAGCAGACGTTTTGGGCAGGTAAACATTTGAAGATGAGATTTTTAATTGGAAAGCCGGTCAAAAGGATCCTCTTGAGCTTGAGCTCATCGGAAACAATGAACTAGGTGTGAGCAAATAACAATTTTAAAGATAAAGACAACGCTTTATAATGTTCACTTAATCAATGACCTATGATTGATGCGATACAATATGAAGATAACAATAATTAATATTGTATAAATCAATAGCGACCATTTGAATTATAATATCAATTACCAAGATGACCGTTATGATTTGTATCATTTGCATGGCAATTAAATTATTTAAATAAATAACCACCTCTAATTGTTTTACACGGTAATAACAATAAGCATCAAATAAATATTTAATGAGCCGATGAATAAATAAATACTTGCGTCGATTTTGACATTAGACATTTGCGAAATACACCTCGGTTATATCAAATTTTATTTGAATTCAATGAATGCTTCGGTTCGAGATTAATATAAAGATTCGTGCAAACTTTACAGTATGAGTTATTATAATTAGCTGCAAACCAACAGCGTTGCCGGATCTGCTTCGGTTGCTTTAGATAACAGGGATACAAAAAAAATATGACGATTGAAGCACTTCCTTCACACGAATTCTGAATCAATTGATTTATTCTTGAAATTGATGTTTGAGGAGTCGTTTTGTGCTAAATCTGGGCTGTAAGGTGGACGATTCAATTCTGAAAACCAGAATTATTGAGTTTTAGACTGAAGCCTTTGAAAATGGTAAAAAGTGAAAAAAATTATAGTAGGATGAAACCCATTGTAAAATGAGGAGAATAGAACGAAAATGGAAGGAAAAATAATTTACGTGCGATCTGAGGTCGGAAAGTGGTAGGGGGTTAGTTTTTAAGGGTAAAAAACGGTTTATCTCGATCTCCGGCTAAACTACAAGTCCTATGGAAAAAAGTTAAATGGCAAAGTTGCAGGTAATATAAAGTGTATAAACAGAACTATAAAATGTTTTATTTCACTTAAAAACAAATAATGAATATCCTAAGTATGTACGTAATTAATTTTTAAAGTTTATTCACCTCTAAATCGGCTCAAAAAGTCCTCGAGTACCCATTCCAGCATAAGTAATTCATAATACTCCATTTCCACCAGTCGCCAACATCAGACCACTCTGTAGCTCAGACTAGACCAGACTGAACACTGAACAAAATACTCTAAACGATGCACGATGTAGTGACTATTAGTGCCTATCTTGTGCGAAATGCAAAATATCCGTTACAATTAATTAAACCCTTCAATTGTAGCTAACACACTCAGTTAGTGTGTAGTATCATAATTAAAATAATTTCAGAGAAACAAATTTTAATTGCTCAAATTAAACTGTTAGCTTACGAAATGTAATTTCAGAAAAATGTCTTCAGAAAGATAAAAAATTCTAGGGTAAATCAACAAGTTCAATTATGGTTAGCTAGAATTTCTCTATTAATCCAGTTTACTTGGCCTGTTTTTCTCGGTGTACATAAAGATTAAAAAAAAATTTCGAATTCGAGAATTTTTCGTTTCTTTGCATTTTCTGAGAAGATTTACCATAATCATGCATATTTTTTTTTGACCATCAGAAAGTAGAGATTTCAACGCACAAAAGCCCACCGACTTTTTTGAAAAAGCTTATATTTTGACGTGAGAATTTTCGATTGAAAATTAGGGTGCTTTTTCGATATTGAATCAAAATAAGGTGAAAAAGTAGATATTTCAAATCAAATAAATTACAATGTGTTCGGGACATAAAAAGGTAAATTTTCACCAAATTTCGTGAAAAAAATTTTTTTTTGTAAGAGATAAAAATAAAAAACCAAAAACTTGGTTTTTTGAATTTTTCACGATAATTTTGAGGTTATGTGAAAAAACTGTAACCACAAAAGTTGTAGATCTTTATATTATCTACAACTTTGCCATTCAATCTTTTTTCATAGGACTTTTAGTTTAGCCGGAAATCGAGATAACCGTTTTTTACCCTTAAAAACTCACCCCCTACCACTTCCCGACATCAGATCGCCCGTAAATTATTTTTCCTTTCATTTTCGTTATATTCTCTTCCTTTTCCAATAGGTTCATACAACTATAATTTTTTTGGTTTCCAAAATTATCTATTTTTGATGGTGTTATCTGAAAAATTGGACATGGTAGGATTTTTTGGCCAAGTTAATTAAGTAGAAGTATTTAAATGATTAGTTGATTAGTATAAGAAATATCAGCATGTTTCTGGCCTGGTAACATTAAAAATCTTCTCTATCAATTTGTATTGGTCTTCGATCTTAGCTTGGGCTTCCCCTCTACTTTATCAGCATCTTGTTCTTTCTGCCGTCGTTGGGCATGTTTTCATTGCTCCTGTAACACTGTACATGTCTCGTCAGATTCTTTTTGTTTCTCATACAGTTAAGATTGTAATTCAATTAAAGTATATGTAAAACTAAATAATTTGTGAAAATAAATCTTTTTAAAAACGACTTCGGCATTCTCGATAAGTTATTTGGCGCAGTCAGTAGGATTTTCAGAAATTCGCGTATCGAACGTGTATTTTTCGTTTGAACGATTGACTGAAACCCGAACTTACAATACAGGGTGTGTCATTGTGTGGAAGTGTTGTGCTGGAGGCTCCTCAAAAATCAGACAGAATCGCTGATCCAGTAGTCGTCTTTATAGAGACATAAGTGAATGCTAATAGTCGTTTTGTTTTACATGTGAGTACATTTTTCCAATTGGAACAATTAAGTGCATTTTATGAAAGAAATAACCACATCCATTTACTGCCAAACTCAAGAAGAGATTGTTACTCTCCAAGGGAGCTATCTATTTGAAATTCAAATCAACTGTCAAGTAAAAATACCATTCCAAAATATCGAAAACCAAGAACACCAGACAAGCTCAGGTTAACCAGTTTTGTTTCCCAAATTAAAATTTTACGAAGCCGAAACCCAGAAAATTTGAAGATTCAGCATAGATGACACCCCGTTAGATGAGTTGCAAGACCTGAAGATGAAACTGTTGGAAAACCAGCATCTGGACTATTATTATTTATGTATTTTTCAGTATTTTTCTAGTCTACCTTGCATACAGGTACATCAT
This sequence comes from Lochmaea crataegi, assembly GCA_947563755.1. Taxonomy (NCBI): domain Eukaryota; kingdom Metazoa; phylum Arthropoda; class Insecta; order Coleoptera; family Chrysomelidae; genus Lochmaea; species Lochmaea crataegi. Next base: position 70,066,097 of record OX387424.1, read on the forward strand.
TCCAACGTGCTGTACCAAAAAGAAACCTCAAGAAGACTATCCAACCCTAGAACCATCGGCTGTTCAAATCCCTCGTTATCCCTGCGGATTTGAATCTTCGAGGGGAGGAATTACCTCCTGCCTTCACTGGTATATTCTAAGAAAAGTGCTGATTACAGCGACATCATATTATATTTCCTTATTTATAAGTACTTGTTTCAGTTGTTAACAATCTCGTCAGATTATTTTTGTTTCTCATACAGTTAAGATTGTAATTCAATTAAAGTATATGTAGAACTTAATAGTTTGTGAAAATAAATCTTTTTAAAAACGACTTCGGCATTCTCGATAAGTTATTTGGCGCAGTCAGTAGGATTTTCAGGAATTCGCGTATCGATCGTGTATTTTTCGTTTTAACGATTGACTTCATGCCTTTTTGGTCTCCATTTAACCTCACCTCCATTGGTTTATTTTTTTAGTCGAAGTTACATTTATAATCTCTCCCCTCATGTGCTTGTTCTTATTTCTTTTTCTATACTAGTTTGGTGAAACTTTTTAACACTTTTTGCTCATTCTAAGTAAAAGTCAAAAATGTCAAAACATCTTATCACTTTTGGCAACATCGCGAAAACAACTTACCTCAAACTAAACTAAATAAAGTACAAAAACGACTTATAGTATATAGTATATCTATATATATATAGTAGGGCAATCATACTTAATCATTGTTAATAAGTAGTTTGATAGAAAACCTGCTACTGTTTGTCCGTAAATCTGCCGTGATTGCACACACATTGATATATAAATTATATACCCAGGATTTTCTTGTTATGCATAATAATGAGAGAACGATGTCGTATATAATAAAATTCAATTATTATTGCATATAGGAAGTTTCTGTTTAAGCTAATTTTATAATTTTCCAATGTAGCCATTCGGCGTCAAGGGAATAGATATCTCACCCTTGGTTACATGACATGTAGGTACTATTATTTTCTAATTAAAATCTCATTTTAGTGATTAAAAGGATGCTGAGCTACAAATATAAGACAAGGAGTATGAAAGAGAGCTCTAAAAATAAGAGAGAAAAACACTTTCTAAGGCTTCAAAAATTACTGTAGGTGGTCACGAATGAACGATTACAGAATATCAAAAAGGTGCTTCAGTAGCAAGATGTAAGCGAAGGAATGAAAAGAAGGAGAAATAGCAAGTGCACCCAAGGTCTACTAAGTCATAATAAACCACCTATAGACATGACTGACAGGACGGCCATATTGTTCTGGAGGGCAACCGATCAGTTAGAGTTGAACCTTGTAGAACAATGTCAATCTAATATATATTTTATTTAAATAATAAAAAAGCGATCAACAGAGGAGTTATATGATTCTAACGAAAGTCAAGAGCCACAGATTCAGGTACACAGAGAAATCAATTAAATAGTCACCTCACATGGAAATCGAAAAAAAATACCTTATCTTTTTCTCCCCGCATTCCACACTTAACATTGCTACAAGATAATTTCAAGAACTTATTACTAATTAAAGTCTAACTATCATCCGTTGTTTACCAGTAAACAATGAAAACTAAATATAATATGATATAGGTCCTCCAGAACAATATGGCCGAACTGTCAGTGACGTTATTCTGGCATGGAGTTCAGTGTAAGGTCAGTATGGCCAACAAAAAGTGGTCTTTATGACAAGAATGACGGTTAATGTCTACCATTCAAAACATAAGATTTCTGCAGGTTTTTTAACATTGCGAACATCTACAATGCCTAATTAAAACAATGGATAAACCCTCGAAGTGTAAGTTTTAAAATTTACTGCTGCATTCTCAACGCATCGGTGGCCAATAATTCTAGGAAGTCTCCATTTCACTTCTGTCATTATGTCACTAGTTATGTCAGATGTCAGTGAAAAACGCAACCAGAAGAATAAAGAGATACAACTAAAACTACTATAAAAATCTAATAAACCTTTAAACGAATATCAACAAAAACAAATAAAACCAACATCTGACATAACTATAGTAACAGAATGACAGATATGAAATAGTGGCTTTTTTTCGTTTTATATATCTTAGCTCCTCGCAGCTCGCGGCTCTTACTTTTTCAAGAAGGGCAAGGAAAAATAACAATTCCATTGAATGAAGGTTCATTAAGGTGAAGGGTAAAACGAAAACAAACACTTAACCTCATTTTATTCTCCACATTTTTGAAATGTCACTTTCTTGAAATTTGGCAACGTCGGCGCCTAGAGCTACGGACAGATGCTCCTACCGATGATTATTCAGCAAAAACGTCATTTTAAATTTGCTTCGGAGGTGTATTGATTGCTTTAATAAAACAATGTAGATGTTCGCAATTATCAAAACTTTAACTGTCATTCTTGTCATCAAAAACCACTTTTTGTTGGCAACACTAACCTTAAACTGAACTCCTCTATTCAAAGAAATACGTAGACAAACGAAGGCAATACGATAATGGTTATTTTAAAGGAAAACCTTCCCTATCGCTTGAGCGCTATACTCAGATCATACTGTCTGACGTCACAAGCCATGGCAGCGTACAGTTCCGTACTAAGTTATTTAAAAAAAAGGTACGAATTATATTTTAATCATTACTTCAAAATTAGGTTAGGTTAATGTCACCTGCCATTGTCACTACTGGTCATATCCTTATGCTGAACCATGGAGGCTATACAAGGAGATCGAACTCATACGGGAAAATTCACAATACCTGTCCTCAAAATCGTCGATCTAAGCAGTTTGTTTTTTCACCGCGGCGTCGCGCATTGTAGCTAAGATACCATATTAAAACTGTCACGACAATAACCTTACTTTTTATATTTTACCAATTTGACATTGATAAAAACTAGAAAATTAAAATAATTGTTAAAAATTGATAATGTTGTTGAAATTTATTGCAATAGTGGTTGGTAGTGCAGATTATTTAAAAGGAAGACGTGAATTGAATTTAATTTAAGTAAACCAGAGTTTTTTCAGTTACCAAAAATAATAAGAAATATTCAAAGATAAAAATAAAGTGGGAAAGGAAATATTTATTATGATAGACTTAAATTATATACCTTACTTGTGAGAAGTCTAGAAAAAGCACAATTGTACACAAAATACTTTACTTTTGCTGATGACATTATTATGTTCTATACAAGTACAATTTAAGAGAACTGGAAGAAAAAAGGTGAACAAAGATTTGAATAAAAACCAGAGATGGTTGATAAGGAATAAGCTGTAATACTAATTTGAAAATATTACTGGCATATTCTTTATACAAAAAAATATGAATTCAGTTGATATTCAGATATTAACAGGAAATGAAAATATAAATAAGGTGAGAACATACATTGAAGCAAATATATACATCAAATAGAATAAAATTTATGTTTGCCAATTATTGGTGCACTTTACCAATGTAGGGATTACTAAAACCATAAGACATTGAAACTAATCGGTGGCACTTATTTCTTACCAATCTTCAGCTACCTAATTCCAGTGTGGCAGACTTGTGGGAAAACATTCATAGATAAAAACACAGAGGATTCAAAATAGTGTAGTGAATGTTTTGTGCAAGTTCAGTTACAGAACGTCCACAGTTATATATTTTGTGTACGTACTTATGTATTTTACTAATTGTGACTTTCCACTGTGTTTGCTCCATTAGGAAATAAACTTTTGTAAATTGCAATTTTTGTATTTTTAAAATAAAATTATTTTCATGTATGATACGGAATTATTTAAATATATTTTATATTGAAAATCTGTGCATGAACTAATGTCATGCACACATGTCACATTGATTGAAAATATATTGTATTTTTCATTGTTATTGAATAGATTGAAGATTATGCATTGAGTTTTAAGACTTTGGGCTTCATCCTACACATGTTAAACCATTTCAGTATTCTGTTATAAGTTTTTGTAGCTTATTTACTGTTATTTTGAGATTATTATGACTGATCAAAGCGATGTCATCTATATACTGCAATATGTATGCAAATTTAAATGTTCTGTTGCTAAATCATAGTTGTAACAAGATAGATAGATTGTAGAGCAAATAGGACAGTGAGGAACACTGGAGAAGTCCTTAAATGTTTTGAATAAAACTGTAATTTACTCATACTTGTGGTGTTCTATCACTAAGGTAGTCTTCAAGATTAAAAGCAAGTATTTAGAACACATCATTTCATATGGTTTGTAGAATATACCACAGTTCCAAACACCATCAAACGCTCCAGTAATGCCTAGAAAAATATCAGCACTATGTTTTCATCATAGACTAGAGGTTTGTATATTTGATGTCAGGTTCGATAGTGTGCATAGTTGAGCATCTGGTATCAAGATATAGATGTATTTTCTGGTATCCTTCAATTAAATTTTTTTGCAAGAGTACTCGTAATCCTATAAATTGAGCAGTAAATATGAAGTATTCTAATTACCTTATTTCAACTTATTACTCATAATACCTAAGCTGGATAAGTATAATAGGCAATAGGATAGGTAGGTATCAAGTTAGAGACAAAATACTGATTGTATCTTTGAACAATGTTTAATGATCGAAGGATTGTACACTTTATATTTAGGTAAAAGAAGTTACATAGTGTGTAGTAAATTACTTCTCCTGCAACTCTCTGTATATTCAATATTTTCATAATTTCTTCTTGTAAAGGCTTGACCAGTTTGGAAGCAATAATCTTTTCGTTCATTTCATGGAAAATAACCTAAAATATTAGATATTATTAATTATGTAATTGTTTTATTACTTCTTATTAATATGACCAAATGTGTGTGTTATTAGAGCTTATGACTACTGGCTATTTATCTATACATACTTTCTATGTTTTCCAACTGTATTTCTTCTAGTTGCAGTTCTCAATTATTCGAAGGCCATTTAATATAGTACATTTGAAGTGGCACATTTTCTCCAAGCATTTCAAGTGATTTTTCCTTTTTTTTTCCACCGTTTTTTCATATTTTTGTGTAGCTAATATTTTTTTACTATTTTGGAAGCCAGATTCTGAAAAACTTTATACATAAGCATTGTAAACATATCTCTTTATTCATCTTCAATTTATTTTTTTATCATTGGGCAATCCAACTTGTGAACTTGGTTCTAGCATATACTTACTTGCACCTAGAGTGTTTTCTTTATTCTTCAAATTTCTCTTTTAAAGACTTACACTCATTCTAACTGTGCTGGACCTTTAAGAGTGTTCTAAAATTCCATACTGAAGAGAAGACATGATAGTAGATATTTATATTTTTTATCACCTAAAAACATAAATAAATTCAGCAGCACAGAGTGGAACTGATTATTTTACCACCGAACGATTACAATTTTCGATATTTTTGAAAACGAGAACAAAATACGGATTTCTTATTCACAATATTTTCCATTTCTGTGACCTAACCTCACTTACCTCACACGTGAACAGCGAACTGTCAAAGAAGCTAGCAACCAATAAAACATCATGAAATCGAGTTTTATGATTGGCTGTCGTCAGATTGTTTGGTGTCTTAGCATATGTAGTGCCCTCTATAATGACCAGAAATTGGAATACATGGAGTTCGATCTCCTTATCTAGCCTCCATGCTCCTACCGATGAGTATTCAGCAAAAACGTCATTTTAAATTTGCTTCGGAGGAGTATTGATTGTTTTAACTGTCATTCTTGTCATAAAAACCACTTTTTGTTGGCAACACTAACCTTAAACTGAACTCCTCTATTCAAAGAAATACGTAGACAAACGAAGGCAATACGATAATGGTTATTTTAAAGGAAAACCTTCCTTATCGCTTGAGCGCTATACTCAGATCATACTGTCTGACGTCACAAGCCATTGCAGCGTACAGTTCCGTACTAAGTTATTTAGAAAAAAAGCCACGGATCATATTTTAATAATTACTTCAAAATTAGGTTAGATTAATGTCACCTGCCATTGTGACTACTTGTCATATCCTTATGCTGTACAGTGATTCCATTGAATAGTTGATGTTTTATATGAATATTATTATAATGATAAAAACCAAAAATGTTCGAATCAGCAAGTTGCTAATGATGAATCGTCGCCAATGAAGTATTTCGACGAACCGATCGACTACTGACAAAACTGCCGCCGTGACTACAACGTTTGAATGTTTACAAACAGAACGCAGTCAGCTGTGAGTGCCGAGTTTTGAATTAATGCTGCATACATTTGAATATATTTACGCGTTACACCGCCGAGTATATACGTTGCCTATCATCTCGCCAGTTTAACCTTCCCACTGTGTACTACGACGGCTTGGAATTCGGTATTTCATTGTGGAAAATCGATACCGGAAAATGCGAAAAATATCTGTCTCGCGGGAAAATCCTCAGCGGCAACCACGTCCACATTATAACAAACGTTAAGATTATCTTACGAAAACCTTTTACGTTTTCATACAAATTATTATTTTTTGTGTAACTTACAAATTGTGAGTGAAAACAGTAAAAGTTAACAGAATACTTCTTAATATCAACAACTAACTTATAACCACCAGAAAAATACAAACGTCTCCTAAATTAATTCAAAGTCATTGAATTTTAATATTTATTTATTTCGTTATAATCGGTATCATCTTCGTTATCCAATTCTTTATTATCATTCCTTATCTGGCCTTAAGTAAATGGAACAGTACTGTATCACTTCCAGTATTATGTATCTAGTAACTTCCATCCATGGCTTAATACTTACCTGGAGAAGAAAGTCTTTTTCCACAACAGACTTGTATAAAAGTATTCGGTTGGTTCAAATTAACTGAATACGTATCGACAGTAGATATGAGTAGCTTTCGGCGCTTACTGGTAGTTGTCAGGAGTCTCACCAAAGAGTACTCGCCCTTTGTTCTGGAAGAGGTATTGTATATCTGGACAATAGTGTTAGTGTTAGTGTTGGTGTAGTGGTAGTGTAAACAGTGTTCAGTGTCAAGTATCGCCAACGGTTCCAGAATTCCCAACTTAAAACCTTTTACGTTTTCATACAAATTATTATTTTTTGTATAATAAAACTTACAAATTGTGAGTTTTCGAATAACATAAGAAAGATCTATTAAAGCTTACTGGAAAAAACAGTAAAAGTTAATAGAAAACTTATTAATATCAACAACAAACTTATAACCACCAGAAAAATACAAACGTCTCCTAAATTAATTCAAAGCCATTGAATTTTAATATTTATTTATTCCGTTATAATCGGTATCATCTTCGTTATCCAATTCTTTATTATCATTTCTTAGCTGGCCTTAAGTAAATGGAACAGTACTGTATCACTTCCAGTATTTTGTATCTAGTAACTTCCATCCATGGCTTAATACTTACCTGGAGAAGAAAGTCTTTTTCCACAACAGACTTGTATAAAAGTATTTGGTTGGTTCATATTAACTGAATACGTATCGGCAGTAGATATGAGAAGCTTTCGGCTCTTACTGGTAGTTGTCAGGAGTCTCACCAAAGAGTACTCGCCCTTCGTTCTGGAAGAGGTATTGTATATCTGGACAATAGTGTTAGTGTTGGTGTAGTGGTAGTGTAAACAGTGTTCAGTGTCAAGTATCGCCAACGGTTCCAGAATTCCCAACTTAAAACCTTTTACGTTTTCATACAAATTATTATTTTTTGTATGATGAAACTTACAAATTGTGAGTTTTCGAATGACATAAGAAAGATCTATTAAAGCTTACTGGAAAAAACAGTAAGAGTTAACAGAAAACTTATTAATATCAACAACTAACTTATAACCACCAGAAAAATACAAACGTCTCCTAAATTAATTCAAATTCCTTGAATTTTAATATTTATTTATTCCGTTATAATCGGTATCATCTTCGTTATCCAATTCTTTATTATCATTTCTTAGCTGGCCTTAAGTAAATGGAACAGTACTGTATCACTTCCAGTATTTTGTATCTAGTAACTTCCATCCATGGCTTAATACTTACCTGGAGAAGAAAGTCTTTTTCCACAACAGACTTGTATAAAAGTATTCGGTTGGTTCAAATTAACTGAATACGTATCGACAATAGATATGAGAAGCTTTCGGCTCTTACTGGTAGTTGTCAGGAGTCTCACCAAAGAGTACTCGCCCTTCGTTCTGGAAGAGGTATTGTATATCTGGACAATAGTGTTAAGTGTTAGTGTTGGTGTAGTGGTAGTGTAAACAGTGTTCAGTGTCAAGTATCGTCAACGGTTCCAGAATTCCCAACTTAAAACCTTTTACGTTTTCATAAAAATTATTATTTTTTGTATAATAAAACTTACAATTTGTGAGTTTTCGAATGACATAAGAAAGATCTATTAAAGCTTACTGGAAAAAACAGTAAAAGTTAATAGAAAACTTATTAATATCAACAACTAACTTATAACCACCAGAAAAATACAAACGTCTCCTAAATTAATTCAAAGCCATTGAATTTTAATATTTATTTATTTCGTTATAATCGGTATCATCTTCGTTATCCAATTCTTTATTATCATTCCTTAGCTGGCCTTAAGTAAATGGAACAGTACTGTATCACTTCCAGTATTTTGTATCTAGTAAATTCCATCCATGGCTTAATGCTTACCTGGAGAAGAAAGTCTTTTTCCACAACAGACTTGTATAAAAGTATTTGGTTGGTTCAAATTAACTGAATACGTATCGACAGTAGATATGAGTAGCTTTCGGCTCTTACTGGTAGTTGTCAGGAGTCTCACCAAAGAGTACTCGCCCTTCGTTCTGGAAGAGGTATTGTATATCTGGACAATAGTGTTAGTGTTGGTGTAGTGGTAGTGTAAACAGTGTTCAGTGTCAAGTATCGCCAACGGTTCCAGAATTCCCAACTTAAAACCTTTTACGTTTTCATACAAATTATTATTTTTTGTATAATAAAACTTACAAATTGTGAGTTTTCGAATGACATAAGAAAGATCTATTAAAGCTTACTGGAAAAAACAGTAAGAGTTAACAGAAAACTTATTAATATCAACAACTAACTTATAACCACCAGAAAAATACAAACGTCTCCTAAATTAATTCAAATTCCTTGAATTTTAATATTTATTTATTTCGTTATAATCGGTATCATCTTCGTTATCCAATTCTTTATTATCATTCCTTAGCTGGCCTTAAGTAAAAGGAACAGTACTGTATCACTTCCAGTATTTTGTATCTAGTAAATTCCATCCATGGCTTAATACTTACCTGGAGAAGAAAGTCTTTTTCCACAACAGACTTGTATAAAAGTATTCGGTTGGTTCAAATTAACTGAATACGTATCGACAGTAGATATGAGTAGCTTTCAGCTCTTACTGGTAGTTGTCAGGAGTCTCGCCAAAGAGTACTCGCCCTTCGTTCTGGAAGAGGTATTGTATATCTGGACAATAGTCTAATCAACAATAATTTTCTTTTCTTGAGTTTGCAGGATCTACTGGACAAAAATTTATGTAGCGAACAATGAGATCTGATTTATATGGTCCATAAGATCTTAAGGTATTCGGATGCTGCCAAAATTGTAACAGATCCTCAGGACAATTTCAAAATGATGTAGCAGTTGTATGAAAAATGGTCTGATGTGGTTAGATCTTATTTTTCCTTCTTGACGCGTGTCATAGTGATTTTTCCTGCTAAATTGTAGCCCAAAAATACACCAAGCAGTGTCTCCAGAAACTTCTAGGGGTTCCTAGACCAATTTTTATCAGATCATCCGTAAAACTTTCCAAATGATTTGGTATAGTGGTTAACGAGTTGTGTGGAAATTTGAGAGCTCAAACCTGATCTGATTTTGATGGAAACATCTCATTCACTTATTACTCGCCAAATAATTATTCCTCCTTGTAAATTGTAATGTAAAAATAGACCAGGAACTAGCTGCAATGTTTTCAGGATCCTTTAGAGGAGAATTTATATGATATACAATGAGTCCTGTTTTTCAGTGAAGTTTTTGGTGGACCAAAAGCCTCCTCGTCCACTAGAGCATTTGGAAAGTGTCCAAGTCATTTGAAAAAAATTGGATAATTGCAATTTGGGCCATCAAAGCTGATCGGAACCATCTTGTAAATTCTTTACTTGCCAAAAAATCATTTTCCCCGGTAAATTGCATGAAATATCACCTAGAAAAACTCACCAGCCTGGAAAAACAATCTTGTTATTGGTATGTTATATATATTAATATTGTAACCCTCGACATTTAAAATGATCTAGATTTTGGTTTTACGAGTAATAAGAATCGAATCCTCTCCCTATTCCCTAACTTCGACATCATTTTTTAACAAGTCGTCACACAATGAAGTTATTTGAGAGCGTAGAGGAGCTATTGTAATTGACCACTTGTTCAGATGTATCTACAGTAAAGGCTCGGCTGTAGAGACCCTTTCGTCTTTATGCAAATTTTCCAGCCGAAATTGAATTATAAATTTGAATAATAATAACCTATGACGCAATGCTAGATTTGGGGGTTTTATGGCTTAACTTGATATCGAGTAGGAGTCATTGACGCATTCATACGAGTATATCTACAAACTAGAGGAATTTTCACTGTAAGTTGCTCCAACTTAAAAAAGCTTTCTTCGACAATATGAAGCATTCGACCAAATCTCGTTGTAAAATGGAAAGGATGGAAAGTTCTAGTCAATAGGAACTCCTATTTTTAACACTGACATCACTGAAAGTTGCCCCAACTTAAGGAAGCTTTCTTCAACAATTTGAAGCTTTCGACGAAAAACATTCTGTTGCAAATGAGAAGGATGGAAAGTTCCAGTGACTAGGAACTTCCCCTTTCCATACTGACACAACTGTAGGTTGTCCCAACTTAAAAAAGTTTTCTACAACAATTTGAAGCTTTCTACAAAGCAACTGAAAAGGATGGAAAGTTCCAGTGACCAAGAACTCCTATTTTCAACACTGACATCACTGTAAGTTGCCCCAACTTAAAAAAGCTTTCTACAATTTGAAGCTTTTGACGAAAAATATTTTGTTGTAAAATGAAAAGAATGGGAAGTTCTATAGAGACTAGGAACTCCCCTTCTCAACATTGACATCACTGTTAGCTTCCCCTAGTTAAAAAAGCTTTCTACAACAATTTGAAGCTTTCGACGAAAAATATTTTGTTGCAAATGAAAAGGATGGGAAGTTCTATTGACTAGGAACTCCTATTTTCAAACTGACATCACTGAAAGTTGCCCCAACTTAAGGAAGCTTTCTTCAACAATTTGAAGCTTTCGACGAAAAACATTCTGTTGCAAATGAGAAGGATGGAAAGTTCTAGTGACCAAGAACTCCTATTTTCAACACTGACATCACTGTAAGTTGCCCCAACTTAAAAAAGCTTTCTACAATTTGAAGCTTTTGACGAAAAATATTTTGTTGTAAAATGAAAAGAATGGGAAGTTCTATAGAGACTAGGAACTCCCCTTCTCAACATTGACATCACTGTTAGCTTCCCCTAGTTAAAAAAGCTTTCTACAACAATTTGAAGCTTTCGACGAAAAATATTTTGTTGCAAATGAAAAGGATGGGAAGTTCTAGTAACTGGAACTCCCCTTTTCAATACTGACATCACTGTAAGTTGCCCCAACTTAAAAAAGATTTCCACAACAATGGAAAGCTATCGATGAGAAATATTTCGTTGTAAAATGAGAAGGATATAAAGTTCTAGTGACTAGGAACTCCCCTTCGCAACACTGACATCTCTGTAAGCTTCCCCAACTTAAAAAGCTTTCTACAACAATGGGAAGCTATCGACGAGAAACATTTTGTTGTAAAATTAGAAGTGACTAGGAACTCTCCTTATCGATACTGATATCAATGTAAGTTGCACCAAATTTAAAAAAAGCATCCTGCAACACTTTCTAACTTTTGGTGAACGAAATTTTGAGGAAACCCCAAAATTCATAAGAAATTCCTTGTTGAATAGAAGCATTCATTCTAAAATGAAAAGAATAGAATGTCCTATTGACTAGGAACTCTCCTTCCCAACACTGACATCACTGTAAGCTTCACCAACTTAAAAAAGCTTTCTTTAAAAATTTGAAGCTTAGGACGAAAGTTCTGGTGACTTGGAACTCTCTTTTTCAATACTGACATCACTGTAAATTGCACCAAATAAAAAAAAAGATTCCTGCAACAATTTGAAGCGTACGATGAAAATTCTAGTGACTAAGAAATTTCTTTTTCAATACTGACATCACTGTAGGTTGCACCAAATCAAAAAAAAAAGCTTCTAGTGACTAGGAACTCTCTTTTCCAATACTGACATCACTGTAAGTTGCACCAAATCAAAAAAAAGCTTCCTGCAACAATTTGAAGCGTACGATGAAAATTCTAGTGTCTAGGAACTCTCTTTTTCAATACTGACATCACTGTAAGTTGCACCAAATAAAAAAAAGCTTCCTGCAACAATCTGAAGCATACGGCGAAAGTTCTAGTGACTAGGAACCCTCTTTTTCACTACTGATATCACTGTAAGTTGCCCCAAATTAAAAAAAGCATCCTGCAACACTTTCTAACTTTTGGTGAACGAAATTTTGAGAAAACCCCAAAATTCATAAGGAATTCCTTGTTGAATAGAATCATTCATTCTAAAATGAAAAGAATAGAATGTCCTATTGACTAGGAACTCTCCTTCCCAACACTGACATCACTGTAAGCTTCACCAACTTGAAAAACTTTCTATAAAAATTTGAAGCTTAGGACGAAAGTTCTGGTGACTTGGAACTCTCTTTTTCAATACTGACATCACTGTATATTGCACCAAATAATAAAAAAAGATTCCTGCAACAATTTGAAGCGTACGATGAAAATTCTATTGACTAAGAAATTTTTTTTTCAATACTGACATCACTGTAGGCTGCACCAAATCAAAAAAAAAGCTTCCTGCAACAATTTGAAGCGTATGACGAAAGTTTTAGTGACTAGGAACTCTGCTTTTCTACACTGACATCACTGTAAGCTTCACCAAATTAAAAAAGCTTTCTACAAAAATTTGAAGCTCAGGACGAAAGTTCTGGTGACTTGGAACTCTCTTTTTCAATACTGACATCACTGTAAATTGCACCAAATAAAAAAAAAGATTCCTGCAACAATTTGAAGCGTACGAAGAAAATTCTAGTGACTAAGAAATTTCTTTTTCAATACTGACATCACTGCAGGTTGCATCAAATCAAAAAAAAGCTTCTAGTGACTAAGAACTCTCTTTTTCGATACTGATCACTGTAAGTTGCACCAAATAAAAAAAAGCTTCCTGCAACAATTTTAAGCGTACGACGAAAGTTTTAGTGACTAGGAACTCTCCTTTTTAATACTGATATCACTGTAAGTTGCACCAAATAAAAAAAAAGCTTCCTGCAACAATTTGAAGCGTACGACGAAAGTTCTAGTGACTGGGAACTCTCTTCTTCAATGCTGACATCACTGTAAGTTGCACCAATTAAAAAAAAAGCTTCATGCAACAATTTGAAGCGTACGATGGAAATTCTAGTGACTAGGAACTCTCTTTTTCAATACTGACATCACTGTAAGTTGCACAAAATAAAAAAAAACTTTCTGCAACAATTTGAAGCACACGACGAAAGTTCTAGTGGCTAGGAACTGTCTTTTTCAATACTGACATCACTGCAGGCTGCACCAAATAAAAAAAAAGCTTCTAGTGACTAGGAACTCTCTTTTTCAATACTGATATCACTGTAAGTTGCACCAAATAAAAAAAAAGCTTCCTGCAACAATTTTAAGCGTACGACGAAAGTTTTAGTGACTAGGAACTCTCCTTTTCAATACAGATATCAATGTAAGTTGCACCAAATAAAAAAAAAGCTTCCTGCAACAATTTGAAGCGTGCGATGAAAGTTCTAGTGACTGGGAACTCTCTTTTTCAATACTGACATCACTGTAAGCTGCACCAAATCAAAAAAAAGCTTCCTGCAACAATTTGAAGCAAACGACGGAAATGCTAGTGACTAGGAACTCTCTTTTTCAATGCTGACATCATTGTGAGTTGCACCAATTAAAAAAAAAGCTTCCTGCAACAATTTGAAGCGTACGATGAAAATTCTAGTGACTAGGAACTCTCTTTTTCAATACTGACATCACTGTAAGCTGCACAAAATAAAAAAAACTTTCTGCAACAATTTGAAGCACACGACGAAAGTTCTAGTGACTAGGAACTCTCTTTTTCAATACTGACATCACTGTAAGTTGCACAAAATAAAAATAAAACTTTCTGCAACAATTTGAAGCGTACGATGAAAATTCTAGTGACTAGGAACTCTCTTTTTCAATGCTGACATCACTGTAAGTTGCACCAATTAAAAAAAGCTTCCTGCAACAATTTGAAGCGTACGATGAAAATTCTAGTGTCTAGGAACTCTCTTTTCAGCAACACTTTGAAACTTTATGTTCACGAAATGTCTCAAAACAATGCTATTTGCAAATATTAGGCAGTTCTAGAAGCAAAAAACTCTTCTCATCACTGAAAGTTAACACCACTTGTATTATTTTGAAAAAAGAAGTCAAATTATAACCCACTTAACATACAGTTAAATCAAAATAAACATCAAACACATCCAGACCGTCAAACTGAACGGATAAATTTCTCAAGAAGTTGTGAACTGATTTTCTGACAAGTTATTATCTTGACATTGTCTGGATGTACTGGTTTTCTGGATTTTACGTCACACTGCTTGTTATGCCCCCGATGGCTGTTACTGTTTGTTTAGATGTAATTCCTATTCCGAGCCCGTTTCGTTCCTCTCATCATATGCATTTTACATGAGCAGTGCCTAACCTAACCTAAGTTTCACTTCCAACCCTACTTTGTGCGTAATACGTCCTTTTGCTGGCTGATCAAAGGAATCTCGAAAGTGGATCACAACAGTTTTTTTTCAACCTGAACTAAATAATAGGTGTTATAGTTGAGTTTTTATTTGAGATTTGTTTTTAATATTAAAAATAAAACATGGAGGAATTTGTTATAAAAAGTTAAAGTTTAATTTTAATTAGAGATGGCGCTAAAAGCGGAGTGGAGGATAATTTAATGTTTTTCGGGGTAAACTTGTTCCTGAATAGAATCCTTTTTTTTGTACAACATTCTTCCCTTCTCTTCCCTTTAATTTCGTTATTTTTTTGAAAACTAAATAAAGCAATGTATATGTAGAATACTTTGTTTTCTTTCCCCCATGTATGTTTTTTTTTTGGATAAAAACAAGTTGAAACGATTATCATTGTCATTAGTTTCCATCGACAAAACAATTTTCTATAAAAATGTCTTCGGTTTTTATTTTATTGTCCATTAAAACAAGTAGAAAAGTCATCGGCATCGACATGTCTGGATTTAACAGGAAAAATGTCGGCCGCATCCACACAATGTTTGTTGAAATGTACACTGAGAGGCAAGAATATTAAGACAGCATATCCCTACTTTGCACATTATTTTTGAGTTACAAGATGATGAAGCATTGAGTTCAATAAATCACTCAGTATAGTTTATCTAAAGTCAGTGTGAAATCAAAAAAATATTCAAAAAAGCGCTAATTGGTGACTGATAAGTCTCAATTTTTTGGGATTTCACACTAAGATAAAATATACAGGATGTGTACGGAAGGATAAAAAATTACCACAATAATTTTCATCGACTTTCGTTCGACAGGTTAACATGACTCCATACTTTTGATTATAGCTTTATAACTGTTATATGTAGCTCCCTCTAGTCAACGCCATTCGATTCAACATAAAATTTTCTATAGATAAATGATTTTTTGCTCTTCAAATATGCCTATTTTTTGTTGTATAAGGACTCAAAATCACTCTTCTATTTTTTGAGGAATATTTAATAACGAAAGTTTCAAAATCCAAATTAGACGCTCCCACAATTTCCAATATATGAAATTCCACTAATTCGACCCCGTAGATCACGAATATGCCCATGAAAAAGTGTAATAATGGATAGTTAAAATTTTTCATCGGTTCTCGGTCGACAGGTATGACATGACTCCATACTTTTGCTTATAACTTTATAACCGTTTTACCTAGCTTCCTCCAGCAAACTCCATTCGATTTAACATGAAATTTTCTATAAAAAAAGTATTTTTCGCCTCTTGAATATTTCTATTTTCCAACTTATCCTATCTCAAAATCACTCTTCTATTTTTTTAGAATATTTCATAAGAAAATTTTCAAAATCCAAATTATACGCTTCCACAATTTCCAATATATAAAATCCCACTAATTCGACCCCGTAGATCACGAATATGCCCATGAAAAAGTGTAAAAATGGATAGTTAAAATTTTTCATCGGTTCTCTGTCGACAGGTATGACATTATTCCATACTTTTGCTTATAACTTTAGAACCGTTTTACCTAGCTTCCTTCAGTAAACTCCATTCGATTCAACATGAAATTTTCTATAAAAAAAGTATTTTTCGCTTCTTGAATATTTCTATTTTCCATCTTATCCTATCTCAAAATCACTCTTCTATTTTTTTAGAATATTTCATAAAAAAATTTTCAAAATCCAAATTATACGCTTCCACAATTTCCAATATATGAAATTCCACTAATTCGACCCCGTAGATTACGAATATGCCAATGAAAAAGTGTAAAAATAGATAGTTAAAATTTTTCATCGGTTCTCGGTCGACAGGTATGACATGACTCCATACTTTTGCTTATTACTTTATAACCGTTATATCTAGCCCACTTTAGTCAACGCCAATCGATTCAACATGAAATTTTCTTTTAAAAATGTGTTTTTACTTCTTAAATATTCCTATTTTCCATCTTATCCTATCTCAAAATCACTCTTCTATTTTTTAGAATATTTCATAAGAAAATTTTCAAAATCCAAATTATACGCTTCCACAATTTCCAATATATAAAATCCCACTAATTCGACCCCGTAGATTACGAATATGCCCATATGAAAGAGTAAAAATAGATAATTAAAGTTTTTCATCGGTCCATACTTTTGATTATAACTTTATAACCGTTATATCTAAGTCCCTCTAGTTAACGCCATTCGATCCAACATGAAATTTTCTATGGAAAGAGGATTTTTCGCCTCTCAAATATTTCTATTTTCCAATTTATTCTGTCTCAAAATCACTCTTCTATTTTTTTTAGAATATTTCACATTTTTTTCAAAATCCAAAAAATTCGCCTCTTCTATTTCCAATATATCAAATCCTACTAATTCGACTCCGTAGATCACGAATTTGCTAGTTATAACTGTATAACACATTTCCAAATTCCCCAGAAATTTCAATTTATATATTAAATATGTACTTTTATTAAGGAATTATCTTCCATCTGAATTATGTACTTAATCTTGACAAGTAGACACTAATAAGCATAAAAACATCTCAATATTAGAACCAACCACGCCCAGATCCCACACGCTAACTTAGCAAAGTATCTGTATATGAATCTAGAGTCAAAAACCACGCTGAAAAGTCCATGTGAAAAAAAAAGATCAGTATCTGTAATCTAAGCAAACAATATTCACCAAGAAAGCTTTGGGGACATTTTTCCAATACCAAGATTTATAATATTTTAAATTTGCAATAAAACAAAATTATTCTAGACAAACGATTATTTTCAATTTCTACCGTCATTCGAAGCGATTATTTTCAGTGTAGACTTTCCACTCCAGCCATATCGACGCTTCCGATTGAAGCCCCGTTCCCATGACGACCGTACCGCCGCGGCGCTTGCGTCTCGACGTCGACACATGGACTGCTCGTTAACGTCGATTTTTGATATACGCCATCTTATACAAAATACGATAGAGACGCGAAATACGCGACGGAATCTCGGATGTAATTGGTCGGCTTTGTAGGACCGTTTTCTCATCGTTTCTCCAATTTTCGATTTCATCAACTTCTAACCCCTCACTTTGATTTGATAGAGTGGCAGTCGTATTGTTTATTAAGTTCCAAGTAAATTGGGGTACAATAAAGACAACAAAATTATATATAGGCGATGAAAGTAGAATTCAAAATATGGGAAATTGATGGTTTTAGAGAATCTTTGCAGACGAACTTAACAATTAAATTGTTAAAGTTAGCAAGAATATTAGCTTTAATATAGTCATGATGCTCTTTCCTGTCTACTCTTTGCTTCTAAGGAAGTTACTGATATTTTCTTGTTAATACTAGTTGATAAATTTGAGCGCAAACCGCATACTCAGCATTCAAAACTTGTGTACTAAAATATTTTTGAGTATTCTTGATATGAATTAATGTTTTAACTTCTCTGATTAACGCATTCTTTAATGAAGGAATCCTCTCTAACTGTCTGAAAACAACTATAATTATTCCAATGCACAAAAAATGATGGCGATTATTGAAAATATTTCGTATTTTTTTAGTTTTTTTCTAGAAAGCCTAGATTTACCACAAATTTTCTGTCGTATAATATCATCGATAGGTGAATAATATATTGAATTATTTGCAGATTCAGGAAAAAATCTAAAAATTTTTCAGCAACTCTTCTTTTAAAATGTGTGACCATCTACTACCTAGATGTAAACGTCAAATTAGGTGACTTTTACGTCAGGAATTTTTTAAAAGTGGCGGTTTTTTATTAATTTTTTCTTTCAAAAGTGCTTCACTGAAGAATTTTTTTCTTTTAAACTGTCCTATAGCAATGGGGCTTTCTAATAAAAATTACGAGGGTCGCGAACCCTTTATTAATGCTGCTTCTTAACATTAAACAAATTCCTTCTTTTTTCTAAATGAAATCTCTTTAAATTTGAAACATTCCCAACTGCAAGTAATTCTTGGGTCCGGTAAGGTTTGCGACCATCGGAATTTTGCAACCATTTTTTTTTTTATTAGAAAGCCCTATTGCTATAGAACATTTTAAAAGAAAAAAATTCTTGGATCATGCACTGTTTAAAGAGAAAATTGCAATTAAAAGTACTAAAAATCCGCCATTTTTGTAAGTAAGTAAGAGAATCCCTTACTAACCCTTCCCCTTTTTGGAGAACTTCATGTGGAATACAAATTCTTTGATATTTTTTTGAGAAGGAGAAGGGAATAATACTATCTCTTCCCTTTTTTGGAATACAAATTCTTTGATATTTTTTCCAAAAGGGATAGTAAGGGATTCCCTTCCCTTATTTGGAAAATTTTATGTGGAATACAAATTCTTCGATATTTTTTTGAGGAGACTATCCTTTCCTCTATTTGGAAAACTTCATGTGGAAAACAAATTCTATGATATTTTTTCGAGAAGTGGAAGGGAATAATACTATCCCTTCCCTTTTTGGAAAACTTCATGTGGAATACAAATTCTTTGATATTTTTTCGAAAAGGGGAAAAGATAGTAAGGGATTCCCTTCCCCGTTTTGGAGAACTTCATGTGGAATACAAATTCTTTGACATTTTTTCGAGAAGGTGAAGGGAATAATACTATCTCTCCCTTTTTTTGGAAAACTTCATGTGGAATACAAATTGTTTGATATTTTTTCCAAAAGGGGAAAGGATAGTAAGGGATTCTCTTCCCTTTTTTGGAAAATTTTATGTGGAATACAAATTCTTCGATATTTTTTTGAGAAGGAGACTATCCTTTCCTCTATTTGGAAAACTTCTTGTGGAAAACAAATTCTTTGATATTTTTTCGAGGAGTGGAAGGGAATAATACTATCCCTTCCCTTTTTGGAAAACTTCATGTGGAATACAAATTCTTTGATATTTTTTCCAAAAGGGGAAAGGATAGTAAGGGATTCCCTTCCCCTTTTTGGAGAACTCCATATGGAATACAAATTCTTTGACATTTTTTCGAGAAGGTGAAGGGAATAATACTGTCCCTTCCCCTTTTTGGAAAACTTCATGTGGAATACAAATTCTTCGATATTTTCTCGAGAAGGGTAAGGGAATAATACTATATCTTCCCTTTTTTGGAAAACTTCATGTGGAATACAAATTCTTTGATATTTTTTCCAAAAGGGGAAGGGATCGTAAGGGATTCCCTTCCCTTTTTTGGAAAATTTTATCTGGAATACAAATTCTTCTATATTTTTTTGAGAAGGAGACTATCCTTTCCCCTATTTGGAAAACTTCATGTGGAAAACAAATTCTTTGGCATTTTTTCGGGAAGGTGAAGGGAATAATTCTGTCCCTTCCCCTTTTTGGAAAACTTCATGTGGAATACAAATTCTTTGATATTTTTTCCAAAAGGGGAAAGGGATAGTAAGAAAGGGATTCCCTTCCCTTTTTTTGAAAATTTTATGTGGAATACAAATTCTTCGACATTTTTTCGAGAAGTGGAAGGGAATAATACTATCCCTTCCCTTTTGGGAAAACTTCATGTGGAATACAAATTCCTCGATATTTTTTCGAGAAAGGGAAGGAAATAATTACATTGCACACAATATATACACTCTGATTGGTGGGAGCCTTTCTGCAGCTAGGCTCTCATGACTTTTATAGCGTTTTCCATTTGCAGTTTAGAGCGACACCGAGTGCGCACTGACACAGTGCAAGCTCTGTCCAGAACTGTACTCCAGTGCACTTCAAATGGAATGCAATATTTAAAAGTTTTCTGTCATTTTTTAGGTTATGCTTTTGGTTTTCGAACATATTTAACAGGGTATTCGCCCAAATTTTTAAGTTCGAAGCATATTATCAGTACCTAATAACAAAAAAGTTGATATTTACCAACCTGTCTATCACTAAATTTTCTAGTGCTTTTTCTAGTCGATCAGTAAGTCTATGCACTTGTTCTATTGTGGTGTGCTTTTCGGTAACCAAACTGGTTTGAGCCTTTTTAAGAGTATTTTTTCAAAAAGTTTTGTTATACTGGGTAGTAATAGAATTGGTCTATTTGATGATACTTCGTTGACAGGTTTCCCAGGTTTCGGAATCATGATGACCTCTTCTATTTTCCAAAAGGTAGGGACAAGTTTTAGTCTAAGGTTGCGTTAAATGTGTGAACTAATTCAACTATTGGTTTTCTTGGTAAATGTTTAATAGATAAACTATTTTTCAGGAAAAATCTGGAATATCCAGATCTAGTTTTGACAAAAAGTCACTTACAATTACCGATCTAAAAATAGACTCAAAATAGACTTTATCGGAAATATTCCAGAACTAAGAACTTTTTGAATAAAAAATCGAACAAAACCTTGATGTTTTTGAATAATAAGAAACCCTGGTAAAACATCAATTTTAAATAGATTCTCTGTCATTTTAATAACAAAAAGATTTTCCCATATTCCAGCGAATCATCACAATCTATAAACATTTTTATATACCTTTCGACAAGCTCGTATATCACGAACGGCAGAGAAAGAGAGAGAGATTTTCCTCAGCAACGGAAACTTTTTCCAACAGTCGTAAAAGTTTATTTACGTTTCAATTTTCGTAAAAATATCATGGTCCATTACTCTCGTACTTCAACAACAAGAATATCTGGATGCCGACATAAAAGTCTCATAAAGAGATTCGCTGAAGAGCACGGGTCGAAGATGAAATACGACGTTTCGCTGCTTTTCTATCATTTTCACATTGACAAATGAACCGGAATAGATTGTCAGTATTGGTACTCCTGTTCGACATTATAAATAGTTTTTCCGTCGACCGTGTATTAACATATGCTATTAACGTTCTCAAAATTAGACAAAATCATACATTAATGACCCCCATTAATGCATGATTTACCTACATTAATCAACGATTTTCTGCAGGCAACCCAACGCACATCTTATACATTATATTTATATTGACAGTTACCTGTGGTGTAGGCAACCAAACATACAATAACGTCTTCAAAAAATGAATCCTAGTATAGAATACTTCTAGTTTTTGACTTACATATCGTTTTTATTTTATTATTCTACAAAATTATAATAATATTAGTGTTGAAACAATGAAACATCCAAAATATAATGTAAGAAAAACGAAAACAGTGACATTTGAACTGGCGACCTTCTCTGTGACATTTCAATGTCATCATTTATTTTTGACAGTACTTACCTATGAAACAAATAAATATTTTTAGTTTTTAAATATTGAGAAAAACGAATACAACTGATACAGTCGACGGAAAAGCTTTGTAACTAACACGAGTATTAAAAGGGCAATTAACAATCTCGAACATTAACGCACTCGCTCTGCTCTGCTCGATTGTTAATGGCCCTCATTAATACACTTGTTGGTTAAATAACTATTAAGAGATCGAGTTTGAATAAAACAAAAAATCGACATGAGAATATAGTTGTTTCTCCCCAAAAAGCATCATCAATACATTTACATCAACCTCATCTCCGTCTCGAACGAGGGTTCGTACCGTAAAGTCGCGAACACCGTCGTTAACCCTAACGTGAGGCATTAAGTTACCCCGAATCGGTCCCACTCAACTACTCGACAACTATATCATATGCAAATGTGTAGATCAAAGTCTACCATCGAAATTTCTACAAACTGCTATAGTAACATTCTCACTAAAAGCTAAGATGTGCCAGTGATTTCAGAAATTAATTGCAATGCTTTTGGGGCAATTGATAATTACATTTCGAGATCATTATCGAGCTTTTATTACCATCGGTGATACGAGGAGCTTGGGAAAAATGTACCTAAATTGGACCAATTTTATATTTGATTTCATAAAGTTGAAAAAGTTCAAGAAAAAGCTAATAAAGAAGTGAAGAAAATTGTTATAGATTTAAGTATAAATTGAATAGAGGAGGAAATAGAGGAGCTTTGGAGGGAGTGTAAGAAATAACCAAGGGGGATACAAAGAAAAGAAGAAGGAACTGGAACGTAGAGTGGAGGGGGAAAAAGAAGGAAGTGGGAAGAGTTACTGGGAGAATTGGAGAACAATCCATGGGGAGAGGCGTATGAAGAGGATGGGTGGAAATAGGAACGATGTGCTATAGGAAGATTGTGAGAAGGAGATTATATGGAAATTGTTCACAGGGGGAGAAGGAGGAATGGGGGGCAGAGTGCGAGAAATGTAGGATACTAGGGGGGTAGGGAAAACGAGGGGGATAAGGCCGGTAGAGAAGTGAGATGTAGAGGAGGGAGGGAGTAACATTAAAGTAAGGAAATTCCGAGGGATAGATGGCCTGAGGCGTGATATGATGAAGAGGCTGTTGGATAACAATGGGGATTACTTCTGGGAACTATTCAACAGGGTGCTGAGGGAGAAAGAGTTTCCGGAAGGATGGAAGGTGGCCAGGGTGATACTGCTGAAGAAGGCGGGTAGAGAGGAGAAGCGGCCGGGGGAGTACAGGCCCATCAGCCTGCTGTGTGGTATGAGTAAATTGATGGAGGGGATAATAAAGAATAGGACTGAGGAGGAAGTTGGTAGGAATGGGGGTTTTAGGGTAAACCAGCACAGGTTTACGAAGGGAAAATCATGCATCTCAGCACTGGGCAAGGTGATGGGCTTGGTGGAACAAGAAATTGGCCCTACCCGTGTTTTGAAAAAATGGTCAAAATTTTTGGAAAATTGTCAAAAACTTTCAAAAATGGACAATTATTGTCAAAATTCTGAAAAATAGTTAATAATTGTCAAAAATTGTTAAGTTTTTTGAGAAATTGTCAAAAATTTTGAAAAAATGGTCAAAAATAGTTGAAAATTTGGAAAAATGGTCTATAATTGTCAACAATTGTCAAAAATTTTGAAAAAATGGTCATAAATTATCATAAATAGTTAGAAATTGTCAATGATTGTTAAAAACTGTCAAAAATAGACATTTATTGTCAGAAACTGTCCAAAAGGGGTTAAAAATTGTCACTACTTTTGAAAAACAGTCAAAATGGTCAATAATTGTTAAAATTTTGAAAAATGGTCAAAAATGGTCAAGGTTTTTCAAAAATCGTTGAAAACTGTCAAAATGGTCAATAATTGTCAAAACTTTTAGAAAAATTGTCAAAAATTTCGAAAACTGGTCAATAATTGTCAAAAATTGTTAAAAACTGTCAAAATATTTGAAAAATTCTCAAAATTGATCAATAATTGTCAAAAATGGTCAATAATTGTCAAAATTGATCAGTAATTGCTATTTGCTGCATAAATTGGTGAGGAGGCCGAGCCTCCTTAGCCTCCTTCGAGGAGCCGCCACTGCTTTTTGCAACAGTTTATCGTCATACCTCACATTATTTTACGTTATCTACCGGTATTTCCATGATACATTTCATATTAATCTATAAAAAGTCAGTTTTATTTTAAATCTCTGTACATACATTAATTGTTTTAGAGGTGTTTATACGTGGATCGCTGTTATGCAAAAAAAAGGTTTCAATTACATCATTAAAATAGCAAATTTATGAAAATTGAATAATACCTCGACATGCACGTAACTATAATTACCGTAACGCGAAAAGGGTCTTTCTCTTTCGGAACGAACCGCAAAGAATTTTCTGTTTCGAGCCCAACGATATTATCAAGAGTATTAACGCCTAGGTTTTAGGGTCAGAAAGGGACTAGGGTCTTCACTTTAGGTACACTTTCGAGTAAATGGATTTAGGTTTATTATACAAGTTTGTTTTAGATATATACGGCAAAATAGTAGTGGATGTTGTTTCCCTTTGATGTATATACCTTATACGAGGATTTATCATTCGAAATTTACTTTCATAACTAGAGGATAATACAAGTGTTCGTAGAACAGTTTATAGTGTCGAAATAAGCACTATGTATTTAAAAAAGAAGATAGTTTACATAAGAGTTGACATAGAACCACAATTATGTCGTCTTCTTTTTTTAAAATTGTGATTACTAGTGAAAAAAAGAAGCAGAAACAAGTGAAGTTTATGTTATATATTGAATAATTTAAGAGTTGTTAGGCTCATAATTCCACAAAGTAAGGATGGTACAATGTTGAAATAATCACTATGTATTTAAAAGAGAAGATAGTTTACATAAGAGTTGACATAGAACCACAATTCTGTAGTCTTCTTTTTTTAAAATTGTGATTACTAGTGAAAAAAAGAAGCGGAAACAAGTAAAGTGTATGTTGAATATTGAATAATTCAAGAGTTATTATGCTCATAATTCCACAAAGAAAGGATCGTACAGTGTTGAAATAAGCAGGCTGTATTTAAAAGAGAAGATAGTTTACATAAGAGTTGACATAGAACCACAATTCTGTCGTCTTCTTTTTTGAAAATTGTGATTACTAGTGAAAAAAGAAGCGGAAACAAGTAAAATTTATGTTATATATTGAATAATTTGAGAGTTGTTAGGCTCATATTTTCACAAAGTAAGGATCGAACAGTGTTGAAATGAGCACTATGTATTTAAAAGAGAAGATAGTTTACCTAAGAGTTGACATAGAATCACAAATATGTCGTCTTCTTTTTTCAAAATTGTGATTACTAGTGAAAAAAAGAAGCGAAAACAAGTAAATTTTATGTTATATATTGAATAATTTAAGAGTTGCTATGCTCATAATTCCACAAAGAAAGGATCGTACAGTGTTGAAATAAGCACTATGTATTTGAAAGAGAAGATAGTTTACATAAGAGTTGACATAGAACCACAATTCTGTCGTCTTCTTTTTTGAAAATTGTGATTACTAGTGAAAAAAGAAGCGGAAACAAGTAAAATTTATGTTATATATTGAATAATTTGAGAGTTGTTAGGCTCATATTTTCACAAAGTAAGGATCGAACAGTGTTGAAATGAGCACTATGTATTTAAAAGAGAAGATAGTTTACAGAAGAGTTAACATAGAACCATAATTCAGTCGTCTTCTTTTTTTTTAAATTGTGATTACTAGTGAAAAAAGAAGCGGAAACAAGTAAAGTTTATGTTATATATTGAATAATTCAAGATTTTTGCTATGCTCATAATTCCACAAAGAAAAGATTGAAACTAGAAATTCTTCTCAAAAAATACTAAACACAATACTGTCAAAGCGAAAAGTCAGTCGCGACAGCCACAAAGGTTTACTGTATGTTGAGAAAAAGTAAATAGGAAAAGTTGAATAAAACAACAATGACGCAAGTGTAAAAAAAGCAATTCCTCAGAATTGACGATTAAAATTTTTTTATTCCTAATTATTGATTAACAAAGCAACAGTAATTTTTCAAAAAAACAAGAAAGCTGTGATGTACTAACGAAACACGTGCGTACCGGTCCGGATTCAAAGCACAATTGAAGGTTACGTCGAGGTTGCTCCGAAAGAGGGAACCCTATTTATGAAAATGAAACAACGACGCACCTTCCCTCTAGCACACCAGTGCGTACTACAATAGGGTACAAGCATAAATTCTGCTATTGGTGAGAATTGACGATTTATCAGGTCTCCTGACACCTTGCATGCCTATTTTTTCAAAAAAATATAACTTTTACTTTAAAAATCATAAAATTTGAAAGTCCGCCAAAACGCGCTTTACGCCATAAATATGGCTGCCCCATCCGTTGACGTCACTCCATTTGTTTACGTTCTGAGTTTTTTGTGGCCTAATTTGTTTCTGAAAGCTTTAAAAATGGATAAAGCCGAAAAAAACTTTGTATTCCAAGTATTGCATTGTTCCAGAGTGTAAATCAACGTCTATTAAAACTCCAGACAAAATATTTGTTACTTTACCTGGTGGCGCAAGCAAAAATGCACTTAAGAGGAGGGCATTGTGGTTGCAAGCTATGCGTCGAAACAAAGACGATATTTCGACAAATACTACTGCTTTTGTTTGTGAAGACCATTTTAATGTAAGTACCTACTTCTATGTTGGTAATTTTTCTTCTTGAATAGTTTGAGGTTATGTACCTATATGTCTAGGAATCAACCATAAAAACATTTTTTTCTTACCAACCCAGGCCAACATCGTACTTACGATAATGCTTTAACTCCTCTTATTTCCTCTGCATTAAAGCAGCTGTTTGACTTCATAAATTCAAGCAGCATAAATGAGTCTACTTTGGGCAAGTTATCAGTTTGTGCTTTTACAAAACCTTCGCTAGCCATATCTTTACTCACAAAATATGAAAAAATCGTCACTGAACACTGAACTAGTAAATAAAATATTTTCTTCTAAAAGTTTTAAAATATCCTCGGAAATATCGAATATTTATGTCCACTTTCCACTTTACGTTGACTTTTAGAAATAAAAAAAAGCAAACACAAACACGTAATGGACTCAAACAAACATATAAATGATATTTCTACGTCGATGAAGCAATTAATAGGTAATTAAAATACAATATAAACACAAAACTACACAGAACCTAATGCAATACCGGCCATATTGACAAAAGTAAACAAATGGTATGACATCACACGTATCATCGATAGCGTTCGGAGATCCTCGGATGGTGGTCGGAAAGTGCATTAAAATTTGAATTTTATTTTAAAATTTGGAAGTAATTTCCAATTTTTGATATCAACTTTACTATTACAAATTAATATCTAAGCAAAATATGAAATATGCATGTACTCTATTAAGTCGTTGTTCCATTGTACATGTAATGATTATTTTTAACACGTTTGCCATATTCTACTGAATTTTCGAAATTTTTACACGCGACATTGTTCTTCTAGAGGTGCGATATGTAGATATAGTCTCCATGACATATAACTAGGTAAAACGAAAAGTCGTTGAAAGTTCTCGTAGAGCGCATGCCCACTGACATTAATACAACCATAGAACTAAAATAATGTAATTTAAACGATTATTTTCTGGCTAAACAGCTCTTGTCATCGTCCAGCTAGAGAAATGGCTTAAATATTTTTTAATACTCCACGCAAATTAACCAAAATCTACATGTCAAACCAATAGATACATGCGCTTTGGAAAGCTTCTTCAGGAGTCAAAAAACGTTTACCAGAGACCTTATTCTTGATAGCTGTATGACAAAACAGACGATTCATGTCAATATGCAGTGTTATAGTGAAAAATTACGCTTCATATAACATTTTTAAATATTTTTTGTCCAACAAATAGATGTGGTCAAACAGACAACGTTCGAAACAATATTCTAAAATTAAAACGTCAAATTCCCCTATTTAAACGTCAAATTTATCGTGACAACTTTGCAGTGTTGCCAATTTACTCATTTAATTAAAAAGTAACACTTTAGACATTAACGTAAGCCATTGTTGTTTTTAAAAACCATCTCCAATTTGCACAACGCAACGGGGTTTTCGATTAGACAAAATTTCTTTTTCGAATGTACCTACCTACATAACACCAATATATACGCCATTATCACAAGCTCGACAAAACGTTTTCATTAGAAAAACCTTTCCCTGAATAAAACACAGATAACACAGCTTTATATACCTACATATATATATCTGTGGCTGAATGTGATGTGTAATTCAACTGTTTCGCTGTGTAAAAGACTCTCGGTTTGGTTTGTATCTAGCGTGGAATGTACTGCATAAAATACAGAGCACGGCACGAGTTGATTTGCATAGCTCAGCTGGGGAAACAATCGATCGGAAACAACGGGCTCACTTTTCCATACTTTCGACTGACGTTTACGAAAAAAATGAAGAAAAAGAAGAAGGGAGAATATTTCGTTACTACTACTGATAACTATAAGTATAAAGAATTTTATTTAGAAGCTTTGCCGTATTAGGTGATGTTTATCAATACAGATTTCTTTATGAATTAAATTGAACTCATATTTAAAGTTTTCTATATTTCCCAGTGATAAGTGACAATTGACACTGACGTTAGTTACTATTATTTAAATAGTGCCAACTTTCTAATAATAAATACTCAAGATACAGCAACAAGGAAAAGCTTGCTGTCGATAATTTTAAGTTCTTAAAGAAAAGTTTTGTTTGATGCTGGTAAATTTCATTCAAAATCCAAAATATCGTAAATTAAATTTGATGAATACTCAATACTGAAACTTTCTTATTAAAAAAAATTAGTTTTTACAAATAATTACATACTAAGGTTTTTTAAAATGGGCACATTTTGGCTTGTACGTTGTAACGGTAAATGGCTGTAACCTCAAAGGGCACCAGCTCGAAGGGCTCCTGCTAGAGACTCCTCTCAAGGGTGATTCGACCCCAAGTTTATGTCACACAAGGATAACAGAAGGGTTGTAAAAGTTGAGGGCGCCACTACCTTTTTAACGATGAAAACTACAAAAAACTAAGGCGGAAAAGGTAGAAACGCCTTGTAAAATTCAAATGAAAGTTAATAATTAAAGTGACCCCGGACGATATCTCCCTCAACTTTTATAGTTGAGGATTTATAATGAAAAAAAAAGAATTAAAAACAAATTTTTAATTTATTCTGCCACAGGAAATGAATAACGGAATTTGTACTTTTATAGGTACTTTTAGCTTAGATGAAGTAGTTTCCTGGAGAAGAAGTCAGGTCTTGATCTGAACTGATGTGTTCTGTTCTAGGGCTGTATCCTGGGGTTCTATCCTCGGGTTATATTCTTGGGTTATATTCTTGGGTTATATTCTTGGGTTATATTCATGGGGCTGTGCTTACCTAGAAGTACAGGTGGATCAGGGATTTATAGGAACTTGAATGTAATGGCACATTATGTTGGTCAGCTTTTCAGGTTAAACAAAAGGAAGGCAGTTATTTGAAAGTCAAAAAAATTGATTCAATTTACTGAAAGCTTTCCAACATTATATGTCCCATGTTAAAACAGTAAAAATAGCAATTATCGGCTAAATTAAAAAAATATACTAATGATCCGAAAGAAACTAATCATAGCAAAAAGTTATTTATTTAGTTATATGAAAAAATATCGTGCTTAGGAAATATATGAAACCGGCACTGGCGTTACGAAAGAATATTTTATAGGTTAACAGATTATAAAAATGTTTTTTTATAATTAAAAGAGTTATTTCGCAACTGAAAAAGCTTGAAAATGTTTGTATAAAAGTAAAACAGTGAATTATAAAAGAATATTTGGCTTAAAACTACCATATTAGTATAAGAGAACAGTTTATGATCACGTGTTGAATTTAATTTCGTCTATCTCTGTAAAAAAATAAAGAATGCATACGAAAATTATATCAGACAGTACTTTAGAAGAAGCTTATTAATTATAAATTATGATTTTGAACTTACCACAGCAACATTCATAAGATAGGTACTTAAGAGATGAAAGATAGCATAAGATGATCTTTCCCCGTAGGCGGTCGATAACGGAAAAGGGTGTTTCTCGTGGCGTTGGGAAAAATGGAAACGTCCGTTGGCAGACGGTCAGGGTTGAAGAGTTTGGGATCACAGAACTATAATTGGAAGTGGCTAGTGACGACGAGCGCTAATTAAAAGGATTTATTCTGTAAAATCGAAACAGGTCGATAGACATGTTACAAGGTTGAAAACACTATCCCTATCTTCGTTAAGACTATTGTATTTTCCAGAATCTAACAATTTAAAGAATTCTAGAATTAATATTTTATGCCATTTTTCATTTTTTCCACAACCTACCAAATTCCCAATTTTATCTAAATTCTACAAGTATGAACATTTAGATTTTTCACACAATTTTTAAATAATTTTAAGTGAAATTTCCATAAAATGCTTGTTGATATTCCTTCCAAAACAAAAATTATAAAAAGTTATATACTTCGTGAACTTCTACCCAGACAGCACAACTACGTAACTAAAACGTAAGGATGTCCGTTATCAGACATCCGAAGTCCCAGGTACGTCCGTTCCAGACCCTTAGGACCCTCAGGACGTCCTGGGGACATATTTATTACTAAACCATACGTCACTTGGAAGTCCTAATTAGAACATTCCAAGTACGTCCCCTTAATTTTGGTAAAGGACCTCCCAAGTACGTCCTCTTATTTTTTTAATGGACCTTCTTAGGATCTTTTTATTGGACACAGAAAAAATCATTAAAAATAAATACCATAATATCGCTTTATACATTTATTCAAATATTTATATTATACATTTATATATAAGGACTAAAGACCACGAAACGATAATTTTCAAGTCCTCTAGCCTTTTTCAAGTGAAAACTTGAAATAAAAAATTTAAACTTTAAAACTCCTTGAAAAAATTGATGAAATTCTGATAAGTCACACCATTTTGCCAAAAAAAAAATGTAAAAATATCCTGTTTTTCCAAAAAATTGCTGGCAAAAATTCATAGTAGGCATGGGATTATTAGCCAGATCATCGCAATAGGTAGTATTTATAAATATCATTTGAAATAATAAATTTGTAACTGTTCTGATGATGAAATTTACAAACAATCCAAAACTGCGTGTGTATTGGTCAAATGCATTATAATTAGATATCGAATAATAAATATATTATTTAAACGCTTTACAACAAAGTTTTGAAAAATATTTTTCAAAAACAGTGACCGTTCAACTAAGAAGCAACAACTACTTCCCGAGCTATATGCATTGAATTATTCTAAGTCGAACGGGGTGGATATGATTGACTTAGAAGTGTATTTCAATATCTGTCTTGACTTTGTTGTAAAGCGTTTGAATAATATGTTTATTATTCGATATCTATTGGTAACGCACTTTACTAAATACGACAATTTTACAGGAAACTGTAATAGCTAATACTTAGGGGTGTAATTCTTTCATTTTATCTATTTTCACTTGAAAAGTGCAAACTTGATTTGTAATTAAAATATTACAAACGTATGTAGGTATATTTATATTTTTTCACTCCCATCTCGAAATTTAGTGGGAAATATCCAAAAAAAAATTCCCTCAAAATTTGAGCCCTTAATATTAATTTTTAAATGCTCGCTTAATACACGTAAACTTTGATTTTTTTTCTTCAAAATTCTACAGTTCAGAGACATATTATGGTATAGTCTAGGCCTTTAGTAGGTTTTCTTCAGAATTAAATGCTCTACAAAAGTGCCAATTGCGGTGAAGTCGTAACTCACACCGGCGAGTTCGTACGGGTCACCCAAACCCAATTTTTTCATTAAATTCTCGTTTTTTCGCCCCTATCTCGTAAATGACAAGAGCTATAAGAAAAATGTGTGGGACAAACTTTTAGGAAATTTAATTTCCTACAACAAAGTTTTAGAGAATCAAACTGCTAACATCGATATTTATTGAGATATTGGGATTTTAAGTTGAGGAAGTATGGAATTTTCATGAATTATTGGGCTTAATTATTGTCGAAATTATTAATTTTTTATGTCACACAAATCATCAATTATTTATCTGTTAAAATGCAAATGATTGAAAACACTGACACTGATAAAAATAGAAAAAGTACACTTATGAACATATTTAACAAGGTGTGAATCTAGATTTGTCAACTCGAACGGAAGAAAGGATATGGCAACTGAAATTAAAACAGATGTCAAATAAGTAATTTTAATATTTTTTTAACTAAAAGATAAAAACAATAATAAATTATTTGGAGACATTAAAAATAAACTTTCATATCAGAAAAAGATCAAATTATAAAACAATCAAGTCATAACAGAAATCAAAAATTATTAAATGAATTTGATTGGTTAGCAAATGTAGAAAAACTTAAAAATAAAGAGACATATATGGTTGTTGAATATAAAAAAATTTGATACGTTGCTATTGATTAGAAACGGGTAGTTACGAAAAAATATACAGAATTGAGAAGTATAAGCTTTTTCATGTTACAAAATTGATTTAAAATTAGGCTACGTGATGTTAAAAGGTGAAACTATAAAGTGAATTTGTGTTACTAACCTTTCTTACAAGTGCCTGTTAAAAACAGAGGTTAGATAACCTCTGTAAATATTAAATTCCTCAAATAAACTATGAGTGAAAACTCCGAGAGGTAAGCAGAACTGAAAATCTTCCCAAGCCGACCACGAAGTCATATCGAAGCCACTTCTACGAGGGACTCCAAGGCCCAGAAAGGTCTAAAACACAGAAAAGAAGTAATTATCCAATTTTCAAAAAGTAATACAAGATAAAAGGTATTCTATAAACTATAAATTAAATCATTAAACTTACGTGCGTGTGAATAAATCCAGTCCTTGATATTTATTCCTCTTTGTTAGGATTACAATATCGTCCATTTTGTATATAATATCTGTTAGAAACAGATGTTCTGTTTTGTCTTCGGTTTTTAGTAGTACATGTAAAAAGAGTTGCATAATTTCATATATTTATTAGATATAAAAACTTCTCGTCTCGTTCAAGTCTCGGTCTCGTTTCGCTTAATTCTAAATATTGATAATAAATTCCATACATAATTTTTTTAAACTATATTTATAACGCTATTATACAAAATTATTTTTACATATAGGTCATAATTTTTTTAATTTTACACTCTTAATTTTTTCTCTTAAATTACACGACTGAAGTTATAATGAAAAATTTTTAATTTATACAGTGCATAAATACGGAATTTTAAGAATATTGACAAAGTATCACAGAATGTTTACATGGAAATAAAGTAAGTACAAAAAATTCCTAAATACCGAATTCAACGAATATTAACAAAATTATTGAACAACTTTACCTCGAAATTCATTCATAACAATTACTCCTGGTCTATCTTCTGGGTGAATAAGTTTAATGAGGAAGAATGGTTGATATCTATTTGGTCGTTAAGAAGATTACCTACCAGAATACCTATAATAATATTATAGTATTATTAGTATTATAGTACCTATAATTACTTCACATCTGAATACATTCTGCTTAAATTTATTAAAATAATGATCCAGTCTGCAGTTCGAACAGTGGGACGTAGCAAATAGAGGTCGAAGAAAAAATGTAATATGCACCTCGGCGAAAAACTGTCTATTATCTCGCCTGCTTGCTGGCTTCGGTTGCCCTAAAACATCATAATTATAAGCTTCGTTAAATTCGCCTTCAGCTGCATAAAACAATATATTATTCTCTCCTGTAGGAAGAGTGATCAATACGTTCCCAAATACATCAGAACCTTTGTGCTTAACTCTTCCTAAGTACACAAAAAAACCATCAAATTCAGACCCGACTATTATTGGATGATGTAGGATCATCAAACAATATCGGAAATTCGTAGTAATTAACAGTTTTCGGCTGCGCCTCGGCTATCAATTTTCAGACTCGACTATAATAGACATCAGCTTTTCGTACATATATAACTATTATAATCGATTTCTGAAGCACTTTTTTCGCCAAAACTTTCTAAATACCTACGTTTAAGCTAGAAAATATCAATTTTACTATAAACATCAAATTTATCAATTTTACCAAACATATAAATGTCCCAAACACACTTTTTACAAAATGTATCATCATTTTATGTACTTTAATCAATTGTATCTATAAATTATATTTTAATTATCATTATAAGCATTAATTTCAAATCCCCTTTCAATTGAATAACTCAGTTTTACACTCAACAATTTTTAAGTGTTTATTTGATTTAAGTACCTATTTATCTAATAATAAACAAATTACAATTAACAATTATGTAATATACATAAATACATAATAATAATTATTTACCTTTCCATTCTTACGAACACCGTCCATTGTAAACGCCAAATTAATATAGCAAAAAAAACAAGTCATTTTTGACAACTATAATTTCCTGATTTCCACTTTATTATCCACCAAAATTCCTATTCTTAACAATTCATAACAATAGAATCCAAAATAAACAAATTTTCCAATTCATCCGATATCTAGCCATTTCCGCGCCATCTGTCCACGATACAAAACATGCCATCCAACCATTTTGTTTGCAGTCTCGGAAACCACCGCTAGGGTGCTCCGAACGCAGCGCATGACCATTGGTTTACGCATGAGCGCCGCCCCTGACGCAAGATCCGCCCCAATCCCTTCTCGAGCGTCCCCACCACTCGAGCAGCTTCTCCTCCGTTGCTTTTTGGTGGGGGACCGCAAAGCTACGAAGGGGAGACAATAAACACATCGTTATGGTAAAACTGTATTGGAGTTGTTTTATTTCACATAAAATTGTTAACTGTATCTCAATATTGATTTATGTTTGTATTTATAATTTTAAATGTCCATACCACAAGGTCGAACATGGAGAGTTTTTTTATGAAAGGGAAGCAATAGGTAAATAATATGGTCGTTGTTATCATCTACTATCGTCCATGATTGATATCGGATGAATTTGTTGGTGTTTTATGAATACAGGGTGAGCCATGAGGAACTGTACCTCTTATGGGGAATATCATTAAAAAGTGTCTGCTCCCATATTTTAATAGTATACAGGTGGAGTTGTGAATTTTAACTGATTTTCTTTTGATGATAACTTTTGAAGGGTAATTTCGATTTGTCTCATATTTTGGTAAAACGTTACACTACTATCACCTAATTAACTGATTTATTCAAACCAGAAAATCAGGACCGGTCTTAAAAAATTAGTTCGTTTTGTTCATATAAAAAATTCCACTCTGTATCTATGTGGTTTTTCAAAACTCTAATAAGGATCTTACAATGTATACAAATAGACAACAAAAATGGCGTATTTATTTTTTCCCCACACGATTGCTCAATTTTTAACAAAAAAATAAAATTTAACTAAAAAAATTGAAAACATATAATTTTTCTTCAAAAATTTAATTCTTCGTACAAAAATTACATTTTTAATGTAGTAAAAAAGATACACACTGTTTTGAATAATAATAAAACATCACCCTGTATAACATTTCTAATGATTCATCGCTATTGTCATTTTCTCGAATTATCAAAATTTTGTTTTACTTTTGCTCAAAATAGAAAGCTACGGTAAGTAGGTACATAATTCAAGTTTATTTTGGAATTAATAAAAAATAAAAATTTAATTTAAAACAGCCTGTTAATTAACATTTTGATTTAAATTTGAGAAACTGCAAAATGGGGCCAAAAATAAATAAACAAGAAATTTCGTTATCAACCCTCTCACCACCTATTAATACATATTGTAATGTTTTTTTGTTATTTATTTAAATGGTTTTTACAGGTGGGATAAAACTATACACACTATGGCTAATTACTATTTATTTATTTGAAGGAACACACTGTATTAAACTTAATTTATATACACACTTTACTTAATGTCTACTAATTTATTTATACTAGGTATAATAGTTCTAATTTATTTTTACCACTTGAATATTACACTATTCATCTTCAGTATTTTATTCACTGTCCGATTACCTACTAAGAACTTCTGTGAACTAACAAGTTGTTGTCAACACTATGGCTTATTTTAATTGTTTTATGTATTCTAATTATTTGATTATTAATATTATTATACTGTTTTATTTACTATTACTTTTAAATTTCATACTATAATATCTTTTATATGTAAGAAATTTCGTAGTTGTTTAAATAAGTTATAACTAAATGTAACTAACCTCAAAATTATTATTCTTTATATCATATATTTTACTAAACAATACTAACTGTACCTTCTAAATCTTCCTTTTTGAATTGAACTTCACCTCGTTTAATTTCTTTATTTTTGTCTGTTTTCAGGAAATGGAAGATAAAAAACAAATTTCTTACCAATTCGTTGTTGTAATTACCATCAAAATTTTGATTTATAAACTTCTCATCAATTACCAGTTACTTATATGGGATATTTATAATGGATCAATTTTACCAATTGTTATCTTCAGTTCATCAAAATTGGTCTTTATCTTCAGTATTATTTTAATTTTACTATATAACTGTGCTTCTGTTTCAACTATATTCCTTCTTGAATTGAACTATTCAAATACTTTTCTTTACCATTAATTGTTAATTCTTTTCCACAATTTATATTATTTTCAATTTTTAAATTCAATTCGATTTCCTACACAAAAAAAAATCCTCTAAATTGTTGATTCTCTCCCCCGTCAATTTTTTTTCTTTTTTTTTACCTCCCAAATTGAAGTTTATTTTCATAAGCTTCCAAAATTTTTATTCCTATGGGTAAATAATTTTTTTGACTTGTCAAATAATTTCTTAATATCACCTCTTTTACAAATTTTGAAATTTTAAAGTACAAAAAATATGTTATCATAGTAAATATCTACTAATAGTAATAGTAAATTGTCTACTATTATAATCGTTCACTTATTATTAATGCTTCTAAATATTATGTTTTTGGTCAAAATTTTCGAAAAATTGTCAATAATTGTCAAAATTAAAAAAAAATGTCAATAATTATGAAAAATGGTCAATCATTGTTAAAAATTGTCAAAACTTTTGAAAAATTGTCAAAAATGGTCAATTATTGTCAGAACCTGTCAAAAATGATCAATAATTGTCAAAACTGTCAAAATTGGTCAATAATTGTTAAAATTTGAAAAAAAGGTCAAAAATTGTCAAAATTTTTGAAAAAATGGTCAATAATTGTCAAAATTTTCGAAAAATTGTCAAAAATGGTCAATTAATTGTCAGAAACTGTCAAAATTGGTCAATAATTGTTGAAATTTGGAAAAATGGTCAAAAATTGTCAAAATTTTGAAAAAATGGTCAATAATTATAAAAAACTGTCAAAAATGGTCAATAATTGTTAAAAATTCTCAAATTTTTTGAAAAATTGTCAAAAATGGTCAATAATTGTCAGAACCTGTCAAAAATTGTGAAAAAATGTCAAAAATGGTCAAAAATAGTCAAAAATGGTCAAAAATGGTCAAAAATGGTCAAAAATGGTCAAAAATGGTCAAAAATGGTCAAAAATGGCCAAAAATGGCCAAAAATTGTCAAAAATTGTCAAAAATTGTCAAAAATTGTCAAAATTTTTCAAAGTTGTCAAAAATGGTCAATAGTTATCAGAAACTGTCAAAAATGGTCAATAATTGTTGAAATTTTGAAAAATGGTCAAAAATTGTCAAAATTTGGAAAAAATGGTCAATAATTATAAAAACCGGTAAAAAATGGTCAATAATTGTCAGAAACTGTCAAAATGGTCAATAATTGTTAAAATTTTGAAAAATTGTCAAAAATGGTCAGAAACTGTCAAAATGGTCAATATTTGTTAAAATTTTGATAAATGGATAAATGTTGAAATTCGAAAAAATGGTCGAAATTTTTGAAAAATTCTCAAAAATGATCAATAATTGTCAAAACTGTTAAAATAGGTCAATAATTGTCAAAAATGGTCAAAAATTGTCAAAAATTGTCAAAAATTGTCAAAATTTGGAAAAAATGGTCAATAATTATAAAAACCGGTAAAAAATGGTCAATAATGGTCAGAAACTGTCAAAATGGTCAATAATTGTTAAAATTTTAAAAAATTGTCAAAAATGGTCAGAAACTGTCAAAATAGTTAATAATTGTCAAAATTTTGAAAAAAATGGTCAATAATTATAAAAAATGGTCAATAATTGTTAAAAATTCTCAAAATTTTTGAAAAATGGTCAAAAATGGCCTGTCATAAATGCTCAAAAATGGTCAATAATTGTTAAAATTTGGAAAAATGGTCTAAAATTGTCAAAAATGATCAATAATTGTCAAAATTGGTCAATAATTGTCAAAAACGGTCAATAATTGTTGAAATTCGAAAAAATGGTCGAAATTTTTGAAAAATTGTCAAAAATGATCAATAATTGTCAAAAATGGTCAATAATTGTTAAAATTTGAAAAAATCGTCAATATAATTGACAAAAGTTGTCAAGATTTTTGAAAAATGGTCAAAATTTTCGAAAAATTGTCAATAATCGTCAAAATTAAAAAAAAAGGTCAATAATTATGAAAAATGGTCAATCATTGTTAAAAATTGTCAAAACTTTTGAAAAATAGTCGAAATTTTTGAAGAATTGTCAAAAATTGTCAGAACCTGTCAAAAATGCTCAAAAATTGTCAATAATTGTTAAAGTTTGGAAAAAGGGTCAATGATTGTTAAAATTTGGAAAAATGATCTAAAATTGTCGAAAATGATCAATAATTGTCAAAACTGTCAAAATTGGTCAATAATTGTTAAAATTTGAAAAAAAGGTCAAAAACTGTCAAAAATTTTGAAAAAATGGTCAATAATTGCCAAAAATTGTCAAAATTTTTGAAAAATGGTCAAAATTTCCGAAAAATCGTCAAAAATTGTCAAAGTTGTCAAAAATGGTCAATAGTTGTCAGAACCAGTCAAAAAGGCTCAAAAATTGTCAAAAATGGTCAATAGTTGTAAAAATTTGGAAAAATGGTCTAAAATTGTCAAAAATGATCAATAATTGTCAAAACTGTTAAAATTGGTCATTAATTGTCAAAAATAGTCAACAATTGTTAAAATTTGAGAAAATAGTTAAAAATGGTCAAAAATTTTGAAAAAATGGTCAATAATTGTCAAAAATTGTCAAAATTTTCGAAAAATGGACACAAATGGTCATTTTATTGTGCATAAGAAAAAAGCTTCTGTCGGCTTTCCGACGACCGCTCACCTTTTTTTTTTTGGATTGGTGTAACACTAAAAAAATTTAAAATTAGACGGAAAATATTCTTATTGCATATTTCTCGGAAAAGTAAATGGAAATCATCAACGTTATGGTCCCATTATTCAATGTTGAAAACTTCCATAAATTTAAATTTAAACATTGATATAAGTAAATTTCATAAATTTTCACAAGGGAACAGATTTTGGATTTTATAAATGGAGCACCAGATAATGAATTTCTTATGATGAAGGTAGGCAATAATTCAAACACAATTATTAAAAAGAGAGGTTATGTAATATATAATTAAGGGAAAGTATTTTTAATGTGGTCGTAAATAAAACATTGTATGATACTCATGCGTGAATTACTTTTGCGCAATCGTTGCGAAAAAGGCACTTTCATTTACACAACTCGTGCGCAAAAGTATCACTTCACGCACTTGTATCATAAATAACTATTAAAGCAATATCATCAACAAAACGTTTACTTTAGAAGTGTAATTCGATGTCTGTCGGGGCATATAGCCCGAGAAGTAGTTGTTGCTTCTTAGTGGACGGTCTGCTCTTTGGAAATTAATTTTTCTAATTTTGTAAAGCGTTTAATAGTATTGAACTATTATTTTTTGACGTCTATAGATCACGCTTTACTAATATGACAATTATTTACAGGTAACTGTAATTAAGTAAATAGTTATCGAAGAAGGTAGTCATTATGACATTGATTATTTTATATTCCAGTCCAGTTATAATTTCAAGTGATTCTAAAAATTTTATTCGGTATTTAATCATTTTGACAACTATATGTAAAAATTCAATAGCATTATTTAATGTGGGGTGATAATTTGATTCAATTAAGTGTTCTGCATAATATGTTTATCTGGACGTTAATTATATCTTAATTCAAGATTTCTTCGTGTTTCACCGATATAGTGGGAACATTCGATCTTTTAAGTTCTGTAGGTACTCACAGTTTTATGGTTTGTATAATTTTTAAACTCGACAATGTTTGTTTTTTTTGGAAATTTTATCACATTATTTCAATTTTCCAAAAAAAAACTAAGATCACCAGCAGATTTCTCATTCCAAAAAAACCATTCCACTCTTCCAAAGGTACTGTACATCTCAACAATATTCTAGAGTCTTAATATAATAATAATTAAGTTCTTCTTTAGAGTCATGTAGCTGCTTTTATGAAAACATTCGATAAATATGACTATTTCAAAAGAATTTTTGTCTTTAATCAAAACTAATTCGTAACAGCTTGGAATTTTTTTAATTTACACCCAACATCTTAATAATAATCCCACAATTATTTTAACATCAGCTGAACATTTTCCAGGATAAACGTTAATAAGTTTAATCAAATCAGGAACATATTATTTAACCTTCTTATTTTTAAATTTTATATTTTTACTTAAAAATAACACTAAATGAAACTACTGACTATTGTAAAATTAACAAGATACATTCATTGTTGCATCTGAATAACATTTCAAATCGATATCTCTAACAATATATAGAAACGATAAACACAATAACTAAATAAAAATAATAATTAGATCATTAAATTTCAACGCCCGGCACCGACATTATTTATAATGTTTGTCTCGTACAACACAATCGAGTTTTATAATGGGCAGAGTATACTTTATAAAGATATAAAAACTTATACCACGTTTGTTTTCGAAGAAAAAATTACTTACCTATATAGGAATTACGTTATTATAACGTAGGTATTTTACGTCAATGAGTTTAGATGGTTTTTTATTGAACATGTCAATATTTTTATTAAGAGTCGTTAAATTGCCACGCGAAGTATTTTCACGTATAATTTCATTTTTAGTAGCAAGTTTTAATAAAATATTGACTCGACAACTTTACTTAAAATACTTATTTAATGTTGTTTTTAACGCTATTTTGTTCCCATTTAAGATCAAGCCAATAAAACATTTTTTTGCTCATGAATAATTTTTAGAACATTCGAATCAAGATAAACTGTTATATGGTTACTACTTTCGATACCAGCTTCAAGACCGTCGATACCTATTCGAGCATAAGTGGTGATAATTAATTCTTTAATTTTATCCCATCTCGGTAAAACTTTAATTTACTTGAATTTTTATTTTTTTTTGCTAAATTTTTTCTAAAATGTATCCTTTATTTTGGTCCTAACCTGCTTAAACTCGAATTTTCTTCAATTTCTTGCCAAATTTATTCTTTAATTTAGTCCCATCCTGCTTAAACTTGAATTTTGTGAAATTTTTGTTTTGCTCAAATTTTTTGAAAAATGTTCAAAATTTCTGAAAAATGGTCAAAATTTTGAAAATGGTCAAAAATGGTCAATAATTGTCAGAAACTGTCAAAAATGGTCAATAATTGTTAAAATTTTGAAAAAATGGTCAATAATTATAAAAAGCTGTCCAAAATGGTCAATAAATGTTGAAAATTGTCAAATTGTTTGAAAAATGACCAAAAATTTTGAAAAATAGTAAACATTTTTGAAAAATCGTCAAAATTTATGAAAAATGGTCAAAACTTTGGAAAAATTGTCAAAAATGGTCAATAATTGTCAGAACCTGTCAAAAATTGTCAAAAATGGACAATAATTGTTGAGATTTGGAAAAATGGTCTAAAATGGTCAAAATTTTTGGAAAATTGTTAAAAATGATCAATAATTGTCGAAACTGTCAAAATTGGTCAATAATTGTCAAAAATGGTCAATAATTGTTAAAATTAGAAAAAATAGTCAAAAATTTTGAAAAAATGGTCAATAATTGTCAAAATTTTTGAAAATTTTTCTCATTTTTTGCTAAATTTTTCCAAAAATGTATCCTTTAATTCTGTGCCATTCTGCATAAACTCCAATTTTCTTCAATTTCTTGCCAAATTTACTCTTTAATCTGGTCCCATCCTTCTTAAACTCGAATTTTTTTCAATTTTTCTTTTTTTTTGCCAAATTTTTTTGAAAATTCATCCTTTAATTTCGTCTTATCCTGCTTAAACTCAAATTTTCTACAATTTTTTGCCAAATTTATTCTTAAATTTGGTCCCATTCTGCTTAAACTTGAATTTTGTTAAATTTTTTGTTTGCTCAAATTTTTTGAAAAATGGTCAAAATTTCTGAAAAATGGTCAAAACTTTGAAAAATTGTCAAAAATGGTCAAAAATGGACAATAATTGTTGAAATTTTGGAAAAATGGTCTAAAATGGTCAAAATTTTTGAAAAATAGTCAAAATTTTCGAAAAATGGTCAAAAATGGTCATTCTATTGTGCATAAGAAGTGCGCTTCTGTCACCTTTTTTCAATTTTTCTTTTTTTTGCTGAATTTTTCAAAAAATTAATCCTTTAATTTTGTCATATCCTGCTTAAACTCGAATTTTCTTCAATTTTTTTGCCAAATTTATTCTTCAATTTGGTCCCATCCTGCTTAACTTGAATTTTGTTAAATTTTTTTTTGGCTAATTTTTTTCAAAAATTCATCCTTTAATTTTGTCCTATCCTACTTAAACTCGAATTTTTTCAATTTTTCTTTTTTTTGCCAAATTTTTTTGAAAATTCATCCTTTAATTTCGTCTTATCCTGCGTAAACTCGA
Source organism: Lochmaea crataegi (assembly GCA_947563755.1). Classification (NCBI taxonomy): domain Eukaryota; kingdom Metazoa; phylum Arthropoda; class Insecta; order Coleoptera; family Chrysomelidae; genus Lochmaea; species Lochmaea crataegi. The sequence goes on from OX387424.1 coordinate 70,108,895, forward strand.
ATTTTCTTAAATTTTTTGCCAAATGTATTCTTAAATTTGGTCCCATCCTGATTAAACTTGAATTTTCTCCAGTTTTTCTTTTTTTGCTACATTTTTCCAAAAATCATCCTTTAATTTTGTCCTATCCTGCTTAAACTCGAATTTTTCTCAATTTTCTGCCAAATTTATTCTTTAATTTAGTCCCATCCTGCTTAAACTTGAATTTTCCTCAATTTTTCTTTTTTTTCCTAAAGTTTTCTGAGAATTCGTCCTTTCATTTTGTCCCATCCTGCTTGAACTCGAATTTTCCCCAATTTTTTGCCAAATTTATTCTTTAATTCGGTCCCATCCTACCTAAACTTGAATTTTCCTCAATTTTTTTTTAATAACTTTTCTTAAAAATGAATACTTTAATTTTGTCATATCCTGCTTAAACTAGAATCTTCTTCAATTTCTTGCCAAATTTAATCTTTAATTCGGTCCCATCCTGCTTAAACTTGAATTTTTCTCAATTTTTCTTTTTTTTCAATATTTCTTTTAATTTTGTCCTATCCTGCTTAAACTTAAATTTTTGTACTTCTTTCGCAAAATACGTTCTTTAATTTTGTCCCACCCTGCTTAAACTCGAATTTTCTTTAATTTTCCTCATCTTTTTGTAAAGTTTGTTTTAATTTTTTTTCCTATTGGGAATTTCTAATGATTCATTGGGAAAAAAAGTAAAAGCCAGCATATTTCATCGTCCTCAAATACTCACCTAAGGCAGCTTATCAAAGCTTAGGTACCAAAAAAATTATATGATAGCTGACAACATAGTTTACCGATTTTAATGAATAAAAATAATAAAAACAGTTAACCCTGTATGTAAGTGTCAAACATATTACGCTAACAGGAAGTGTGTGGTATCAATTAAACAAATTAAATTACAAAAAAAAATCATCCATTAAAAAATCGCTAAAGTACAAATCCTTGTTAACAATAATCGACTTCGTATGTTTCGCAACAACACGTATTTTAATGTCATAACACTGCGAAACCTCAATTTTTCCATTTTCATCCTTTACTCCGAAATCAGGGAGGTCACAAACGAACATATCTAACCTATAAATTCTCCAAAATGGTTTACAACAAATAAACTTTGACAACTGACGTGTCTAGATTAACTCAACCAATAACAACATTTTACCGATAACTATAATTGTTATTGTAAAATAATGTTTACAAGGAAAAGCCCAATGATAATCATTTTAACTTTGTTCGATAACAAAAAAAAGTATGTTGTTGAACAGACCCACATTTATTATTAAACTAATAGTCATACCATTTTGGTTATAGTGAAGAGGCTAAAATGTAAAAATATCACCAAGACAAACATTAATATTTATATTTCTTAAACAGTTAAATTTAAGGAAACAAATGTAAGTATCCTCATACATTGTGGAGTTAGAGGTAGAAGAAAAAGAGAAGATAAGGAAGATTCAACACGTGAGGAAAAGATGGGAAGAACAACGAAGAGGAAGTGCCAGTGATTCCACAACGGACAGCTAAACTAAAATTAAATTTATACTCAAAATATCCTGCACGAAGACATAAAAGAAAAGTAAAAGGAAGACAACAAGCAACCTAACCAGTTTTGGGAACATCCATCATTGGAGTTGTGTTCAGAAGGACATACGTAGTGAAGATACCCTGCGAAGGAGTCGAGTATTACAGGTACTTGAGTGAAGAGAGAATAAAAGTGAAATGGTAGATAAGAGAAGAAAAGAAGGATCGTCATGCAAATAGCTAGGACATCAACGAACTACAAGAGGAAATCGAGAAGGAAGGCAAAATCAGCTTTATACATTGTGGAGTTAGAGGTAGAAGAAAAAGAGAAGATAAGGAAGATTCAACACGTGAGGATAACAACGAAGAGGAAATGCTGCAACTACCAGGGATTCCACCACGAACAGATAACATGCCGTGCGGAAGACCACATCATCCCAATGAGTACCTACCCAAGACCTAAAGACAAACCAGCGACCTGTGCGAAATGTCAAGGAGAGGAGAACACCCAGGAAACTACAAGGATGCTCACAGACACCAAACAATAGGACAAGGGAAAACCCAAAAGGAACGTCACCAGGAGCCACCTGCGCTCAAGCGACAACCAATATAACAAGGACAAGGTTGACCAGTCCGACGAAGCAGCAGATTTTGTTAGCTCAAGAGAGTACCTAATGATCATTAGATGGTTTATGGTTTTATGTTCGCCAGTTTCAATTTTAAATTTTTTCAAGTTTTAATTTCTGCTTGCGTTGAAATTGAGAATTGAAATTTTGTACGTATTTGTCGACTCTGCTCCCGCGTCATACAAAATTAATATGGAAAGAGTATCGTTCCTATCTTTACGTCTATTATGAGGACTTTCTTTTTACCTGACTTCCTGTTCTGACGACAATAGTTACATACGGGTGTAGAGCTAAAAACATGGTAGGTATACAGGGAGTGACTACAGAAATTTAGAAAATGTACCGCAAAAGTCACTGTTTCGGTTGTTAGTGACATTTATTGGGTTTCATGTTGTACCAGCTTTATTATTTTCATAAAAATAACAAAATGGAGGACATACACATTCAACTACAAACTAATATTTCTTTTATAATGAGCTATAATTAAATTTAATTCTTCATCCGTAATAATTATATCGCTACGAGTGGTCATTTGTCTGAAAAGTGCAATGATAAAAAATAAACGGTATATTTTCATGGCCACAACGAAATGGTTGTGAAACAATAACACGTCACGGTTTATAGTAATTTTAACAGCTTTTGTATACATTTGTAACATTTTCCAGCTGGGAATTGTTGAATTTTCTCTTTGTTTCACTATTTATTTCAGCAAACAATTCAAGTCACTATCAAAGTGATAACTGAAGAATATCCATCATTAGAAAGAGTAGATATGTCAAGTAAACCATTAGTTTTAAAAGCAACCTTTTAAAAACCTTGTTACCGGTTCAAAGAATTAGGTATAGCAAAAACAACGTTTAATAATTAAAATTCAGAAAAAAATTCGAAAAATAAAATAACAATATTAAAATAACCAAAATCAGCCCATTAGTCTATAAAGACAAGACCAAATGGAATAAGTGTGACAGCTTGGTATCAATCCAAATTAAATGTGGTGACCTTGACCTTATCTTAATTTGATTAATAGCTAATATGTAAAAGGCCACTTTCCTCAAGAAGGTCAACTGTCAGAGGAATCTTGTTTTTTTGATAGGTGATGTATGGTCCATAAAAGTTTTGGGAAAACTATCGAAAATCTTCGGATATCTGGGCCATCCGTTTCCCATTTTTATTGAAGAGCCTTCCATTTTTATGTCTGGAAGACATACTCCATTAGTGAGAGTTCTTAAATAGATTCCACATTCCACCAAAGGTTTGTACCTATATTTTGAAAGTTACCTCAAATCTAATGCGATCACTAACATTATTTTAGGTCTGTGACAACTGTCACAACTAATTTAAATTGTTCAAATTTAAAAACTATTACATAAGATTATACTTACTGATGAAAATTTTCAAAAGAATCAAAAAGGTATTAACCATCATTTTATTCTAGAACGTTGACGAATGTCATTTCTTCGCATATAAAATTAATCATCTCTTCTGTAGTTTTTTAAAACAATAGAAATATAAAACCTTTGAACAAAAAAATAATGAAAAACAAGTGATTCCATATCTTCGACCTTTTGGAAGAAATAGACCGACGTTAAATGAAAATTTTAATTAAATTTTTAGTCCCTGCTAGAGCTCAAATCATTGCAAAGTCAGATTTCTCGAAAGCTTTCCACGTTTTTTCTTCACTTATTGCCTGTATTTGTCTCGAATTACCTTCGGTCGATAAAAAAGAAGACTTGTATTGCTTAAGCGGCTGTCATAACTATATTCGAATTAAGTTTATTGGTTCGAAAACGTTAAAAAAAGCTTTCAACAATCACTGACTAATACATAACAATGGAAAATAGATAAACATAGTAATACAAGAAGAAGAAAAAAAACGACAATCAACATTACAAGACTGATTATCCATACAAAGGAAAACAAGGTTTGAGACATTAACATTTAAAACGTTGTACCCAACGTCTGAGTTTCTTAGAAACCTAACGACTCGCCAGTAGTTTTTTTTTAAATAGTAATTCATTAGATTAAATAATTGGCGTCCCGTATTGTTTCGTACACTATAAAAAAAAGTATGAAGAATTTTTATTGTTACTTTGAAAAATTAAATGCCAGAAATCTCACCCTTAAGTACTATTTGTCCCACAGTAAAGTAAATGTTCTGTATAAAAGTGCTAGTTGGGCTCCATTTAATTAATAATAAATGCAGATTATTATAAATGCTTTTAATAAACATGGACAAACTGTACGTCAAACAATGACCAAGTGGTATTGACTAAATAGCAAACTGGATGTGTGACTGTCAAACGTCAAACGATTAGAAGCCTGTAAAAGTGTTTTTTGACAACCGAAAGCTCATAACGCATTCTTTGCCATTCCATCTTTGAAAATGGTCTGGAATCAGACATTAAATCATTAAATACCTTCTTAGTGAACAAAGGGTGTTACCAAGAAGCTGATATGATAGCCAGAAGATCAGAATCCGGTCAAAAAAGAGTCACCACCCAAAGAGATAACAGTTTTTTGGTGTCCGCTAGATTGCTGGATAAAAAAGCTACTGCGACTTAGCTGCAAAATCAACTCGAAGAATTTTGATATGTAAAAGTGTTTTTGGCAACCGAAAGCTCATAACGCATACTTTGCCATTCCATCTCTGGAAATGCTCTGGAATCAGTCAAAAAATCATTAAATACCTTCTTAGTGAACAAAGAAACTGACCTGATAACCAGAAGATCAGAATCCGGTCAAAAAAGAGTCACCATCCAAAGAGATGGCAGTTTTTTGGTGTCCACTAGTCTGCGGGATAGAACAGCTACTGTGACTTCGCTGCAAAATCAACTCGAAGAATTTTGGTATGTAAAAGTGTTTTTTGACAACCGAAAGCTCAAAACGCATTCTTACACATCCCATCTCTGAAAATGGTCTGGAATCAGACAAAAAATCATTAAATACCTTCTTAGTGAACAAAGGGTGTTACCAAGAAGCTGATATGATAGCCAGAAGATCAGAATCCGGTCAAAAAAGAGTCACCACCCAAAGAGATAACAGTTTTTTGGTGTCCGCTAGATTGCTGGATAAAAAAGCTACTGCGACTTAGCTGCAAAATCAACTCGAAGAATTTTGATATGTAAAAGTGTTTTTGGCAACCGAAAGCTCATAACGCATACTTTGCCATTCCATCTCTGGAAATGCTCTGGAATCAGTCAAAAAATCATTAAATACCTTCTTAGTGAACAAAGAAACTGACCTGATAACCAGAAGATCAGAATCCGGTCAAAAAAGAGTCACCATCCAAAGAGATGGCAGTTTTTTGGTGTCCACTAGTCTGCGGGATAGAACAGCTACTGTGACTTCGCTGCAAAATCAACTCGAAGAATTTTGGTATGTAAAAGTGTTTTTTGACAACCGAAAGCTCAAAACGCATTCTTACACATCCCATCTCTGAAAATGGTCTGGAATCAGACAAAAAATCATTAAATACCTTCTTAGTGAACAAAGGGTGTTACCAAGAAACTGATCTGATAACCAGAAGATCAGAATCCGGGCGAAAAAGAGTCACCACCCGAAAAGATGACATTTTTTTGGGGTCCGCTACATTGCAGGATAAAATAGCTACTGCGATTTCGCTGCAAAATCAACTCGAAGAATTTTGGTATGTAGAAGTGTTTTTGGCAACCGAAATCTCATAACGCATACTTTGCCATTCCATCTCTGGAAATGGTCTGGAATCAGTCAAAAAATCATTAAATACCTTCTTAGTGAACAAAGGGTGTTACCAAGAAACTGACCTGATAACCAGAAGATCAGAATCCGGTCAAAAAAGAGTCACCATCCAAAGAGATGACAGTTTTTTGGTGTCCACTAGACTGCGGGATAGAACAGTTACTGCGACTTCGCTGCAAAATCAACTAGAAGAATTTTGGTATGTAAAAGTGTTTTTTGGCAACCGAAAGCTCATAACGCATTCTTTCCCATCCCATCTCTGAAAATGGTCTGGAATCAGACAAAAAATCATTAAATACCTTCTTAGTGAACAAAGGGTGTTACCAAGAAACTGATCTGATAACCAGAAGATCAGAATCCGGGCGAAAAAGAGTCACCACCCGAAAAGATGACATTTTTTTGGGGTCCGCTACATTGCAGGATAAAATAGCTACTGCGATTTCGCTGCAAAATCAACTCGAAGAATTTTGGTATGTAGAAGTGTTTTTGGCAACCGAAATCTCATAACGCATACTTTGCCATTCCATCTCTGGAAATGGTCTGGAATCAGTCAAAAAATCATTAAATACCTTCTTAGTGAACAAAGGGTGTTACCAAGAAACTGACCTGATAACCAGAAGATCAGAATCCGGTCAAAAAAGAGTCACCATCCAAGGAGATGGCAGTTTTTTGGTGTCCACTAGACTGCGGGATAGAACAGTTACTTCGATATCGCTGCAAAATCAACTAGAAGAATTTTGGTATGCAAAAGTGTTTTTTGACAACCGAAAGCTCAAAACGCATTCTTTCCCATCCCATCTCTGAAAATGGTCTGGAATCAGACAAAAAATCATTAAATACCTTCTTAGTGAACAAAGGGTGTTACCAAGAAACTGACCTGATAACCAGAAGATCAGAATCCGGTCAAAAAAGAGTCACCATCCAAAGAGATGACAGTTTTTTGGTGTCCACTAGACTGCGCAATAGAACAGCTATTGCGACTTCGCTGCAAAATCAACTCGAAGAATTTTGGTATGTAAAAGTGTTTTTTGACAACCGAAAGCTCAAAACGCATTCTCTCCCATCCCATCTCTGAAAATGGTCTGGAATCAGACAAAAAATCATTAAATACCTTCTTAGTGAACAAAGGGTGTTGCCAAGAAACTGACCTGATATCCATAAGATCAGAATCCGGGCTAAAAAGAGTCACCATCCAAAGAGATGACAGTTTTTTGGTGTCCACTAGTCTGCGGGATAGAACAGTTACTGCGATATCGCTGCAAAATCAACTAGAAGAATTTTGGTATGCAAAAGTGTTTTTTTGGCAACCGAAAGCTCATAACGCATTCTTTCCCATCCCATCTCTGAAAATGGTCTGGAATCAGACAAAAAATCATTAAATACCTTCTTAGTGAACAAAGGGTGTTACCAAGAATCTCACCTGATAACCAGAAGATCAGAATCCGGTCGAAAAAGAGTCACCATACAAAGAGATGAGAGTTTTTTGGTGTCCACTAGACTGCGGGATAGACACTGCGACTTCGCTGCAAAATCAACTAGAAGAATTTTGGTACGTAAAAGTGTTTTTTGACAACCGAAAGCTTAAAACGCATTCTCTCCCATCCCATCTCTGAAAATGGTCTGGAATTAGACAAAAAATCATTAAATACCTTCTTAGTGAACAAAGGGTGTTACCAAGAATCTGACCTGATAACCAGAAGATCAGAATCCGGTCAAAAAAGAGTCACCATCCAAAGAGATGACAGTTTTTTGGTGTCCACTAGACTGCGGGATAGAACAGTTACTGCGATATCGCTGCAAAATCAACTAGAAGAATTTTGGTATGCAAAAGTGTTTTTTTGGCAACCGAAAGCTCATAACGCATTCTTTCCCATCCCATCTCTGAAAATGGTCTGGAATCAGACAAAAAATCATTAAATACCTTCTTAGTGAACAAAGGGTGTTACCAAGAATCTGACCTGATAACCAGAAGATCAGAATCCGGTCAAAAAAGAGTCACCATCCAAAGAGATGAGAGTTTTTTGGTGTCCACTAGACTGCGGGATAGACACTGCGACTTCGCTGCAAAATCAACTAGAAGAATTTTGGTATGTAAAAGTGTTTTTTGACAACCGAAAGCTTAAAACGCATTCTCTCCCATCCCATCTCTGAAAATGGTCTGGAATCAGACAAAAAATCATTAAATACCTTCTTAGTGAACAAAGGGTGTTACCAAGAATCTGACCTGATAACCAGAAGTTCAGAATCCGGTCAAAAAAGAGTCACCATCCAAAGAGATGACAGTTTTTTGGTGTCCACTAGACTGCGGGATAGAACAGTTACTGCGACTTCGCTGCAAAATCAACTAGAAGAATTTTGGTATGTAAAAGTGTTTTTTGGCAACCGAAAGCTCATAACGCATTCTTTCCCATCCCATCTCTGAAAATGGTCTGGAATCAGACAAAAAATCATTAAATACCTTCTTAGTGAACAAAGGGTGTTACCAAGAATCTGACCTGATAACCAGAAGATCAGAATCCGGGCGAAAGAGAGTCACCACCCAAAGAGATAACAGTTTTTTGGTGTCCGGTAAAATCAGCTTGAAGAATTTTGGTATGTTCATGCTGCTGGATTGTCTTGTAGAAGGCCGGCATAGAATTACAAGATTGTCTTTTGCCCGAACCATCTGACATGGAATTATGAGGACTGAAGCAGGGTACTGCTCTCATATGAGTCGGGTTCTTACCCATTGAGTCAGAAGGACCTCGGTGGGTATGGAGAAGACCTAAAGAAAGAGTGACACCCATTCCGGTGGTGTTTTGTTTGTTTGGAAAGGAATTTCTTCAGAAGCACGTACATAGTTGGTCTTTATCGAAAATTGATCTCTAACAGCTCACAAGTAAATTATAAGATCGAGGAATACAGTTAAAAACTTTTCACGTTATAAAAAAAAATTGAGATAAAATGCTAATGATTTCCTAGATACTTTGTATATTAGCTCTCTTATATGAGTTATAGCTTCAACCAAATTTAAAAAATGATGTTCCCTCAACTGATATGAGTTTTTTTTGGTGACAGCTATACAAAATGTCATTTTAGTGGAAAGTCTATTTAAAAGAAGTGAATTTTAATAGTGTACGTATAGCCTAGAATGCAGTCCGAAGGGCAGTATTCGCGGCGACGGTGGCGGCGGCGGGAAAACGACACGACTTGTCCTACCGGAACTGTAATTCCGGTTGAGCTGCGACCGCGGCGGCATCTGTTGTTCAAATGAATATTTATAACTTTCAAGATTTACATATTATCGGTGTTCCACCATCGCTTACCGGTCTCACAATTTATTTCGCAGGTTGTGGTGGTGTGTCGTTCTATAACGGACAAGCTATGCGTGAAAGAGGGTCGAATTATTCGAAGAAATAAAACTTACTAGGTATATGGAGGAGACGACGACACGGGTGTTTATTACCAACTGGAACTCGTTGTGTTGTCACAAATTGTGCGTTTACTGCTTGTAAGATAAACTTAACGACTCAACTTTTAGCTCACGTCAGCTAATATTCCACAATTATTTTATTAATAAAATGTGATATGAGAAAATCCACAAACCTAACCTATATTATCTATAGCCCGTTCAGTATTAAAACCGTTGCACGTCACATCTGTCATAACTGTACTATGTTGCCAAGCCCTTGAAATAATATGAGAATCTAGTATATGTCAAATGAAGTTTATCAAATATTCTAGGTTAGGTTTAGTTATTGATGGTTATTGCCTGCAAAGAAACTTCGACTTATTTCAGTTATATACAGAGATGTTACATATAAAATTTTAATTTGTATGTTAACCGTACAGCACTAAGAAATTCTTATTTTAAAAACTATGGAATTATTTTTAGCACTAAAAAGGTATGTATGGAATAGTTAACACTTTTATTTGTATGTTTATACCACACACTTAATTAGTTAGAAGTTATGGAACTATTCTAGTATTTAAAATGCATGTATGTATAAATAGTATCAAGGAAAAAATATTCTCTAATATAATTGTTAGGTTACAATTACCTAAGTACATGTTGGCTTCTAAAATGTTGTCACTACAATATGAAAGATTGATGTAAGGTTTACAGACAAATTATGAATAAAAAAGTTTTGATAATCTGGATCTACCTCCTTTTTAAAGGTAGGCAATTTTATTTTATATTTTGTTGAAATAAATCTTAAATTTTTTTTAGAAAAGCCGGGATGTGAAGCTTTAGTGTGTAGGTCATTCTCAACAAGGAAAATCATCCTGAGATCATTGATCATAGCAAAAGAAAATTGTGCAGCAAGCACCACCACAGCTCAGAAAAGGAGAGCAGATCCATTCTATTCTCCGAGTGAAGGTATATGCAAATGATTGACTAAATCGTAGCACTGAAATCAATACATATTATAATTATCAGTATATTGGTGAATTATTTATCACTCCATCATCTTCTAATCAATCCAAATTTATATTTACCATTTTGTTTTAGCTCTCCAGCACCTATCGCAACTGAAAGTATTGCTAATAAATGATTGATCGAATGAGACCTTTCAATTCAATAAAAACTATTAAATTAATTCTTTGTAGTTTTTATAAAACTTTGTGATATACACATGTACCTTTAGAAAATGCTGCCTGAATTACTTATTTTGAATATCATGATTAAAATAAAATGATAAATAATGCCACCCCAATTTTTATGGAATTGTTTTATTAAAAAGAAACATTGCAAATTTATAAATTAGTTACTACACCGAAAAGTTTGTAATACTATTTTTTTAAATAAGGTAGAACAATAATTGTCAAATAGAAATCTTTCAAATTTGAGAGGTTCACGGACAAACCAATTCCAACCCGCATCTTCTGGAATGCATCTATCGGCTTGCTTGGCAGTAGCCAGTATTAACTCAATAGGATTTTTAAAAAGATGGTAGGTAATACTTTGTGTCTATACTGTTCTATCATATCCACAATGTATTTTGTTGGGGGTTTGTTTCTGAAAAAAACATTTATTGAAAGGGCAGTATTCAAATAACCAATTCTTTTCTTTTCAAATATACCTATATTATTATTTTTGTAAAAATAAAAGTAAAACAGCATTTATTGTCTATTAGGTATAATTTGAAGTAAGAATTTTGAATGTATTAAACTAGTTGTGTAGTCTTCTGAATTTTAACATATAATTTGCTATATCACTGTTCAAATACAGTTTGTATCTACTTACTAGGCTGTAATATAAATAAGCTCAGCTTCAACATTTGTTGATCGAATTCTATATTTTGTCATATTAACCTAATATTATCGAAAAGCATTGTCCATAATTTATTAAAGGTTCAGAAAGATTCAATAGTAATTGGTTTTCAAACCATTTAAAAACATGTTCTTCATTCATTTTCCCATGATAATAACTCAACTGAGATTCATATAAAAATATACTTTCTGCTCCATCAATACAACCATCTTCATTCTCAGCATGTAATACAAAATATCTAGAATAAAAACAATTTTGCATTCTAAAATTTTACATTATCATTGTAACATACCTTTTGACATGAACAGCCTACAGCACCATTTTGGAAAATTCAGGATTCATTATTAAAAACAAATGTATACAGTTGTTTATTTTTGTTGAAAGTTCCATAAGTCCTCTTTGTGGATGTGTATCATATTTTAGTAAACTACTCAGGAACATTCTACATTTAATAATTATTGTTCTTCCTCCAATTACTGCAGTAACATTCCTAAAGTGACATGATTATCTATAAATAAAAATGTCCATGTATAATTGCCAAGTATTAAGAATAATGTAACAGAATATAATAAATACAGTTGATTGGGTATAATATTGAACTTATACATACTTGCTTCATAAACGCTGTAAATAGTATCAGGAGTAAATGCATCAACTATTGCAGTATTATTAAGTATCATTTATACGTTTTTTTGGATGTGACTTTAACTTTGATAACTCATTACTGCTTGTGAAAAATTACTCACAGTTCTTTGCAGTTTTTGTCACAACATAACCCCAAAAATGTCAAGACGTCAACTGAACCTGAAATAAACCATTTTAATCGCGGCAACAGCGCGCATTTTTGCCAACATAAAAAGTTTTTATTAAGACTGACGTTAGTTTAAGTTTAATATTTAATTAACCTACGAGCTGTATCTGATATGAAATTCATTACGAAACCTTTCTTTAAACATATATTTATATTCTTTAATACAATGCGACCTACAAATTTCAATATTTATTGAGTTTAGAGAGGCTTAACATAGTGATTGACAGAGGATTGACATCAGCAATCGAATGACATGATATAAACGAACATCTCTTTTTCGACACTTTGATGACATGCAACGGTTTTTGTACTGAACGGGCTATAAGAACAGGAAGAGTAGGGAAGAGTGGAAAACTGCACCGAATTTTTCAAAATGAAACTTAGGAACTGGCCCTTCACTCTGCGATTCTTGAAAATCTTTTGTGGCTCACAACTATTCATAATCCACCAAACACTTGCAGCTTCTTAATCAATCCGAAGAGTTTGATTGGTAAATCATTTTTCAGGTCTGAATGCCTGCCAAACATTAGAAATCTGTTTCATCATTTTCCATACAAAGACAACTAGTCGGATCTTCCGAAAATCTCTAATCAACCTTTTGCTCACTACGCTAAATTACTCTTAAATCTTCAGAAATCTAATCCCAGAGTAACCACAAGATTTCTCAATGGACACTGCTCACTCAGATATCATCTCTGTAAAATGAGCAAAGTGGAGTGAAACGATAAAAGTTTTGGTATGACGTCCAAAAAACGAACCAAAATTGACAGAAATCGTACTAAAATTTGACAGCAAGCAAAAAAAATATAAACAAAAACATGGTTGAATAGATGAGGCTTTTACTTGATGAAGATCCATACTACTGATGAAATAAAACAAATTAATTTGTTTAAATCTTCATTATTTATTTTGAACTAACGTTCAAATTAAAATTAGTGACGCGTTTCGCTACACAGTAGCTTTTTCAAACTAGTTTTATTTCATCAAAAACATGGTTAATGTTATTTTGATTCCAGTGTTGTCAGATGTATTTTAATTCTAAGATCTACAAAAGTTAATGACCCATTTGGATCCCGGAAAATTTTAGCAGTAATTCTGTTTCAAAAAAAGGAATATACGCGGAATCTCTTTCGCTATTTTTTTCCAATGTATTGGGTTGAAAATTTAATCGACCCTGATGCTACCAATTATTGTTGACATTTTAAATCAGGATTTCCCTCTATAGAAACACAATTTAAAACAATAGACAATCGTTATATGACGCGACAAAAAAAGTGAATTGTTTGGTTGAAAACAATTGTGTTTATGGGTCAATACGATCGATTGAATTCGGTAGGCGGGTAGAGGTCAAAATATTTTTAAGAAAAGTAATTTATATTTAGAAAAATTTACGTCGTTATAAAGGCGATTTTTTAGAACTTCGTCTGATCGTATTTCATTTTGGAAGTAGGTGAAATATTGTTAATAGATTCATTTTCATAATAGCTTCGATTAGATTGTGAGAAATCGATTTATTTTAAGGTTAGATACCAGGAAATTTAAATAATCAATAAACTATATTATTTAATTAAAAAAACATTGTAGTGCCCCTCGTGTATAAATTAATTAATTTCAGGTCAATCACAAAATAGCGTCAGCAATCATATTGGTTTATTTCTGGTTCAGTTGACGTCTTGACATTTTTGGGGTTATGTTGTGACAATTTTATATTATGCTCATTTAATTTATCGAAAAATGTTGATAACAAAAAAAGGAGACGAGAAAAGTGGTAGCGGCTGAAAAGAAAAACTTGAAGCAACACGTAACAAATAATGACCCTTTAGTAGACATTACCCTGTATATTAATAATGAAAAAACCGTTCTTGGTTTTGTAAATCAATTTGATGACGATTTTGAAACTAACACTGGGCTCTCAACATCTGAACGCAAATTGGAAAGTGACTAAGTTTGGTTTTGTAAATTGTCGACTTTATAAAATCTTATTTTCAGCAGCAAAAGGTCCATGGACTAAAAAGGAAAGTTGACTGGGGAAAGATAAAACCACAAGATTTAAAAAACCCAGTTAATCCCAAGTTGATTCCTTCATCATCATATGGAATTGGAGTAATTTGTTTTCCCCAAAGAAGTCATCACATTAAATAAGATGATATTAATTCTAATATAAAATGTTTATTTTAGGCATCTGCTCCAGGATGAAAGAACAAAATTTCGGTTGGTGGAAGAGAAAATTATGAAAATGTTATTGATTGGACATCAAGTAAGCTCAACACCTGATTCCTCTGAACATAAGGTAATATTTTAATGAATTATATCTTTTTGTCATTTTATTGGATTGGTATCAAGCTTTTTGTTGTAACGTTATATTTTAGGAGTTAACTACAGTCACTAATTGGCATAATAGAAAGCGCTCCTCTGTGGCTAACACATCAAAAACTGCAAACCTACATAAAAAGTACGAAAACTTACTAGAATGGAGAAAAAAAGCTTTGCCACAACACGAAATTTTAGAGCTGGAAATAAAAGAGAAAAAACTTAAAATACTTAGGGAAGACGAGATGTCAGAACAATTTAACTTTAGCTTGGTATTGAGCTAAGAAAGGAAAAATTGAAAAATTTTATAAGTTATTACATTTTTTATTCTCATATTTGTGTATTTATCATGCACCCAGTTACCATAATTTATTGGTAATACTGTAATTGTGGAAACTTTGAATAAAGAACATTTTATTGCATATATTTCTTACAAATAACATTTTTATAGATTTCCAAAATAATCTAAAATAAAAATCCTTCTCAAGTTATATCCGGCATTATTTGCATTGTCAATAATATTAGGTATTCGGTCATTGTCTATTAAATTTTGTAAGATATGTGCATCTAGTTCTTCTGGGATTGGTGGAGGGTTTAAATCACCTTCATCAAGACATATATTATGGAGCACAGCTGTTGTTACTATTAATGCAAAGACTCTGTTCAATGACAACCTACAACCATAAGCCAAAATGGGGATTCTTCTTTTCCAGACACCAAAACAACGCTCAATTACATTTCTGGTACGAATTTGGGCTTCATTATAAAGCTGCTCTGCTAGGATTTAGAAGAGGAGTGAACAAATAACTTTTGTTTGGATAACCACTGTCTCCAAAAATTTTCCAAGCAAATTAATAGGTAAATAAATAATGTATCTACCTAAAATAATACTACTCACAAATTGATTATTTTCAAATCGTTGACAGATATCTGAATGATTGAATATTGTTGAATCATGGGATGATCCCGGCCATCTTGCTACAACATTTAAAATTTTCAAGTCTGAGTTGCAAACAACCTGGGTATTGATGGAGAAATAACACTTCCTATTTCTAAATATCTCAGGATTTTCACCACCAGGAGAATTAATCTTGATATGTGTATAGTCGATAGCTCCTAATACCCTTGGAAATATGCTATATCAAAAAATTTTTGTTGTGTTTGTCTTATTGCATTCGCTTCATTTGGCATATTTATGTAGGTGGCCTTCAAACTAGCTCTATCATTTGTAACCCTCTTCACTATTGATTCATGCATCCCAGCATAATCTGCGACAGCTTGTAAATGACCTCCCGTGGAATACAATCTGAGACACACCAAAAGCTTATTTATTGGAGATACTGAGTTATTCCTAAAAGTAGACCTTTCATGTACAAAAAATGAAAAAAATCACTAAAAGTCCTTTCATGTCCCTAGGAAAATCTAAAAGGTGTTTTATTCTTGGTAACAAGTTCAATACTGTATTTCTAGATAGTCTAAACCTCCTCCTAAATGAAGAGTCGTCTAAATTGTGAAACGGGTCATTTCGAACATAAATGTGCCTTGGAATATCATTTCCAAGGAAATCTAAAATTTCTGGTTCTTCATCAAGATTTTCTTCTAAATTCATTGTTGTTTGTTAAATCTTAAATCAGTTAAATAAACACCAAACCAACTCAAAAATTAGGGTATACTAACAGATACTTCTATATTTAATCAGTTTTAGAAATGTCCAAATCGAAAACGTCACAAAACACAGAACGTCAGAATACAATGAACGCGCAATCGCATATCTACCGCTTAAAAATAAGCCATGGACAAAGCTGTGCTTAAAATTTCGTGCATTAAGCTTCGCTTTGATGACGGTGCAGCGAGCTTAATTTTTTAAGCCTGGCTTATTTGTTAAGCTAAGATGGTGCAATCGGGCATTAGGGTTTAAGTTGACTTTACACTGGTTTGGCCATTACGAAACGCAATTATGAGTTTTTCGGCTCAATGTCTTCATTAAAATGAAAAATCAAATATCAAATTTAATGCAACTTCATATAGAATTAGTTATTTTAGTGTCCTTATTGAAGAAGTTTTTAAATATTCTGCCAAATATTTGCACTTGTATCGAAAAATGAAAAGCCTTTTATTAGTCTCGAGGTAGACAACTCCATCTTTCGGCGAGAAGGGCGAGGTCTTACACCAAAGTTTAAAATCAATAAGTCCCAGAAAAATATATCCGCAAGTTACTGTATAAGATACAGGTACCTTATATTACGTTTAACTGCTTAAAAAAAAGATCCATGAAAATTTTCTACTTCAACCAGAAGATATTTGTTTGAATACCATGACAATCCAAATATAACCAAAGAAGTTAATTCTCTAATTGTTTTTAAATACAAAACGTTTCAATAGATATCGAAGAATAAATAAATATTATTCAAAGCTTTACAACTAAGTTTGAAAAATCTTTTTCAAAAACAGTGTCTGCTCAACGAAGAGGAAACAACTACTTCCCGGGCTATATGCCTTTACAAAACGTTTCTTTCAATATATCCCCTATTTTTCAAAGTTTTTATTTTCTAACGCATAGGTTTTACTTTTGTTCATTTGCTCTTAAAGCATTCGGAAATAAATTTTTACCTAATTTAGAGTACGATAACTCGCGCCGACTTGCATAGAATCATGTTCATACAAGTGGCGCGCAAGTAGCGGCGGGTACTCGCGGTATTTGTCATTTGTTCTCAGTTATTCTCGTTATTAAGACGTATTGTTTTGCATTTAGAAGATGGCAATGGAATTAAGAAGCAATAAAAAAAATATTTTCCTAATTGGTGACGTAAATTATCAAATAACAGGCGCAAAGTTACCGTCTAACCGTCAAGTTCTAGCAGTACTTTTTTTAACATTCGCGAAATTAAACTGTTAGTGAAAGCGCAAATCTCGTCATTAGAGAGTGTATTATTTTTTTGAGAAAAGGCTAGAATCCCTACCAGAGCTAAACTTATTCTGTAAAGAAACTTTTGGATCTTCACCGTGCTAAATTATTCGATATAGCGCAAACTGATGCTTTGAAACCGATGAAAATCGAAGAAGATAAATTATGTTACAAAAACAAAGAGAACCAGGGTCTAGGGTGTTAAGCGGGTGTACACAAAAAGTTAGCCGAGGAAGAAGAAAAGGAAAGACAAAGAAAGTTAATAAAAGTGAAAAAAGACATGAGCAAATGTGTTTCGGGAGTTCACCATCATCTCTCGATTAATTGATTGATTAGTTCGGCACCACCAGAGGCATACAGATCTCGGCACCTCAGTCTTCGGGCTTTTTGTGCTCTTGGTTATACCGTTCATGTGAAGAGACCAGTAGCCCTTATCAGGCTCAACAGTCTTTTCAGTAGGTCCTTCTTGGAGAAATCCTCCCAAATACTGGTTCAGGACCAGTGAATGCAGTTTCAGACCCTAGCTTTACTAGGGTGTCTGCCTTTTCATTGCCTACAATAGCCTTGTGTCCAGGACCCACTCAAGAGTTACTCTATTGTGGTTTGCCAGGGTTAAAGCTAAAGATTTCAGTGCTGCCTGACTATCTGAGAGTATGAGGATCTTTTGGCCTCTATACTGCCTTTCGATGTTCATTTGCAAACATGTGTCGATAGCGTAGATTACTGCCTGGAATACATATATGCGAAATTCCCCAACGATGTTTGGACATTGCACCTGGGTCTGACACCATAGACTCCAGCTTCTGTTCCTTTGTCAGTTTTAGATCCGTCTGTGCACCATACCAACGTTCCTTCCTGGCTGAATGCTTCCAACCCATCCCAGTTTTGCTGGATATGGTAAGGTTGGTTGTCGTTAATTGTGGCCAGCATCTCGTTTCAAGAAGCGAGCTTGTGATAAAATCTGTGATTCTGGAATGACTATGGGAGTTGATTCCTTCGTGCCAATTCCCATTGCATTCCAGCATGTATGCAGCCATTCTCGCTTCCGCCTTAACATGCAGAGCAAGAGGCGGAAGATTAAGAATGGCTTCAAATGCCGTAGTCGGACTGCTTCTGATTGCACCCGTTATGCACAGACAGGCAAGCTTCTAAAGTTTTGATATCTCCAGTTCGGCTTTCATCTGATCTGTTTTTGGCCATCAAACTAGGGCTCCATAGGTAACCATGGGTCTCACCATAGTTGTGTACATCAGTGAACTATTCGTGGATTTAGTCCTCATGGTTTGGCAGCCATTAAGGCCATCTTCCCTTTATTGGTTTTGTCATGTAGGTGTGAGTTCCAGGCTAGCTTTGCGTACCGAATTATGCCCAGATACTTGACCTAATGGCTAAGACACAGCTGCACGTTAAAGAGGCTTGGCAGTTTCAGTCTATCAAGCTTCCTTTTTCTAGTGAAGGGAATGAGCGCAGTTTTAGCAGGATTCACCCTTAGGCATTTCCTCCTACAATAAATCTCCACCATTTACAGAGCTTGTTGCATCAGCACCGATATAACGTATTTCTCCAGTACAAGTATTGTCAGATCATTTGCCCATCCCCTTCCTGTTCAATTCCTCCAGGAGTTCGACTATGACAAGGTCCCTCAGCAAAGGTGATAGGACTCCTTCCTGTGGGCATCCCTTCATTATCGATACCTCCATGGAATCTTCAAATAAGGTTGTCATTGCTGTCCTGTTGAAAAGCATGTTTTTCATCCACAGACATATGGTGTAGTGTGCTCCACGTCTTGCAACAGCAGCTATCTTGGAGTAAAAGGAGGTGTGGTCAAACGCTCCTTCTATATCAAGAAATGCTCCGAGAGCTATTTCTTGATTTCCATCTCTTACAACACAGGATTTTATACAAACGCAAGGACATCACGATCTAACCTATCAGCTTTGATGAAATCCTTGAGGAACCTTGCCGTCCACCTCTTTAACGGTAAACTCTGGAACTACTACAAAAAGAGGAATAAAAGACTTTGTCATTCCTAAGTTAGTTGCAGCTGTGATTATTTTACGATAAACAAATCGTTCATTCAACGCATTCGCACACAGAGTAGAAAAGATAAAATCAGATTTTCAGAATAATACCTATCCCTGAAAAGGTGATCGTTCACTGGGATGGGAATTATCTGGACTGGACGAGAGAAGTTCTATAGAAGAACGCCTAACAATTCTAATCTAATTTGGAGAAAAGGAACAACTTCTGGATGTGTCCAAACTGGAAAGCTCTTCCGGTCAAGATCAAGCTAAAGCAGTGTTAAACGCACTTTAAGATTAGAACGTCGATGATAAAGTACAAAAAATGTGGTGTGACACAACTGCGTCTAATACAGGGCGATTGAAAGGAGCTTGTGTACTTTTGGAATAAAAACTAGTACTCTTGGCAATTTTCAGAATCTTCAGAGCCCTGTCAGTACGGGTTAATGTGGACGTATAGCCCGTTCAGTACAAAAACCGTTGCACGTCATCAAAGTGTCGAAAAAGAGATGTTCGTTTATATCATGTCATTCGATTGCTGCTGTCAATCCTCTGTCAATCACTATGTTAAGCCTCTCTAAACTCAATAAATATTAAAATTTGTAGGTAGCATTGTATTAAAAAATATAAATATATGTTTAAAGAAAGGTTTCGTAATTAATTTCATATCAAATACAGCTCGTAGGTTAATTAAATATTAAAGTCAAACTAACGTCAGTCTTAATAAAAACTTTTTATGTTGGCAAAAATGCGCGCTGTTGCCGCGATTAAAATGGTTTATTTCAGGTTCAGTTGACGTCTTGACATTTTTGGGGTTATGTTGTGACAAAAACTGCAAAGAACTGTGAGTAATTTTTCACAAGCAGTAATGAGTTATCAAAGTTAAAGTCACATCCAAAAAAACGTATAAATGAAACTTAATAATACTGCAATAGTTGATGCATTTACTCCTGCTCCTGATACTATTTACAGCGTTTATGAAGCAAGTAAGTATAAGTTCAATATTATACCCAATCAACTGTATTTATTATATTCTGTTACATTATTCTTAATACTTGGCAATTATACATGGACATTTTTTTTATAGATAATCATGTCACTTTAGGAATGTTACTGCAGTAATTGGAAGAAGAACAATAATTATTAAATGTAGAATGTTCCTGAGTAGTTTACTAAAATATAATACATCCACAAAGAGGACTTATGGAACTTTCAACAAAAATAAACCACTTTATACATTTGTTTTTATTAATGAATCCTGAATTTTCCAAAATGGTTTATGTCAAAAGGTATGTTACAATGATTATGTAAAATTTTAGAATGCAAAATTGTTTTTATTCCAGATATTTTGTATTACATGCTGAGAATGAAAATGGTTATATTGATGGAGCAGAAAGTATATTTTTATATAAATCTCAGTTGAGTTATTATCATGGGAAAATGAATGAAGAACATGTTTTTAAATGGTTTGAAAACCAATTACTTACTATTGAATCTTTCTGAACCTTTAATAAATTATGGACAATGCTTTTCGATAATATTAGGTTAATATGACAAAATATAGAATTCGATCAACAAATGTTGAAGCTGAGCTTATTTATATTACAGCCTAGTAAGTAGATACAAACTGTATTTGAACAGTGATATAGCAAATTATATGTTAGAATTCAGAAGACTACACAACTAGTTTAATACATTCATAATTCTTACTTCAAATTATACCTAATAGACAATAAATGCTGTTTTACTTTTATTTTTACAAAAATAATAATATAGGTAATTTGAATACTGCCCTTTCAATAAATGTTTTTTTCAGAAACAAACCCCCCAACAAAATACATTGTGGATATGATAGAACAGTATAGACACAAAGTATTACCTACCATCTTTTTAAAAATCCTTTTGAGTTAATACTGGCTACTGCCAAGCAAGCCGATAGATGCATTCCAGAAGTTGCGGGTTGGAATTGGTTTGTCCGTGAACCTCTCAAATTTGAAAGATTTCTATTTGACAATTATTGTTCTACCTCATTTAAAAAAATAGTATTACATTATTTTCAGTGTAGTAACTAATTTATAAATTTGCAATGTTTCTTTTTAATAAAACAATTCCATAAAAATTGGGGTGGCATTATTTATCATTTTATTTTAATCATGATATTCAAAATAAGTAATTCAGGCAGCATTTTCTAAAGGTACATGTGTATATCACAAAGCTTTATAAAAACTACAAAGAATTAATTTAATAGTTTTTATTGAATTGAAAGGTCTCATTCGATCAATCATTTATTAGCAATACTTTCAGTTACGGTAGATGCTGGAGAGCTAAAACAAAATGGTAAATATACATTTGGATTGATTAGAAGATGATGGAGTGATAAATAATTCACCAATATACTGATAATTATAATATGTATTGATTTCAGTGCTACGATTTAGTCAATCATTTGCATATACCTTCACTCGGGGAATAGAATGGATTTGCTCTCCTTTTCTGAGCTGTGGTGGTGCTTGCTGCACAATTTTCTTTTGCTATGATCAATGATCTCAGGATGATTTTCCTTGTTGAGAATGACCTACACACTAAAGCTTCACATCCCGGCTTTTCTAAAAAAAATTTAAGATTTATTTCAACAAAATATAAAAGTGCCTACCTTTAAAAAGGAGGTAGATCCAGGTTATCAGAACTTTTTTATTTATAATTTGTCTGTAAACCTTACATCAATCTTTCATATTTTAGAAGCCAACATGTACTTAGGTAATTGTAACCTAAAAATTATATTAGAGAATTTTTTTTTCCTTGATACTATATATACATGCATTTTAAATACTAGAATAGTTCCATAACTTCTAACTAATTAAGTGTGTGGTATAAACATACAAATAAACGTGTTAACTATTCCATACATATCTTTTTAGTGCTAAAAATAATTCCATAGTTTTTAAAATAAGAATTTCTTAGTGCTGTACGGTTAACATACAAATTAAAGTTCTATATGTAACATCTTTGTATGTAACTGAAATAAGTCGAAGTTTCTTCGCACGCAATAACCATCAATAACTAAACCTAACCTAGAATATTTGATAAACTTCATTTGACATATACTAGATTCTCATATTATTTCAAGGGCTTGGCAACATAGTACAGTTATGACAGATGTGACGTGCAACGGTTTTAATACTGATTGGGCTATAGGTTCAAAGTGACAGAACATCCTGACGTCACTGTTTAGATTTTCAATGACGTATATCGAGTTATGATTATACTAACCTCACTTTTTAAAATTAATTTTAACCATTTGAAAAGTTACAGTTTAAAATCATTGAACGTGAAACAATTATTATTATTACTATCCCTTTTTAATACTTCAATTTAAAAGAAAAAGTAAGAGCCAATCAAATTAATCAGTCCTATCGCCCTATAACAACAATAAATGTAGGTACTTTTCGAATACGGTTCATCATTAAGTCGATATTGGTTATGTTTGCAGTGTGTGTACACTGTATTATTACCGACAGATAATGGGATAATTTATAGCGTAGATAATTAGAGACCGGAAGGAAACACGAGTAAAAACTGGCCGGAGATTCATCTCCGATACATTTATTATAATAATTTTGCATAACTTAACAACGGTCAGTGCGTTCCGCGGGATCTTGACACGGCTTCTGTACAACCAGAACTGTTATTAAGTGGCAATGGTTTTTAAAACCGTAAAAAATGCATTGGGGAGTTGTGTTATGTTGGTTGGGTTTTTTTTTTTTGTTTTGTGTTGGTTTTGTCGATGATTTTTATCGGAATTTAAGGTTGACCATTATTAACGAAAATTTGATTAGCATTTATGATATTGTGATATATACGCTGTAGTTAAATGGTTATACGAATAAAAATACGATTTAATTATACACAAAATATTTTAATTACAAATATTTGACGTTTTTATAAAAATTTGGTTTTTATTTAATGAAAACTATCCTTTTCATCTTGCCATCCCTCATAATATTAATGAAAAATTAAAAAATAAATGTTTCATACAACAATTCATTACTTTGTTGTTACGTTTAATGTATCCATAATTTTTTTGTATTAATGTTATAAATCACACTAACTGTTTCTAATTAATTCACCTCTTTAATGGAAAAATTATGATAATTAGATAAATGTAGAAACAAAAATATCCCCATTTAAAAAAGTCTGGGATATATAAACTTAAATGTCCAGAATGTTATGCTGTCCATATCAGTGGCGGCTCGTGAACTTTTTAAGAGAGGAGGCTGGACATTAAAATTGTCAAAATTTTTGAAAAATTGTCAAAAATTGTAAAAATTTTGAAAAAACTGTCAAAAATGGTCAATAATTGTTGAAAATTGTCAAAATTTTTGAAAAATGGTTAAAATTTTTGAAAAATTGTCAAAAACTCAAAAGTTTTAGAAAATTGTCAAATAGGGTCAATAATTGTCAAAAATTGTCGGAAACTTTTGTTAAAAATGGTTAATAATTGTCAAAACTTTTGGAAAAATGTTAAAAATTATTAAAAATTTTTAAATATGGTCAATAATTGTTAAAAACTGTCAAAATTTTGAAAAAATGGTTAATAATTGTTAAATATTTTCAAAAACTGTCAAAATATTTGAAAAATTGTCAAAATTTTGAAAAAATAGTCAAAAATTGTAAAAATTTTGAAAAAAATGGCAAAAATTTTGAAAAATTGTCAATTTATGTAAAAATGGTCAATTGTCAAAATTTTGAAAAAATGGTTAAAATTTTTGAAAAACTTTCAAAAATGCACAATTATTGTCAAAATTCTGAAAAATAGCTGATAATTGTCAAAAGTTGTTAAGTTTTTTGAAAAATTGCCAAAAATTTTGAAAAAATGGTCAAAAATAGTCGAAAATTTGGAAAAATCGTCTACAATTGTCAAAATTTTTGAAAAAATGGTCATAAATTATCATAAATTGTTAGAACTTGTCAAAAACTGTGCAAAAAGGGTTAAAAATTGTCACTAATTTTGAAAAACAGTCAAAATGGTCAATTATTGTTAAAATTTTGAAAAATGGTCAACATTTTTGAAAAATCTTTAAAAACTTTCAAAATATTTAAAAACTTGTCAAAAATGGACAAAAATTCTCAAAATTGATCAATAATTGTCAAAATGGTCAATAATTGTCAAAAATGATCAATAATTCTCAAAATTGATCAATAATTGTCAAAAAAAGTCAATAATTATTAAAACTTTTAGAAAAATTGTCAAAAATTTCGAAAAATGGTCGATAATTGTCAAAAATCGTTAAAAACTGTCAAAATATTTGAAAAATTGTCAAAAATGGTCAAAAATTCTCAAAATTGATCAATAATTGTCAAAAATGGTCAATAATTGTCAAAAATGATCAATAATTCTCAAAATTGATCAATAATTGTCAAAAATGGTCGATAATTCTCAAAACTGATCAATAATTGTCAAAAAAAGTCAATAATTATCAAAACTTTTAGAAAAATTGTCAAAAATTTCGAAAAATGGTCGATAATTGTCAAAAATCGTTAAAAACTGTCAAAATATTTGAAAAATTGTCAAAAATGGACAAAAATTCTCAAAATTGATCAATAATTGTCAAAAATGGTCAATAATTGTCAAAAATGATCAATAATTCTCAAAATTGATCAATTATTGTCAAAAATGGTCGATAATTCTCAAAATTGATCAATAATTTTCAAAAATGGTCAATAATTGTCAAAAACGATCAATAATCCTCAAAATTGATCAATTATTGTCAAAACTGGTCGATAATTCTCAAAATTGATCAATAATTTTCAAAAAATGGTCAATAATTGTCAACAATTGTCAAAAATCGTTAAAAACTGTCAAAATATTTGAAAAATTGTCAAAAATGTTCAAAATTGATCAATAATTGTCAAAAATGTTCAATAATTGTCAAAAAATGGTCAATAATTGCCAAAACTTTTAGACAAATTGTCAAAATTTTGAAAAAATGGTTAATAATTGCGAAATATTCTCAAAAATTGTCTAAATATTTGAAAAATTGTCAAAACTGTTAAAAAATTCTCAAAATTGAATAATAATTGTCAAAAATGGTCAATAATTGTCAAAAATCGTTAAAAACTGTCAAAATATTTGAAAAATTGTCAAAAAATTTCAAAATTGATCAATAATTCTCAAAAGTGGTCAATAATTGTCGAAAAATGGTCAATAATTGTCAAAAATCGTTAAAAACTGTCAAAATATTTGAAAAATTGTCAAAAATTTACGAAAAATGGTCAAAAATTTACGAAAAATTATCAAAAATAGTTGATTATTGTCAAAAATTGTTAAGTTTTTCGAAAAATTTTCAAAAATTTTGAAAAAATGGTCAAGAATTGTCAAAAATTTGAAAAAATGGTCAAAAATTAGCAAAAATTGTTAAATATTGTCAATTATTGTTAAAAACTGTCAAAATGGACATTTATTATCGATAACTTTCCAAAAAAGGGTTAAAAATTGTCATTATTTTGAAAAATGGTCAAATATAGTCGATAATTTTGGGAAAATTGTCAAAAATTCTCAAAATTGATCCATAATTGTCAAAAATGGTCAATAATTGTCAAAATTGATCAGTAATTGCTATTTGCTGGATAAACTGGTGTACTGTTATAGGTACTTATCTTAAATGAGCCCCATAGGGCTAATAATACCTAAGCTTAAATATTTTTTTCTCCTCCCTATATTGTATATAACGTATTTTGACATTGTTTTGAAGGACGTAAGTAACAATTACCAAAAAGGTATCGATTGCCCTTGACGAAGGGTTGTAAATCAACTTACCACCCTTGGGTGGTAATAATTTATGCCATATGAAACGTGTATCTTATTTATTTATATGAATATTAATAGTACAATTAATACAATTATGAACATTATTTAAAACATTTAGACAATTGACAATTTGGAACTTACGAAAATATTTTGAAGTTTAAGACTTAAAAAAATTGTCAAGATTTGCCAGTCGATTTTCCGGACCAAAAAACCCCTCTTTACGAATTTTTAGCATTTTTTAAAATTTTTTGTCGAAAATTTAGAACAATGGAAATATTTTGCGATACAAATTGATTTTTTCTAACTCCCATAATCCTTGGAAATATGGACTCAAAATTCACTAACATATGTAAAATTGTCCCCTCTATCGATTGGTGAAGACTAGAACGTTCTATCTTTCCTATTAGTCGAGTTATAAGTAATTTTTGTTTTGAAAAGTGGATTTTCGAAAATTTCATGACTCTATTTGAAGGCGAAATAATGATTTTATCAAAAAACTGATTGTGCCAGTCGATTTTTTGGCCAAAAAACCCCTCTTTACGAAGTTTTAGCATTTTTTATAATTTTTTGTCTAAAATTTAGAACAAAGGGGGTAGCTATGGAAATATTTTGCGATACAAATTGATTTTTTCTAACTCCCATAATCCTTGGAAATATGGACTCAAAATTCACTAAAATATGTAAAATTGTCCCCTCTATCGATTGGTGAAGACTAGAACGTTCTATCTTTCCTATTTGTCTAGTTATGAGTATTTTTTGTTTTGAAAAGTGGATTTTCGAAATATTCATGACTCTATTTGAAGGCGAAATAATGATTTTATCACAAAACTGATTGTGCCAGTCAATTTTTTAGCCTAAAAACCCCTCTCTACGAATTTTTAGCATTTTTTATAATTTTTTTGTCGAAAATTTAGAACAAAGGGGGTAGCTATGGAAATATTTTGCGATACAAATTGATTTTTTCTAACTCCCATAATCCTTGGAAATATGGACTTAAAATTCACTAAAATCTGTAACATTGTCCCCTCTATCGATTGGTGAAGACTAGAACGTTCTATCTTTCCTATTTGTCGAGATATGAGTATTTTTTGTTTTGAAAAGTGGATTTTCGAAAATTTCATGACTCTATTTGAAGGCGAAATAATGATTTTATCACAAAACTGACTGTGCCAGTCGATTT
Organism: Lochmaea crataegi; assembly: GCA_947563755.1. Taxonomy (NCBI): domain Eukaryota; kingdom Metazoa; phylum Arthropoda; class Insecta; order Coleoptera; family Chrysomelidae; genus Lochmaea; species Lochmaea crataegi. The sequence continues at coordinate 70,136,048 of OX387424.1, forward strand.
TTTGGCCAAAAAAACCCCTCTTTACGAAGTTTTAGCATTTTTTATAATTTTTTTGTCGAAAATTTAGAACAAAGGGGGTAGCTATGGAAATATTTTGCGATACAAATTGATTTTTTCTAACTCCCATAATCCTTGGAAATATGGACTCAAAATTCACTAAAATATGTAAAATTGTCCCCTCTATCGATTGGTGAAGACTAGAACGTTCTATCTTTCCTATTTGTCTAGTTATGAGTATTTTTTGTTTTGAAAAGTGGATTTTCGAAATATTCATGACTCTATTTGAAGGCGAAATAATGATTTTATCACAAAACTGATTGTGCCAGTCAATTTTTTAGCCTAAAAACCCCTCTTTACGAATTTTTAGCATTTTTTATAATTTTTTTGTCGAAAATTTAGAACAAAGGGGGTAGCTATGGAAATATTTTGCGATACAAATTGATTTTTTCTAACTCCCTTAATCCTTGGAAATATGGACTCAAAATCCACTGAAATATGTAAAATTGTCCCCTCTATCGATTGGTGAAGACTAGAACGTTCTATCTTTCCTATTTGTCGAGTTATGAGTATTTTTTGTTTTGAAAAGTGGATTTTCGAAAATTTCATGACTCTATTTGAAGGCGAAATAATGATTTTATCACAAAACTGACTGTGCCAGTCGATTTTTTGGCCAAAAAAACCCCTCTTTACGAAGTTTTAGCATTTTTTATAATTTTTTTGTCGAAAATTTAGAACAAAGGGGGTAGCTATGGAAATATTTTGCGATACAAATTGATTTTTTCTAACTCCCATAATCCTTGGAAATATGGACTCAAAATTCACTAAAATATGTAAAATTGTCCCCTCTATCGATTGGTGAAGACTAGAACGTTCTATCTTTCCTATTTGTCTAGTTATGAGTATTTTTTGTTTTGAAAAGTGGATTTTCGAAATATTCATGACTCTATTTGAATGCGAAATAATGATTTTATCACAAAACTGACTGTGCCAGTCGATTTTTTGGCCAAAAAAACCCCTCTTTACGAAGTTTTAGCATTTTTTATAATTTTTTTGTCGAAAATTTAGAACAAAGGGGGTAGCTATGGAAATATTTTGCGATACAAATTGATTTTTTCTAACTCCCATAATCCTTGGAAATATGGACTCAAAATTCACTAAAATATGTAAAATTGTCCCCTCTATCGATTGGTGAAGACTAGAACGTTCTATCTTTCCTATTTGTCTAGTTATGAGTATTTTTTGTTTTGAAAAGTGGATTTTCGAAATATTCATGACTCTATTTGAAGGCGAAATAATGATTTTATCACAAAACTGACTGTGCCAGTCGATTTTTTGGCCAAAAAAACCCCTCTTTACGAAGTTTTAGCATTTTTTATAATTTTTTTGTCGAAAATTTAGAACAAAGGGGGGAACAAAGGGGGTAGCTATGGAAATATTTTGCGATACAAATTGATTTTTTCTAACTCCCATAATCCTTGGAAATATGGACTCAAAATTCACTAAAATATGTAAAATTGTCCCCTCTATCGATTGGTGAAGACTAGAACGTTCTATCTTTCCTATTTGTCTAGTTATGAGTATTTTTTGTTTTGAAAAGTGGATTTTCGAAATATTCATGACTCTATTTGAAGGCGAAATAATGATTTTATCACAAAACTGATTGTGCCAGTCAATTTTTTAGCCTAAAAACCCCTCTTTACGAATTTTTAGCATTTTTTATAATTTTTTTGTCGAAAATTTAGAACAAAGGGGGTAGCTATGGAAATATTTTGCGATACAAATTGATTTTTTCTAACTCCCATAATCCTTGGAAATATGGACTTAAAATTCACTAAAATATGTAACATTGTCCCCTCTATCGATTGGTGAAGACTAGAACGTTCTATCTTTCCTATTTGTCGAGATATGAGTATTTTTTGTTTTGAAAAGTGGATTTTCGAAAATTTCATGACTCTATTTGAAGGCGAAATAATGATTTTATCACAAAACTGATTGTGCCAGTCGATTTTTTGGCCAAAAAAACCCCTCTTTACGAAGTTTTAGCATTTTTTATAATTTTTTTGTCGAAAATTTAGAACAAAGGGGGTAGCTATGGAAATATTTTGCGATACAAATTGATTTTTTCTAACTCCCATAATCCTTGGAAATATGGACTCAAAATTCACTAAAATATGTAAAATTGTCCCCTCTATCGATTGGTGAAGACTAGAACGTTCTATCTTTCCTATTTGTCTAGTTATGAGTATTTTTTGTTTTGAAAAGTGGATTTTCGAAATATTCATGACTCTATTTGAAGGCGAAATAATGATTTTATCACAAAACTGACTGTGCCAGTCGATTTTTTGGCCAAAAAAACCCCTCTTTACGAAGTTTTAGCATTTTTTATAATTTTTTTGTCGAAAATTTAGAACAAAGGGGGTAGCTATGGAAATATTTTGCGATACAAATTGATTTTTTCTAACTCCCATAATCCTTGGAAATATGGACTCAAAATTCACTAAAATATGTAAAATTGTCCCCTCTATCGATTGGTGAAGACTAGAACGTTCTATCTTTCCTATTTGTCTAGTTATGAGTATTTTTTGTTTTGAAAAGTGGATTTTCGAAATATTCATGACTCTATTTGAAGGCGAAATAATGATTTTATCACAAAACTGACTGTGCCAGTCGATTTTTTGGCCAAAAAAACCCCTCTTTACGAAGTTTTAGCATTTTTTATAATTTTTTTGTCGAAAATTTAGAACAAAGGGGGGAACAAAGGGGGTAGCTATGGAAATATTTTGCGATACAAATTGATTTTTTCTAACTCCCATAATCCTTGGAAATATGGACTCAAAATTCACTAAAATATGTAAAATTGTCCCCTCTATCGATTGGTGAAGACTAGAACGTTCTATCTTTCCTATTAATCGAGTTATGAGTATTTTTTGTTTTTTTTAGTCGAAAATTTTAGAACAAAGGGGTAGGTATGGAAATATTTTGCGATACAAATTGATTATTTCTAACTCCCTTAATCCTCGGAAATATTGACTCAAAATTAGGGCTGGGCGATTATCAAAAAACATAATCGATTATCGATTATATAAAATAATCGATTATTTTCGATTAATCGATTAATCGATGTTAATCGATTAATTCATTAATCTAAAATAATCGATTAATCTAAAATAATCGATGAATCGAAAAAAATCGATTAATCGAAAATAATCGATTTATCGAAAATAATCGATTAATCGAAAAAAATCGATTAATTGAAAATAATCGATTTATCGAAAATAATCGATTAATCTAAAATAATCGATTAATCGAAAATAATCGATTAATCTAAAATAATCGATTAATCGAAAATAATCGATTAATCGAAAATAATCGATTAATCTAAAATAATCGATTAATCGAAAATAATCGATTAATCGAAAATAATCGATTGTTCGAAAATAATCGATTAATCGAAAAAAATCGATTAATCGAAAAAAATCGATTAATCGAAAATAATCGATTAATCGAAAATAATCGATTAATCGAAAAAAATCGATTAATCGAAAAAAATCGATTAATCGAAAATAATCGATTAATCGAAAATAATCGATTAATCGAAGATAATCGATTAATCGAAAATAATCGATTAATCTAAAATAATCGATCAATCGAAAATAATCGATTTATCGAAAATAATCGATTAATCGAAAAAAATCGATCAATTGAAAATAATCGATTTATCGAAAATAATCGATTAATCTAAAATAATCGATTAATCGAAAATAATCGATTAATCGAAAATAATCGATTAATCTAAAATAATCGATTAATCGAAAATAATCGATTGTTCGAAAATAATCGATTAATCGAAAATAATCGATTTATCGAAAATAATCGATTAATCGAAAAAAATCGATCAATTGAAAATAATCGATTTATCGAAAATAATCGATTAATCTAAAATAATCGATTAATCGAAAATAATCGATTAATCGAAAATAATCGATTAATCTAAAATAATCGATTAATCGAAAATAATCGATTGTTCGAAAATAATCGATTAATCGAAAATAATCGATTAATCGAAAAAAATCGATTAATCGAAAATAATCGATTAATCGAAAAAAATCGATTAATCGAAAATAATCGATTAATCGAAAATAATCGATTAATCGAAAATAATCGATTAATCGAAGATAATCGATTAATCTAAAATAATCGATTAATCGAAGATAATCGATTAATCTAAAATAATCGATTAATCGAAAATAATCGATTCGAAAATTTATTATTTTTCATTATTCTTGATAACGGCAGCTGGACCGCTACCGAAACTTTAAAAATAGAGTTTCAACAAACATCGTGATCAAGAACTATTATATTTAACTAATTTTTTCCCTAACTCACGCCTTTAAAAAGTCAATGTTTTTTCGTTTTTTCTCTATTTGTATGAAATGTTCTGACTCCATAATCTCTCCATCTCTAACAAAGTTTTCTGTTACTTTTGAAGTAGTCCCCTACTTCCCGGGGTTCGAAATTCCGATTTTTGAGTAGGACGCAATATGAATGTAATAGAAATATTTAAAATCCATGATTCCTGTATAAATATATACAGATTTTATCCTAGTTTCAAATTTTATAGTCAAATTCATTGAAATAATAATATATTTTTGCTTAGGATAACAGAAAGATTGTAAAAATTGAGGGCGCCATTACCTTTTTGACGTCGATAAAAAATACTAATGAATTTAAAAAAAAAACTAAGGCGGAAAAGGTAGAAACGCCTTGTAGAATTTAAATAAAAGTTAACCAGAAATCAAATAATAAAAAAGTTACTTAAAAATAGGAAATTTTAAAACTTTACCCCGGGCGATATCTCCCTCAACTTTTATAGTATTGATACGTTGCTTCATACCTCTTCCTTGATTTTTCTGGCAAGAGCGACAGCTGCATTCATTTTGGTTCTTTCGTCGACGTCTAAAAGGTAGTGGCGCCCTAAAGCATCTTATAGTCTGACAACCTCTGACATACCTAGTGCAGCACTAACATGGAGTAGAACCACCCTGCAGAAGAGTCTCACGCCAGCATCTGTCTCGAGTGGCCACTCTAGCGCCCAAGTTATGAACAACCGACTAATATGGTTACAACTTGAAATAACGAGTTTGCAGTAAAAATTGCCAAATGCAGACGGATGAATCTAACTGTATGTTTTCCTAAACAAATTCAATCATTTCCCAACTAAATGGCCTACAAATATTATTCAGCACCACAGGAAGCTTCAAAACATAAAAATATCAGTAGGTGAAAATCGTTATGATTCTATCCTTATTTTCTTCATTTCCTTCGTTTTTGATCAGATGTGTTTCTAGGATTACTCCTAGATACTTTACTTCACAGAAAATTGTTAATTTAGCTCTACTTGAAATGAAAACTTCAAATTTCCTGGGAAGATAAAGCAAAATCGCTTTGTTAATCTTTACTGGCAAACCTTTTCAGTCTCTACCATTATTCTTGGTTTAAGTTTTTGTCGACTGTTATATCTACAAATTCTTGAAGTTTTAGGTATAAAATTTTCAACTACATGAAATCACAGTAAATATTATAACATCCACCTTAAAAGTGTCCTCTTGCTGCTCCAAATATTTTGTTAACTCTTTCAATAGAGTTGTCATTTATGTTGTTTGACATAGATTTTTCTTTCCTATGTGGCTAATTTCAAAATGGAAGTGATTTATAACATTTGACAAATAAGAGCATAGTTAGTTGTACCAACATTTTCTCACTGCGCGTGCTTAAATATGTCAACAATGTCAAAGCAGTACCTTATTTAATGATTCTTATTGAAATAATAATACAGAAAGTATTTACGGTGAAAAACAAATATTTAAACATTCGTACAATAATTCCTCTATAATTTTGGATTTATTCGTTTTAGTCCAATTTCGTTAAAACCGGTAATTTGCAATGGTAAAAACATTCGCTGGAAAAAAGATCTGCTTCGCATCGGAGATTATAATTAATTAAGTATCGTGTATCAAAATATACAGAAACAGAAACGTATCTTTCATTGACGTACCGATGGTGAAAAAAAGGATAATAAAACAATTTCAAAAGCAATTTTAACCTGAAAAAGTTTTTAATTTGAATAAAGGTAAATTATATCAGCCAGTTAACGTCAACGCGATTAAAAAGCTTTTTTTTGGGTCGAGATGGGAAACTCATGTTCGAATGGGTCCAGAACCCAAACAGTGTTGGACCCATCCCCAGGGGGATACCTACCAACCAAACCCACCTCAAACTCGCCGTTACCCCCGCCTCGAAATCACTACCTTAGCATACTTCGAGACGGGCGGCGGTCACTCGCAGACTCTCCGCTCACACCGTCATCTTTTCCTTAACTATCACTTCTACCTCTCATACCATATCGAGTCTTTTTCTCACCCTAACCATGCTCTCTACATCGCCACTCACCTCTCCATCCATTCCTCCTCCCCCTCAACATTATCTCCACCATGTTCTCTCAGTAAACCGCCTCTCTAGTTTCCTCTCCAACTTCTTCAGCACTTCCTCGTTCCTCCAGCATCTAAACACATCATCCTCCATTTCAAACCTCACGCACACTCCAGTCTCTCTTTTCCCAATCTTCTGGAGGTACCCTACTCTCGACCCTTGTCCAGTGAACACCTGTGTCAAGAAGCAGTTCACCTCCCCGAATTTCCGGTCCATCGAATCTCTCCTATTTCCAATCGCTCCTTTTATTGTACTCCTCCCACCTTCTCTCTGTTTCCTCCTTCATCCATTCATATACTGGTTGCACCCCTCCAGCGTTTATTCCTGGCTCTAGCCATCACGTCCAATGGGTAGGTCCTTGCCAACACCGCTATTAAAAAGCTGGCATGTCTTTTCTTTCATACCCCATGACCTCTAGAGGACCCGTCCCAACCTTGTCTTTCAAATAACATAATATCCTTTGGTCTTTTTGAGAATCTGACTAATCTTTTGAAACTGTCGTACCAAAATCGGTCCTTCTGTTAAGATGTTCAATGTGAATCCGATTGCAGCGCCACGCGATTATTGAGGAGAGTGTCAGAGTAGTTTTTGCTTAATCATTGGACCCGAACCGTTTTGCAGCGACTCAAAATCGACCATACACGGCCACAATCCCTAGAATCTCAAAATCTCTAGAGTGGAGCGTAATTTCACTGGGACAGAAACAGTTCATTGCTCTCTGCTTTTGGAGCAGCACTTTGGAGAGGAATTAATACAACCATTACAACTACTGAAAATCCTTCCAGTCAAACTAGTGGCCTTTATAGAAGACACGAAGCTTCTGGAATGGAAGTAGATAACATGTCTGGGCTGATGAACATAATGAATGATGAGTTCATTGGAGGAAAAATGAACAGCAATTGGTAAGGATAGGAAAACTGTCAAAGTCGTAGCAGGTATGTTGACAGGGCAATGTAACCTTATGGAGTTGACAGACGAAGCCATGTTCAAAGAAGTAATCTAGATTCAGAGGATCACAATAAATTTAGAAAAGTGGCAGTAAATAGACCCATTAGCCATCTCATCAAATCTAATTCAATTTTTTTTAAAGAAACTACGATTCCAGAAGATCTTCCAGTTCGACTTTTAACAATCAAGATGTGATTTTGTCACTCTGAGCTCACTGCCTTTATATTTTTTATTAAAAATGAATTTTTAAACGTTTGTTACGCTCGTGTTTTTGAAGAACATAAACCAATAAAGGCTATTCAGTGGCAGTTCCAAGTGAACTAGTTGGCTGTTTTATTGTAAGAAATAGTTAATTACAGAAATGGATATGGTTAAAAATTATAGAAATGAGCACCATAGTCACCAACCGTGCACGAATGCCACTATAATTATAAAACATCTGAAGGTTCTTAATTACCGTGACAGAGTGTCTTGTTCTACTTTAGAGATCTTTTTGATAAAAAAATTTTGAAGCGTTTCCATTTGCGGCTATTCAATTATTTTTTTTTGTTTAGTTGCGTCGTTTATTAATAATTACATACTTGATATTAACGGTAGGTACTTCCTTAAAATTAGTTGTTGGTTATTTCATTATTTCGTCGTGTTTTATTACTTTTATCATTCATTAATTAGGGTGTATAAATATGAAGATATTTTTACCCGAAATTTGGAACACTCTACAACTACAATCCTTCAAACGTAGTACCAGAGACAACCAATAGACGGCCAAGTACATGAGCGAATAAAATAGTCTTGCTAGCTCTTTCCTTGTTCACCTTATAAGTTTAGGACATATCACATCTTTGTCTTATCTCCGCAAAGTAAGCGCAGATGGCAGTAGGAGCATGACATTTTTGACATAACGGTTAACCTTAGAACATGAAGTTTGTTTGATGTTCCAAGAGGTGTTCGTGACGTGCCAAAGTCTTCAGCCGCCATAATTGTTTTGATGTGTTTGTTTTATTTGTGGTGTTTTACTAAATCTAGCATAATTTTAACAATTAACGTACTTATTTATAAACTGTGTAACAGTGGGTTGTTTTACAATTCTTTTAGACTTTTGTTTGGTGATTAGTGTTTGTGTTTTCTATGGCTATCGATAGCTATTGAAGTTAGGGACGAGGTTACATTTTTATTTTTTAATTGAAGATGATGATCGGGATGTTTTGTCCAATTTGACACAGTTTTTGCATATTGACGATAAAGATATTCCTGCGCCAGTCACACCTACAGCACCTACGACGGTATTACCAACTAATTTTGCGGACAGCTACAACAGAAGGAGCTACAACAACATTATCCACTGCATATGTTAGTGGTTTCATTGCTTAAAAGATTTCCAGTTCATAAGATAGCTATAATCTTTTTATAACATTCAAGGAGTGGTCATCAGAAACTGAGCGTTTGAAATATCCTGCTGAGCCTTTAGTAGTGGCTGTGGGACAGGCCGTTACTATTTTGGAGCAGACTCTTCAAGAGTATTGTAACAAACCATGTACATCAGCCATTTGTACAGAATCTATGAAAAATGGTATTGATTTTTCATGGATTACATATGTAGGGAATATGAAGAGTTTATTTCCAAAGAAATCATCCGTGCTGTGTAGGAAATAGGAATTCCATGGTGGTTCATATTCCTTCCTCCTCCCGTCCCCTCTTCCCTTTCTTTGTTTTTTTCTTGTTCTTTTTTTTTATTTTAGTTTTATTTTTTCTCTCTTTCTTTTTTCCCTACTTTTTTCTTTTCGTCCTTTTATATTTCTTTTATCTGATCATTGGGAAGCTCAAACTAGTAAAGCTAGAAAATAGTAGATTCTGTGAATTGGAAGAGGAAATGAAGTAGAAGAAAGGGAACATAATTAATCTTTTAGGTTTCACTGAATGTTATTACTTTTACTTTCCTTTTCTTTATCCCATTTTATTAAAGGAAACTTTTCTTTCTCTTTCTGTCCTTTTCTGTGTTTTCTTTTTTTTTTCTTGTTCCTTTTTTGTTTTTGTTTGATTTTTTCTCCTTTCCTTTTTTTCCCTACTTTTTCTCTTTTCTTCCTTTTATCTTTCTTTGCTTCTTCATTCTTTCTGTTTATCTATTTCTCCCTTTGTTTCTCTGCCCGGAACGTCGCAATTTCGAAAAGAAGAGAAGATCTGATCATTGGAAAGCTCAAACTAGTAAAGCTAGAAGAGAGTAGATCCTGTGGAATGGAGGAAGAAACGAAGTAGAAGAAAGGGGACATAATTAATCTTTTAGGTCTTACTGAATGTTACCCTAGTATACATACATCATTTCTTATTATCTTTCATTTCTTTTTTTTTATCTCTTGCTCCTACTTCCTTAATCTTTCATCCCTTTTTGAGGTTTTTCTTTTAATTTCTTTGTTACTACTTTTATTCTCCTTTTCATCCTCCCATTTTATTAAAGGAAACTTTTCTTCCCCTCTCTATTTCTTTGTACTTTTCTGTATATCCTTATTTTTCTTTTTTTTGTTCTCAATCTTTCCTACAATTCTCTTTCTTTTATTTTTCTATTTTTCTGTACTTTCCTTTTTTCTTTGTTTTTCTATTTCTTCATTTATAATTATTTCTTTAATTTCTTCCCCTTTTCTACGTATTTCTTTCTCCCGTCCCTTCTTCCCTTTCTTTGTTTTTTTCTAGTTCCTTTTTTATTTTGTTTTATTTTTTCTCACTTTCTTTTTTCCCTACTTTTTCTCTTTTGTTGTAAAACAATTCAAGAACAAAAATTAAAGTCAGTTTCACTACAAGAAACATATACAACTATCACAACCTCTTACTGTTGACTGCATACGATATATTTTCAATTTGCCACTGTTAGTACCTCCTGCGCCATCTAACACGGCAATATGACAACAAAATATTGGGCGGTATATTTGAAATATGTCCTGTCCCATTCACGGCACTTCTCCCCTATTTGGCCTTCTCTGGTAGTACCTAGTCGCATGCAAAAATTCTCAACGAATGGATTGATCAGATTGCATCCCTTATCTCAATCCTATTGAGCATCTCTCATCAAAATGAATAAACCACAGTTCTCTATAATACATATCCCAACCATTTTGCTCTTTGTTGTTGATTTTTTATTATTTCCAATATATCGCATAAAAAGAGTAAGAATCTATTTTTTTTATTGGTTGTACCTTAAATTTTTGCATAATTTTCCTGATTATCGGTTAAATGTTTTCGTCGAATATAAAAGCACCCTTAAATTTGTGGCTAAATGTCATGCATTACTGTTTAGAACAACATACACATCTGACAAAAGGTAAATAGTATATTTTCGTAAAGGACGTGTTATAAATTTCTTTTGTGGTCGGTTCGCCTTACCTGTGGGACATTCTGGTCGTGATTTTTATCTGTTTCCGGTACGATGACTGGGCGAGTAATGTTTTAGATTTTATCAGAAACTTTCGTACGTGTGTATCCCTATTGCAATAACAATACGGTCTATTTTTAGGTTTTCGAACGTGTACCTACGTATTGTTTTAAATTTGATTCATTTCGTTATAAACCTCTTTTTTAACAATTAAAATTTTAAAAACAAAAAATCTTCCCATTAACCATATATCTATCCAATGAGTTCGTTGTAGAACGAAAGGTGGATATAAATCTCGATATTTACTACTAACTCTAGAAAATCTCATCTAAATCTCACGCAACGTCACAAACAGACAATCTCAAAAAGAAAAATGTCGTCGACTAACGCTGGCTAGATAATAATTTAGTATCTTCGAACATAATAAAAATTCCGGTAGCTGAAAGTAACAGCATCGAAGAAAAGTTCTTTTAGAATTGGCCACTCTTGAGAGAATTCTCTATAAGCGACAGCTCATCTCTTATGGATACTGATGAGTGTAGCAATGAGGGCCACCAACTTGTTAGTGGAAAAGAGATCGCCCTTGTTAAAATAAATTGGATGGCGATATATATATATATATATATATATATAGGCTTTGATGTTTCAGATGGATTATTTTCTTTTCGAGTGTTCGGGCCTTCACCTTTTTTTTATTACGATAGAAGATGAATTTTTCTTGTCTTTTTTTAGATAAATAATATCAAAGATACACGCTGTGAGGCTTTTTTATTAAATACGAGGATGCGTCAATAATTTGAATTATTTTTGCCCAAGGAAATCAAGAAATTGTAACATGTCTATCGACCTGTTTCGATTTTACAGAATAAATCCTTTTAATTAGCGCTCGTCGTCACTAGCCACATCCAATTATAGTTCTGTGATCCCAAACTCTTCAACCCCGAACGTAAGACAATTGACGTCTGCCAACGGTCGCTTCCATTTTTTTGCACACCGCCACGTGAAACACCCCTTTTTGTTATCGACCGCCTAAGAGGGCAGATCATCTTTCGCTCTCTTTCATATCTTAAGTATCTATCTTAGGAATTTTGCTGAGGTAAGTTCAAAATCATAATTTATAATTAATAAGCTTCTTCTAAAGTACTGTCTGATATAATTTTCGTATGCATTCTTTATTTTTTTTCACAGATAGACGAAATTAAATTCAACACGTGGTCATAAACTGTTCTTTTATACTAATATGGTAGTTTTAAACCAAATATTCTTTTATAATTCACTGTTTTACTTTTATACAAAAATTTTCAAGCTTTTTCAGTTGCGAAATAACTCTTTTAATTATAAAATAACATTTCTATAAATTACCGTTAACCTATAAAATATTCTTTCGTAACGCCAGTGCCGGTTTCATATATTTCCTAAGCACGATATTTTTTCATATAACTAAATAAATAACTTTTTGCTATGATTAGTTTCTTTCGGATCATTAGTATATTTTTTAATTTAGCCGATAATTGCTATTTTTACTGTTTTAACATGGAACATATAATGTTGGAAAGCTTTCAGTAAATTGAATCAATTTTTTTAACTTTCAAATAACTGCCTTCCTTTTCTTTAACCTGAAAAGCTGACCAACATAATGTGCCATAACATTCAAGTTCCTACATATCCCTGATCCACTTGTACTTCTAGGTAAGCACAGCCCCTAGGCGAGAATATAAGCCAAGAATATAACCCTAGGCGAGAATATAAGCCAAGAATATAACCCTAGGCTAGGATATAACCCAAGAATATAACGCCGAGGATATAAACCCAAGAATATAACCCTAGGCTAGAATATAACCCCAAGAATATAGCCTAGAATACAACCCGAGGATAGAACCCCAAAATACGGCCTTAGAACAGAACTCATCAGTTCAGATCAAGACCTGACTTCTCCTCCAGGAAACCACTTCATCTAAGAGCTAAGTACCTATAAAAGTACAAATTCCTGTTCATTTCCTGTGGCAGAATAAATTGTAAATTTGTTTTTAATTCTTTTTTTATTAGAAATCCTCAACTATAAAAGTTGAGGGAGATACCGCCGGGGTCACTTTTCTTTATTAACTTAAATTTAAATTTTACAAGGCGTTTCTACCTTTTCCGCCTTAGTTTTCTTAGTATTTTTATCGTCAAAAAGGTAGTGGCGCCCTCAATGTTTACAACCCTTCTGTTGTCCCTGTGTGACATAAACTTGGGGTCGAATCACCCTTGAGAGGAGTCTCTAGCCAGAGCCCTTCGAGCTGGTGCCCTGTGAGGTACAGGCATTCACAGTTACAAATTGGCGCCCAACTAAAAGCAACATTTACCGTTACAAATTGGCGCCTTTACCGTTACAAAATAGCTCTCGGAGCATTTCTTGATATAGAAGGAGCGTTCGACCATACCTACTTTGACTCCATGGTAGCTGCTGTTGCAAGACGTGGAGCAGACGACACCACAAGTCGGTGGATGAAAAACATGCTCTTCAACATGACAGCAACGACAACCTTATTTGGAGATTCCATGGAGGTATCGATAATGAAGGGATGCCCACAGGGAGGAGTTTTATCACCTTTGCTGAAGGACCTTGTCATAGACGAACTCCTGGAGGAATTGAACAGAAAGGGGATATGCAAATTATCTGTACTGGGGAAATACCCTAACGTTATATCGGAGCTGATGTAACAAGCTCTGGAAATGGTGGAGATTTGGTGTAGGAGGGAATGCCTAAGGGTGAACCCTGCAAAAACTGCGCTCATTCCCTTCACTAGAAAAAGGAAGCTTGATAGAATAAAACTGCCAAGCCTCTTCAACGTGCAGCTGTATCTTAGCCAGGAGGTCAAGTATCTGGGCATAATTCTGGACGCAAAACTAACCTGGAACTCACACCTACATGACATAACCAATAAAGGGAAGATGGCCTTAATTGCTGCCAAACCATGGGGACTAAATCCACGGATAGTTCACTGGTTGCATACAACTGTGGTGAGACCCATATGGTTACCTATGGAGCTCTAGTTTGGTGGCCAAAAACAGATCAGAAGAAAGCCGAACGGAGCTATCAAATCTTCTGACGCTTGCCTGTCTGTGCATAACGGATGCGATGAGAAGCAGGCATATTGGAAGCCATTATCAAGCTTCCGCCTCTTGCTCTGCATGTTAAGGCGGAAGCGAGAATGGCTGCATACAGGCTGGATTGCAATGTCCATTTTTACATCCTGGAACCAATTCTGGAAGCAGCTATTCCACTCGCTTGTTGGTATATTAAAAATAGAGTTTTTGAAGGCGTTGACTGCATCTTCTGGGGACTGGAACATTCGACCACGCAGCTCATTCTCAATTTTTGGAACTTAAGTCGGGACTGTATTGAGGATGGTCCAGCAATTCGATATTTCCTTGCTTTAAAAACTCAATAGTTTTTTTCGACCTGTAACTTCCCTTGTCTTGGTGGATCATTCGTCGTTGGGGGTTGGTTTTTCGAAACTCGACAATTACTTCCGGCAAACATGATTTTTGGATGGTACTGAAATTTTAGAGGTACCTACGTACCTGCAAACCCCTCATGTCCCGACATTCAGGTATTTGTTAGATAGATAGGTCAGAAAGATATTAGACACCCGGTATTCTAGTTTTCATAATTATATTCCTTTTTTTCTGCTTTTTATCGAATATCTCCATTACTTTTATGAACTTTATTCGATATATATTCATTTCAGGCAATTCCTAGAGATTAATTCCGAGCTAGCTATAGCTAAAAATCATTTTTCACCCTCCGTACTAAATGCCTTTCATATTTCACTAGAGCTCGTCCATTTTCTATTTGAGCTGATTCGATGGCTTCGTGCATTTCCATTTTCTGAATATGACAAAGACTAGATATAACAACCATTCCGGTGGATTTCCCAACGAAACTACATCAATTCAGTTTAACATGACAACAGTGTACGTTTATGTGGCCATATTTCAAAGAAAATATTTCAATTACTTGACCAACGATCATGGTCGGAGGTTTAGGAACAAACTGGAAAGTTTTCAATGAAAATAGAGAGCTTATTTTATTAATTAAGAAACAAAACGTGATTTTTCAACTGTCAAAATTTTTTTAGTCATTTTTTAGTCTATTTTTTGCTCTCCTGACAACGTCATCGTGACGAATTTCTGTCACCGGACAACGTTCTCACTAAATTCTAGTATAACCTCAAACAAATTTACCAAAACCAATTAACTTTTGTTCTCGATTTACATTTAAATCAATAAAAAATGCTATTTCCATCCATCTTTCTGAAGGTTGTCTGTGATCAGCTGACATCATAGCGCGTGATGACGTCACTTGAAAACGCTCTATTATGTAATATTCCAAGGTCACCGCACTTTTTAACTTCTCTGCTCTTTGTTTCTCATCTTGTATGTTAATTTCTATCATTTTTGACTAGATCCCATTCCTAGTAAACCATCATTACTGTTTAGTTTTATCAAAGATGTAATCTACTGTGAATGGACCTTAAGAAAATCTATGCAGTATTAAATATTCGTTGTTCAGTTCTACTAAACTTTATATCTATACCAGGTAGGGAAGACTGGGAGAATAGTGTACCAATCTAAAGCAGAAGTAGGTGTATGAGCCGGAATTGTAGGTCTAAAATAAAGTATAGCTATTCCAATAAGCATATCTAAGAACGTCACAACTTTCCAAGCGAAAGTGACGGCGCTTCATCACTGCATTGAAGAAATTAAGAGGCAGGAAAGGACAAACCGTTCAGTTGCCATCTTCACCGACAGCCAGGGCACTTGATTCCATAGAGGTCAATTCTAAGCTAGTATGGAACTGCATAGTTGCCTTGAACGCACTTGGAGACCATTGCAAGATCATGGGTACCAGGGCAACGAATTGGCGGATGAAAAGGCCAGACTAGGTTCATCAATGCCATTCATTGGACCGGAACCCTTCAGTGGCGTCGCAAAGTCGACAATAATTATGTGGCCACAAGGAAATAGGTAGCACAGAAATATCTAGAATGGTGGGTAATAATAAGCAAAGATGGGAAAACTCTCAAAGCTGTAGTAGGTATGTATGCCCTGGGCACGCAAAGTTAATGGGGTTGACAGACGAAGCCATGTGCAGATTCTGTCTCCTAGAGGAGGATTCTGCAGAGCACATCCTATGCCAGTGCGACTGCCTGGAGAATGTGTGGGCTCTTGTACTAGGCGATGAGAAGCCACCGACAATAAACTAGGCTATTTGAAAAGAGTCGTGTTGGAGAATGTAATATGGATTCAAAGAAGTACAATAGATCTGGAAAGGTCGCAGTGGAATAGACCAATTAGCCATTTGATGAGTCAAATCTAATCCAGTGAAGTTTTGGTGCTCATTTTGTTAATTTCATATATGGACTTCAAGTTTACAATAGGTTTTCCGCCGTTATATACATCAATATGTATTTCTTATGGCTGAGTTTTGCCAACATCCATTTCCTGCAACATTGGCTGGATTTTCAAAGTTAGCAAATTCCACAATCTCCTCTCCTAAATATTTCTATTGTCGTTTGTCTGCTTCCACAAAAAACATACAGAAGATTGTTGACGTTGACGTTGACACTTATTTCTTCTACCTTTGGACGACATTTTCGAAAAGAAAAGAAAAGAAAATAACAATCCTAACCTTCAAAAAAATCTAAGTTGGGAATTCTGGAATCGTTGGCGATACTTGACACTGAACACTGTTTACACTACCACTACACCAACACTAACACTTTACACTATCTTACGCGCGTTTCGATAACCAAGTTATCTTCTTCAGAGACTGAAGGTAAACAATTTACCTACAGTCTCTGAAGAAGATAACTTGGTTATCGAAACGCGCGTAAGATAGTGTAAAGTGTTAGTGTTGGTGTAGTGTAAACAGTGTTCAGGTTCAAAAAAATCGACTTCTAAACATGTTTGAATTCGCTGGAACTTATTTTTCTCACTACACTGCACTGTTTAAGTATTTGACGGACTTTCACAAGTGAGAGAATCTATAAATTATCATCTTTGAGCGCTCATATCCGTCTGGTCCATAAAAGATATATAAATGATATATTTTTGTTGCAACTTTTTGGCATCCCGACTCGGTGTTCAGTCAATATATCCTTATTTCTGGCGATTTTATGGGTTTATTATACCACACATAGGTTCATATCCGCATCTTTGGATTTTTCCAGATAGGTATACCGAATGTAGTAAAACTTTCTTTGAGTCTGTTTTGCTGTATATTGTATTTTTTTATTATGTAGTTCGATGTCGAAAGAATTTATTAATAATTCTTGATCATAATTTGTTACTATGTATTATCAAAAACTGGACTGTCTACTGGTATGATGAACTCATTTTCTTCATACTTATCAAATCGGAAGCAATTTGTGGTAGGTATGTAGTGGTCACAAGTCCCAAGAATATTTAGCCCTGTCTGGGGTACCTCAGGGTTCTAATCTGAGACCTTTACTATTCAACATATTTATTAATGATGTCTTGAATGTTGATGTATTGCTATATGCTGATGATGTGAACA
This sequence comes from Lochmaea crataegi, assembly GCA_947563755.1. Lineage (NCBI taxonomy): Eukaryota > Metazoa > Arthropoda > Insecta > Coleoptera > Chrysomelidae > Lochmaea > Lochmaea crataegi. Next base: position 70,153,411 of record OX387424.1, read on the forward strand.
TATTTCGTAGAATATGTGAATGGTGTTCAAATAACAAGCTATGTGTGAGGTTGTGTCATGTTCTCTTACGTTTGATCTATACAGGGTGTCAATTTTAATGAAATGTACCTCGATATGCTGAAGAACACGATTGAGCCCTTAATTGTCCATGAATTAGAGAACCAACAGGACGGCGTTGGCAATCCACCTCTAGATGAAAATTTGTTGCACTTCCGGCAAGATGGAGCACCTCCCCATTACGCAGTAGCAGTTAGAGACTGGTTAGACAATAATTATCCAAATAGATGGATTGGAAGGAGAGGTCCCATTGAGTGGCCACCTAGGTCACCAGACTTACTGCCACCTGATTTTTTTCTGTGGATTTGAAAATAGGTTGTACTATTGTCTACCAAACAATGGAAACAAATTTGAACATTTACTAAATTAATTAGGGGGTTGCCATTTAAATTTTTGTAGGTGGGTAGGTTGGGCATAGGGGGTTGATGGGGGTGCGTTCTCCCTCATGTCATTTTAGTTCCCCCTTGCTACCTTAGAAACAGTTTTGAAATTTTTTTTAAATCTCTTCCTGTTCACGAGGTACAGCCCATTGTAAGTTTTAAAATTGACACCCTGTACATAAAGGCTTAAACTATTTATAAATATATTAGAGACTACTAACACGATTACTATAAAAATTGTTGAAATTTTAAATGGAGGAATTTTTGGGACGGTCATTCCAGAAAATAAGTATCTTATTTTAGAAAAGAAATAATATATTCCTTCGTCTATTGGTGTAAACTGTATGAAAGTCAGTTCAGTAGTTTTTCCAGTAAAAGTAATTTTCAAATAAAATACCTCATTAGAAAAATAATTTTAAATTTCCGACCATAAATTTTCCGCCGCCTAACAATATAAAGTAATATATTAATATATGCGGGAATATTATGATAAAGAAATATTTGTACGGCGTAATATCAGATATGAGTAGGGAAGAATCTACGTTATCCTGGAATCCTGGATTTAAAAGGACTTACTATTTTCCCTCACTATCAGCGAGGGGTCTTCACATATGTGAACTTGACGTAATGTATAAAAAAGTTCGTCTTTGTGCTCTCTTCGCTTTATTTGATTTTCTTTCGACAGTACATTTTCGGGGTATTTTTAGGTTGTATAAATCAAGTGCTTTCATAAGTTAAGGGAAGTTGGTAGTGTTTTGTCGCTGGTATAATAAAAAGATTCATTTTTGTAGCAATAACATGAAATTGTGCGTTATAATACAAGGAGAAAGCGAACTTAACTTTTTACATATTTAAATTAAATTTAATATTTTAACTCATTTCACGAATGCAATGATGAAACTAGGCAAGGTGTAAAGGTTTGCCTTCCCCCACTATACCTCTTGATAAAGGGAGAAGCAAGGATGGGGTTATTTATCCTACAAAACAATATATTGATATGGAAAGTGGAATCATACAACACATACACCAAACAAGGGTTATTTCAGCATAAAATCTAAATAAAATATAAACAAATCACCTGACAAATATTTACAACCCAAACTTTAAACGGGAATCTTTATAACTTTTCTCTAATTTATTGAAATCCTATCACATAGTTTCAGAATTTTCAAAAGCTTTGCAAAAGTTTCTTGGCTCATCATAAATCTAAAAAGAAAGAACCTGAAAATTAAAAATTATTAGTTAGGTTATAAAATCTGACACTGGTAAAAATAGAAGAAGTACACTTATGAACATATCTAACAAAGTGTGAATCTAGATTTGTCAACTCGAACGGAAGAAAAGACATGACAACTGAAATTAAAACAGATGTCAAATAATTTTAAAATTTTTTAACTAAAAGATAAAAACAATAATAAATTATTTGGAGACATTAAAAATAAACTTTCATATCAGAAAAAGATCAAATTATAAAACAATCAAGTCAAATAACAGAAATAAAAAATTATTAAATGAATTTGATTGGTCAGTAAATATAGAAAAACTTAAAAATAAAGAGACATATGGATTTTGAAAATATTAAAAAAAAATTGATTAGAAACGGTTAGTTACAAAAAAATATACAGAATTGAGAGGTATAAGCTTTTTCATGGTTAAAAATTTATTTAAAATTAGACTACGTTGTGTTAAAAGTGAAACCATAAAGTGAATTTGTGTTACTAACCTTCCTTAACAAGTTCCTGTTAAAAACAGAGGTTAAATAATCTCTGTAAGTATTAAATTCCTCAAATAAACCATGAGTGAAAATTCCGAGAGGTAAACAAAACTGAAAATCTTCCCAAGTCGACCCCGAAGCCACTTCTACGAGAGACCCCAAGGCCCAGAACGGTCTAAAACACAGAAAAAAAGTAATTATCCAATTTTCAAAAAGTAATACAAGATAAAAGGTATTCTATAAACTATAAATTAAATCATTAAACTTACGTGCGTGTGAATAAATCCAGTCCTTGACATTCCTCTTCGTTACGATTACAATATCGTCCATTTTGTATATAAAATCTGTTAAAAACAGATGTTCTATTTTGTCTTTGGTTTTTAGTGTTACATGTAAAAAGAGTTGCATAATTTTCATATATTTATTAGATATAAGAATTTCATTTAGTGTGAACGTTGAGCGAAAGATCATTTAGATAAGTGTTTTGAATTGTTTCTTATGTATTTACTTATCAATTCTATATAAATACGCCGTTCATTAAAAAATAAATTAAATAATATTTCATAAATTTCTAATATAAAGAGTTTTCTTCCTATTAAGTTGGCAAAACTGCTTCACAGTTGGATAGTTCATATCATTCAAGGGCAAGGACACAGGACCGGCCTGAGGTTATATTAAATAATAAAATAAAAAAAGAAACTAAATGAGCATTAGGCCCATGAACCCAACCTGAGGTGAAGAGTCATCATAGAAGGTGAATGATGTATGATATCACTAATATTTAAATTAAAATTCATATTAATTGGCGCCCAAATAAATATATTATAACAAGTAAATTAAAATACATATCAACACTATAAATTAAAAATTCATATCAATATATATCCATTAAGGGCGATTTTTCTTATCTTTTACTTTTATAAAGGTAACTATAAACGATATCGGGGTTACGACATGCTTGACTAATTCTTCGTTGTAAATAGTAGATTGAGGTTGGTTTAATTTTATAAACAACCGGCACAGAAAAAAATTAGGTGGCGGTAAGTCTGGTGACCTAGGTGGCTACTCAATGGGACCTCTCCTTCCAATCCATCTATTTGGATAATTATTGTCTAACCAGTCCCTAACTGGTACTTCGTAATGGGGAGTTGCTCCGTCTTGCAGGAAGTGCAACAAATTTTCATCTAAAGCTGGATTGCCATCGCCGTCCTGTTGGTTCTCTATTTCATGAACAATTAAAGGCTCAATAGTGTTCTCCAGCATATCGAGGTACATTTCATTTGTATACACACCCTGTATAGATAGTGTAAGCCTGTATGCACAGTAATAGAGATGGGAATGGTACCGAGAAGGTTTAACTATCTTTGGAAGGATATTGTTTAATAAAATTATTACCGGAATATTAAATATTTATAATGAAATTAAAAGAAATATTGAGACACAGTTTGTAGTTTCCTTTTTGTCAAAAATGTGATAGAAACACCCTGTTAGGTTCTAAATACAAGAGACGTGTTGATTTTTATCGACAATCTTTTCACTTTAGCGCTAGAAGGGCGAAAAAGAAACATCACCTTATGATAACTGTAATATTTTATAAGGATCCTACTTTATCCTGATGTGCTGAATTCATACATGTGAATGTGCAGCTTATCTGGGGTTAGCTCTTTCATGTTCTTTTTCTCTATTTTTACAGCATCTTCTGTACCTTTTTCGAGAGGACACGACGTTTCTGCGGCTAACGTATTTTCACTTCATCGAGCTCTGTTCGCGACAACAACTTCTCCAAAGGATATATACAAGTCAAGGAGTTATGTTTGGTGTAGACACTTTTAGTTGTTGAAAAATATTTCAAGTAATTGTTTAGTTTTAAACAAAAATATACAGAGTATGGAACGCCTCAATGATCTCGGAAACGTATAAAGAATGTGTTTCCCAGAAGATATATTGGAAGGCCATACTTAAAACTCACTCTTTATTAAGTAGAACGCAGAAAGCTTAATACAGGATGGCAGGAAATCAGGAGTAGAAGAAAGGGAACAGGATCTGCTTTTGAAGAAGTGTAACGTTAATTTCGTTCACTTTACTTTCCTCCAGTTAATAATAAATCATCGTATGGGCGGCGAATAGCCAGTCCTTTCTAATGCCCAACACCGAGAAATGTTTCGAGGCTGAATATATTTACTGTCGACAAGAGTCGAAATCAACGTTTTAATACGGGCCGAACTAGTTCCGTCTGTGGTGAAAATAGCCACTGCTATTTGTTAGTCCCACTTCGACATCGTTCTTAACTCTTCTTCTAGCAATTATTAATTGAATGTGAATTAAGAATTCACTATTGAAATGTAAATTCCTTCCCTGGTCAAAGCGTCTGAGCTTGACACGAACATGAGACGTAAGTCTATTATCTCTCATGTGATTACGTGTATTTAAACAGCGGCAAAGAGGTTTCATGCTTTCTTTCCTGTGAACATGTGCTATTAAAGCCAAACGTATCTTATCTACCTGGAACTTTACCTGGATCAAGAACTTTACCTTGAACTTTACCTGGAACTTTACCTGGGACAAGGACTCCATCTGAAAGCAGAACGTTATCTGTACCTAGATCTGGAACTTTAACAAGGACTCCATCTGATACCAGGACTGGATCCAGGATATATTTACCTTTATCTGGAACCAGGACTCTATCTGGAACCATGACTGAATACACCACTTCAGGAAAGTAACTATATTTCACCGAGATCGCTTCTTCAACATAGAACAACTTAATTTTTTTCCTGTTTATTTTTTTTAATTAAAAAAGTCAATATACAACTTGTAAATTTAATGACTTTGTTCAAAGAGTTTATTTTCCCTTCCAATATTCCAGGATTTGTCGCTATAATGTTGATGTGAGTAACGAATAGACTAGTATTATTTAGGTAGGCTATACTTGTAATGGTTTCGTCTCCAATGGAAACGTTGGTAGACTAAAGGTGTGGAAAGGCCTCTGTATAGGTGGTGTTGCGGGACACTTGGAGGATCATCTTAAGGGAATGAAACAACTACTTCTAGCACTGGGATATGTTTGATTTAGTACACTACTTTACTATAATACATTACACTACTTACTATTACTAATTATATGTATAAGTACCTAGCCGTATAGCATACCTATACTTAAAGGTTAATTATAGCTGATCATCTTACTGATCTCTTACTACTCGACCATATAGAATGTTATTCTTGAATTATATTGAATCAATCCATCCATAATAAATATTGAATGTATATTTATACAACCAGTCAAGTTCAAATAAATTAAACAAACTTCACGCTCTGAACTTGACTTTTTATTCGATGACCTTCCTACTCTTTATGTATATCATATTAAAACGTTCGAACGTTTTGATGAAATAAAATCAAGGAAATTTACTTCTTATTTTAAATATTTATTGTTATATTATTATATTGGGCCAAAAGGCATAACATCTGAAGGATCTCAAGACAACGAAGCTGCTAATAAAGTACGGATGTATAAATAAGATGGCAAGAAAAAGTGCATCAGCAACAGACTTGAATATTGTTCATTTTATTGGAAATATTATTTTTCTCCTCCGTAGATTGAGGTAGAATCGAAATTTGCATTATTAGTGGGTGTATAAGTATTTTTTCTTGCTCGGAAAATCTTTTAACCGAGTACAGATTCATTTTTAATAAAAGCTTTTTAAAACCGCATTTACCAGAAGTGAGTTATACACTTTTTTTCGTTAAATCTTCCAGATAATTAATCATCTTAGACTAATTAAAAGAAAAGAAAACTCCGGAAAGATTTTCCCGAGCAAATCCTTCAAACTCTCGTCAGACCTGAGGCATTAGACATGTAAATTTAAAAAATTCTTAAACTTACATCAGTGCTAGGAGGGCCCTTTGAAGACCACACCACCTGGGCCCTTCCCAATTTTCCTCCAGAAAGGCGTTTTTCTTCATTAGAGGATTTAATTTTTCCTCACTGCATACATAATCAATAAGCCCTCTTTTTCTGCTGCTATAATTTTAATATTTAATTTATTTCTAATTTGAATGTTGAATTATGCATTCTTTCAGGGTGTTTCTTGGGGCCGATGCATATTCAGCGTTACTCTCCTACTTAGGAGTGGGGAAATCGACTTTCCTTCCACGTAGGGGCGAGCGAAACGGTTTTTAAACACCAACATCCAATATACCAGGTAAACTCGAAAATAATATGTCATTTCAGGATTAAACAACACGAAAGGTTTTATTGACAGGTGAATTGAGCTGAGTTGGGAATTCTGGAACCGTTGGCGATACTTGACCCTAAACACTAACACTTTACACTATCTTACGCGCGTTTCGATAACCAAGTTATCTTCTTCAGATGGTGTGAAGTGTTAGTGTTGGTGTAGTGGTAGTGTAAACAGTGTTCAGGTGAATTGAGGTTTCTTTTTCCATTTCATCGACTCTACATACTTCTTGCTCCACTAGTTTCAGCTTCTTAAGGTTCCCATTCAGGCGCCAGTGTCTTCTTTGTACACCTGTCAAAACTCCTAGTGAATTCTTACTCTGGCTTGTCTGCAGTTTCCCGGGAGTATCTTTGATTGTCTCAGCCTCAGTAGATATGTCCAGACTGTCCTGGAACCTACTAACAGCGAAATGACGATACTGCACTTGCCTAGTTTTTCTAGGCATTTCCATACCAATTCAGAACTGGTTCTCTAAAGTTCAGTTGTTCAAAGGCTGCTTGACTATCCGACATGATGATAATTCTTTGGGCACACGTGAATTATCGTTTGAAAGATTCTTGAGGTTTCTCCCAATCAGTTTGATTCCTGGCCGTATACTCCTACCCCAGCCTACATCAGCTATTCGTATAGTTCAGTCCATTTTGTACGATGTCGCAAAGGGCAATCTCAAATTTTCTCTTAACTATTATGACAATATCATCGGTATATTCTTGGCAGGATATTCCGAGATCAATCGAACTACACAGGAGTTCGTCAATCGTCAGACTCCAAATTAATGAAGATGCTATTTCTTCTCGTGGAAATCTTCTGGTAGTGCAGATGGAGACGATCGACTAGTCCTCGTATCTGCTAGTCTAGTGGTGAGCAGTGATAACTTGGTCAACTATTTGTTTGTTATGTCTACTATTCGTATTAAACGGTTCACAATCCCTTTTAGATGAAGGATATAAACATTTGATCCTTTTTGGTATCGTCGATAATACGACTCTGAAATTTTACTCCACTCTTCCCCAAGTCTCCACCAATCTCCTTTAAGAAAATCGAATTTTTATTTATCTATGTATGTCACAAATATGGCTGGAGTCCTGAGATCGGTCATCATTGGCTTCTACCGTACAAAAATTCTCTCTCTCCATCCCGAAAAATCCTCGAGACTGAATAGCGACTTCCAAATATAATAGTGTGTGCTTTAAATTGTATGAAACATACATGAGTTCTGCCCTTCTTGAATAATGTTCTGAGACCGTGGTTTACAAATGAATGCAGCTATTGAATTTACTTATAATATCAATGTGAAGGCGATCTATCGTACTCTTTCTAACGACAGTCGGTCGGGGGAGTTCTTTCTCTCTTATTAGGAACCAAATCTAAAACCTCTTTCCATCGGCCATACAGAATGGCCCATATTAACTTGATAATTAGGTATGTTATCCGACTTGCAGATGAGCTAAGGCTTGGTGGATGGAATAAAAAGTGTTTTGCCCCCTCTTTGAAGCAAGATACCGCGGTATAAAATTGAGAAGGGTGTCGTTGATGGCACATTCAGGCGTCGGGCGCGTCGTTATCGAGACCTGGTGCAGTGTTTGGACATCGGTATCGGGGAGGCGTCCTCCACCAGGTCATTATTAACTTAATTATAAATATATTAAGTAATTTTAAACTATTTATCGACATTATATCATTAATACCACATTTTAATAATACATTTGTGATGTTTTTTCTTAATTTTTGTGTGCTTCATTCTTCTGGTGGTTTTTTTCTTTTTTGTCCAACAATATACAAAGTTCAGTGACTTTATTTTATTTTTATTGTTTATTTTTATTTCCAGTGCAATTTCTATCGAAAATTTCAATTTTAAATAAAATTAAAGTGCTGCTTTTTGTTTTACTGTTGCGCCGTAGAAATGTGAGGTTATGTGAGGCCATCTTTTGGATTAACTAAGAATTTAATGCCATTTGTCATTATTTGTCAATTTCGGTGTTTTTGAGTTTGAAATTTGGGATTCTTTGATAAATTGAGCTCTATTACTTCTTGTAGCGTCAGTTACAATTTTAAATAATGCAGAGGGGGCTCAAAAACTATACAGAGTGTCCTTATATCATAAAAAAGGTTGTACTGATTTTTGAGTTAAAAAAGTATGAAACGTTCAGGATGTCTCACCGTTTGTGTAAAGTGGTCACAAAGTTATTCGAAAATTTGTTAATAAAAATGAGTTAATGCAAATTTGGTATCCAGATATTTTTGCTAGTAAAATTTCACCAAATTTTAGCATTTTTTGTCTTTAAATTGTGTTTTTGGCATGCAAAATATGGTTTTTAAGAAACTACAGACCGAGATCTTTCTAGAAATATCTTAAACTCAAATCACCTCTTGAAAAAAAAAATTAGCTTAGAGCCTCCTCTTAATATTGAGAATATCCGTGTTTGGCCATCCAATTTTCAGTACTCGATGTACACTTTCTTATACTCTGATTAACATTTTTCGAAAATTTTAGCAAGCTCGCTTTGAAATAAGATCTGATTGGTTTGGACATATATAATTTATATAATTTTTTTCAAATAACCAACAACATAATAAATTATTTCCTTTTCCAATAAAAAAGTTTTTCTTCGGTTTTCCAACAAAAGTCATTACAATGTAATAAAACCTCATGCACGCAATAATTATATCAACTGCGGAAAAATCCTCATTATATTTCTAATTAACACAAAATCATCGTTGAAGATCGTGACTGAAATCCACGATAATTATCAACAATTATATTATTGTTTGAATAAGTTTTAATTATTTTTATTATAAGAAGTGATAATTTTAGTTTGTCCGTTTTGAAAAGTGATTGATGCTTACACGTGTGGGAAAAATTAAAATGGATTAATAACTGTATTTAACTACAAAAAAAATTATATAATTTATCTCTTTTTTTTTATTCAAACAGACCCCTATCGAATGTAATTTACTTTTTCTGTGTCTGTCATAGTTAAATTGCTCCAAATCTACTTATAATATCGTCCACATATAAATACCCGAACACCGACGTGTAAATTAATTTTAATGATGGGGGTACATTTTGGGGGACGAATTACAAAATTTTTTAAAGTAGATTCGAAAACTATGCTGTGTGACGTATCAAATGGAAGGGTTTGAGGCAAGGTTCTCAAATATATACGTTTTATAATTTTAAAATGAATAGTTCTAAAGATATTCGAGAAAATGAGCCAACCAACATAACTGAATTGACGTAGGCGGACTTTTCGGACATTTTTCTTGGGAACCCGGTGGCATACCATCAAGCCACTCTTCCTTTTTGTTCTTCCCCTTAAAAATGCAATAAGGAGGTAAGTAACCACCTTCCCCATTAATGCAGGAAATAACACTAATCGTCTCTCCTTTTTCTCCGGAACTATTAGCCGCAACAGATTTAGATCATTTTACAGCTATTACCTCAGATGCCCTCTTGTTTACTCTAGAAGTACAAGTGGATCAGGGATATGTAGGAACTTGAATGTAATGGCACATTATGTTGGTAAGCTTTTCAGGTTAAAGAAAAGGAAGGCAGTTATTTGAAAGTCAAAAAATTGATTTCATTTACTGAAAGCTTTCCAACATTATATGTTCCATGTTAAAACAGTAAAAATAGCAATTATCGACTAAATTAAAAAAATATACTAATGATCCGAAAGAAACTAATAATAGCAAAAAGTTATTTATTTAGTTATATGAAAAAATATCGTGCCTAGGAAATATATGAAACCGGCACTGGCGTTACGAAAGAATATTTTATAGGTTAACAGTAATTTATAAAAAATGTTATTAAATAATTGAAAGAGTTATTTCGCAACTGAAAAAGCTTGAAAATGTTTCTATAAAAGTAAAACAGTGAATTATAAAAGAATATTTGGCTTAAAACTACCATATTAGTATAAAAGAACAGTTTATGACCACGTGTTGAATTTAATTTCGTCTATCTCTGTAAAAAAATAAAGAATGCATGCGAAAATTATATCAGACAGTACTTTAGAAGAAGCTTATTAATTATGAATTATGATTTTGAACTTACCACAGCAAAATTCCTAAGATAGATACTTAAGATATGAAAGATAGCGAAAGATGATCTGCCCTCTTAGGCGGTCGATAACAAAAAGGGGTGTTTCACGTGGCGGTGTGCAAAAAAATGGAAGCGACCGTTGGCAGACGTCAATTGTCTTACGGTCAGGGTAGAAGAGTTTGGGATCACAGAACTATAATTGGATGTGGCTAGTGACGACGAGCGCTAATTAAAAGGATTTATTCTGTAAAATCGAAACAGGTCGATAGACATGTTACGTAACGTACAGAAAATATTTAAAATAAAATGTATAATAATCACTTTCGTCAGCCCTCGTATACCATCGTCCAGTTTAATAAATTACCTCCTTTTCGGTTATATCATAAATTCAATTTCGTATTCACTTTGTAGTATATAGAATTGAATGCTTTTGGTTCATTTCCTCGACCGGAACCCGACTAACCATATAACTGTCAAGAAAAGGGGTACACCACCATTTGATAGAGTAAAAAGTGGCGGCTTATCTTCTTTCCAAATCTATATGTGACACAGGAAATGCACTTTGCTATCACGTATTTTTCAAAGTCGTTTATACCGAAGTACCTTAATACATTATTTATGTTCCGCGTGTATGTTTCTTATACAATTTTTGGTAAAATAAAATTTATGGGTGTTTTGTTATTTCCCAAAAACACCATTATCTACTATCTTTCGTTAATTGCACAATTTCCAGTCACGGATAATTATTTTTAAAAAATTAGACACTGCTGCATTGAATAAATTTATTCAAATATCGGCCAAATGCTAGGCGAACTATACGGTGCGGATATTAAGTCTTGCCCCCCTTAGGAAACTCCGTTATTCAAGACAAAGATGAAAAATAATTTTTATTTTAATCGAGGTGTTTTATAACATACAAAAAACTGTCTCCCCTTTTACCCCCTACACTTGACAGCTACCGCCACAGATTTTTTAAATAGCAAGGGGGGTCGTGCGATACATCGTTGGAAAGGGTTTGAAAAGCAGAACTCAAAAATGTATAATTTTTAAATTTTGGATGAAACAATTAATTCATAAAAATGATCAAAAAGGGGGTAGCTGTCAAGTGCAGGGGGTAAATCTTTGTCTTAAATAACAGAGTTTCCTTGGGGGAGTAAGACTTAAATAAATAAATAAATAAATAAACTTTCATTGATTGATTAGGAACTGTAGCGCCACCTTTTGTAAATATTTAAGCCTCTGGTAGGTGTTTGGATGCTTTTGTAGCTTCATCACCATAGCTGAACATCTCATCACTCACTTTGTCCATTAAATATAACTGATTTGTCAAGTGTGAAGACCTCTTCTCATACCAACCCATTCTGTCTCCTTTTAACCATTTTTACTCCATGCAAATAAATCATTTGTTTTCCATACTTTTATGGAAATGACTTCCATGATTTTCAGAACTCTTGCTTCAGGTATATTTGCTTGAAAGAGTCTACAGACTTTTTTACTTATACAATTATTATACAGAAAAATTAACAGCATTAACTCAACTGAAGCGTTAGAGCCATTTGTGTTTTATTGAGGTTTCCTAACTCTACGATTTTCATAGTTTTTAAACAATATACAATGTAAGCATCAGTAGACAGGTCCAGGTTTGAATACTCGTCTTTCCCATCAACCAATCAATCAATCCATCTTTCCAAGTGTCCAAGTTCGGCATTACTTACTACTATATTGAAAACCTCAATATGGTACTGTAACATGTCTATCGACCTGTTTCGACTTTTAATTTTATATCGCAAATCTTTCTCCAATTCCCGCTCTTCGTCTCATTAGCCACCCCAATCTTCAACCCTGACCATAAGACAATTGACATTTTTACAATGCTACTAACGAAACCCCTTTTCGCTATCGACTCTCTTCGAGGAAAGACCTCCATTTTTATCGTCTTTATATATTTCCTATCTAAATTGCAGTGGTAAGCACAGCAACTAAGTATACCGTTAACAACTAAAATACCGTTGACAGCTAAGATACCGTTTAACTGCTAGGATACCTCAAATATATCGCCAGTTCAAAGACACCTTCAAGATACCTCAAGGACCTCTCTGAAAACCACTGAGATACCTCCAGGTTCACTTTTCTGCACATCCTTCCCGGAGAAGATATTTAAGATGAGTTCCAGAAAAAGTCCAGGCTACATACCGACCATTTTGTCCAACTCATTGGCAGAATAAAATTAATTTTTTAATTTCTTATCCACCCGGCTATAAGAGCTGTAGGGCTGTAATTTCCTCAAGGTGTTTCTATCTTTTCCACCTTAGTTTCCTTTTTGTTTAAATTCATCTTGTTTTTTCGTCGACGTCTAAAAAGTAGTGGCGCCCTAAAGCTTCTTATAGTCTGACAACTTCAGACATACTTAGTGCAGCACTAACATGGAGTAGAACCACCCTTGAGAAGAGTCTCATGCCGGCATCATTCTCAAGTGGCCACTCTAGCGCCCAAGTCACGAACAACCGACGGGTACGGTTACAGTACCATAGATGTTGCTTCCTTTTTATCCTTCTGATGCTATTTACTGATAGATTTGAGCTGGGACGCCTTTGTTTGAAAGATATGATGAAACAGAAGAGCATATACTTTGTCCTTCTTCGGCTACATACTCCATATCTGGGGACCTATGGGGATCTTCATTACGAATACACCAGGATGCATTTACAACGATCCTCAACACTTCATTGTGGAAACTGGCAGCTTGGAATTGGATTACTTGTTTCTATAAGTGTTTACATTATTTTGGGGAGTAACTTTTCAAATACTTAGAAATAATGGGTAGCAACAAAATTGGTCTATAAGAAGAGAATTATCTAACATAATTGTTGTGATTATGTCATCTGTAAAGCTTTGAAGGTTAAATCCAGCACTGCTCCCACTCTTCATTAAAACAGTCTTTTGCTGCTGTTTTGTGGACTCTTTTTAAAGTTTCTGCAACCCTTTTCAATAGATTGATTGAAGTATTGGTATTACTCTTAATAAACAGTGAACGCTGTTTACACTACCGCTACACCAACACTACCACTTTACACTATCTTACGCGCGTTTCGATAACCAGGTTATCTTCTTCAGAGACTGAAGGTAAAACTGTCTCTGAAGAAGATAACTTGGTTATCGAAACGCGCGTAAGATTTCAGTGTCAAGTATCGCCAACGGTTCCAGAATTCCCAACTTAGTTAATAAACAGTGACAACTGTCAAAATACAATTTATATAGATCAGTGATTGTTTATAAAAGGAAGCATAAAGATCATGCTAAAAAATTATTAAAAACCATCGTCAAAACGGGATAGGTGCGTTTTTTTTTTCAATAAAAATCTTAAATTGTTTAAATTTCAAATGATTATATTAACGCACCAATAAAAGGTAACGAATTGTTTCAGCTTTAGCGTTATCATTAACATCTTTTTTATCGGATCGGTTCCCTGTTGATCTGTCAATTAATTATACTTTTGAGACTCGACAAAATGCCACAAATACTTTTACTGTATTCTGCAAGTTTAACCAGCTTAATAGTACAAAAGAATTTAAACTGATTCTTCGATGATTTCAGCAGGGATTAACGATGGGAATACCATGAATATAATCGAAAACTTCAACGTAGTCACGGCGACTCAAAAATACCTCATAACAATAACGGTTTGATGTTAAAATTAATTTTAGGCTAAAATTAACGATTTTGTCCATAAATGTCTGGGGTGATAAATCAAACAAAGTGCTTAACGTAATTGTCGTACCATCAAACATTTATTGTTTATGCTTGTTGACTTCTCTCTATTTTGCTTGGTAGAATTCTAGTGAATGTTTTCCAGTAAAATCCAACTACAAAACTAGTCGCCGAAGCTCCTTTGGCATCGTGAGCATTAACCTGAGCTAAGTTAATCCCCGCCATCCTGTTGGTTTTCAGGTTGGGTATTACCCTCTTTTATCAGGATGATGTCCCCTTCTGTAAGAGTGCTTCCCCCTTGCTCCTACCCAAACTCCATTCCCCTTCGGACAGCAGCGACTCCTCCACAAGGAGTTTAGAGATGTGTAGACTTTCTACACTACTCGAGTCGTCGCTGGCCTTGGAGGAGATAGAAACCTTCTCAGGGTTTCTTTCCTCTTCTTTTCTGAGGCCATGTACGGGGATTTTCCCATACCGGTAATGAATGGTGAATCCGTTGTTCTTGATTTTTTGATAGGATAGATTGTCTATTCCTGCCCTCAAGACTAGGCCTTTGCCCGCTTCTTTAAGGTTGAGGACCTTCCACTTGTCTGTTACAATCCTTCATTAAAGCGAAGAAGTTTTCCTTCCTCAACGCCTTTGCTTCTTGGGAGAAATATTGTAGCGGTATGTATTTTTGGGATGTTTTCTCCCTGGCACACCATCAGTTCTACTCCCTTCCAGCTTTTCAGCTGTGGTATTATCAACTGAAGCCATTCTGCAGTCTGTGGTGTTTCACAGTCGATTAGTCTGAAATGTATGCGACTAAACTGGAGCTTATGTTCCCATCCAGCATACATTTCTTCTATTATTGCTTTCTCTAACAAGGTTTGGTCGCCCGCACTGAGAGAGGTCTCAGGGTACGCCCTAGGGAGAACCGCTATTCTTATTATTTTTGCTGCAGCTGCGTAGCTGCCAGCTGAAGAAGGGATGGCTATTTTGCCCTCCTTTTTCTTCTTCTCTTGTACTTGCGGTGACTGGGCTGTCGCCACTTCCCGCTTTAGTTTTTCTCCTTTAGGAGGAATGCTCTTCTCCTCTCCTTATCTTTTACGCTCTGCGGCTTTCTTTCTTGTTACTTCCGGTGCAAGTCCCTGCTCAAGAAAGCGAAGTTTCTATCTTACCATCTTACTCCACTCCACTCCAAGTCCACGCCTCAGTGAATCGTCCCTTCCTCCAGGTTTACCCAGATCAGGAAGGATGGGGGTTTTTCTACTTTTTTTCCAGGATTTTTCCCGAAAACTCTCAACAATTGAGGAGGTTCTCCTCTCCTGTTTGTCTATAGCCTCCTCCACACGAAGGTTGCTCGCACGTGACGGAGGTGCTACGGTTTTTTTGGGCACTGCGGATACATTGCTCCGACTTATGCCCGCTCAACTTTTTCTTTTTTTTTCCTTATTCATGGATGGTCCCACGAGTAGCTACGGAAGTATAAGGTCCACTCCCGCAGAGCCCCGCATGCAGGAGTAAGGGTATTTAAACTGGATGTCCACAGGTATCCAGATTCCGCATATTAGCGATCAAGCTTCCCCTTGACTACGCAGTCCTCGGCATATAATATTCCACCTTGACTTGAGGGGTATTTTATTGTGGTTTCCTTCCACTTGGCCAGCTGTTTAAGGCAAGCCCCCATATCTAGTGAATATACCTCATCAACCACCTTCCACTAGATATGCTTTATATCAGGCAGGTTTCTATGAGCAAACTATGGCTCCGACAACCCGACTATCAACGAACTCATCGGGATAACAGTCCACTCTCCACGCTGAAGATCCTGATATCGGATTTCTGCATTCCACAGGAATCCATTGAGCTGTCCTTTGTTTCACGTATTCCCCCCGTAAATCCCGAGGAGAAACAGTTACTCGGCTCCCCCACCAACGACCAGGTCTCACAGCTCCCTGGAGGAATAGTTATTATAAAAGCAAACCTAGTTGAAATAATATACTGTTCTACATCTAAATATAACACAAGGCTCGTCACCATTGGCGGGAATAATTAATGTCGTAAATCATTTTAACGACACTTAAATAACTAACCGATTCAGTTGGTGCCAATGCAAATTACTGTAATTGGTACACTTTTGTTCTTCCTTTGTTTCAACTATGTTTGCTTGCTGACATTACCATGTTCAATGAGGGTTCAATAAAAAGTGTGTATAAGTTTTCTGCCTTTCAATGGAGTTATCCGCTGAGATACATTGGAGTCGCACGAATTTACCATGACTCCCACGCAAGCAAGTGAAATAATAGTAATACTAAGCTAGAAACTAACTAGTGTGGCTAGTCATTGTAACGTTAATTTCGTTCACTTTACTTTCCTCCAGTTAATTAATAATAAATTATCGTATGGGCGGCGAATAGCCAGTCCTTTCTAATGACCAACACCGAGAAATGTTTCGAGGCTGAATATATTTACTGTCGACAAGAGTCGAAATCAACGTTTTAATACGGGCCGAACGAGTTCCGTCTATGGTGAAAATATCCGCTGCTATTTGTTAGTCCCACTTCGACATCGTTTTTAACTCTTCTTCTATCAATTATTAATTAAATGTGAATTAAAAATTCACTATTGAAATGTAAATTTCTTTCCTGGTCAAAGGACTCCATCTGATACCAGGTCCGGATCCAGGATATCTTTACCTTTATCTGGAACCAGGACTGTATCTGGAACCATGACTGAATACACCACTCCAGGAAAGTAAAATAGAACAACTCAATAAAAAAACGAGCCATTTTTTTTCCTTTCGCTATAATGCTGATGTGAGTAACAAATAGACTAGTATTATTCAGGGCGGCGCCTACTTACCTTTCTTAACTTTCATCATTTTTAATTATTAATTTCAGTAACATGATTAATACAATAATTAACTTCCTTCAGTATCTTAATTAAAACAAATTTCAAGTAGGTAATACTACTCTCTGAGTTTTTACTAGTTTGGTCTCAGAATCTACACCTGAAGTGCTCTCTAAACTGAGTAGCCGTTGCATCATTGTCATTTTGACATTGCCTCTTCGTTGTTGTATTAAATACAAATTCAATCAATATTTAAAATCCACCATAACCAAGCTATAATTCAACAAAATATGTCCATAAATATTATTTCACTGTTTGTTTAAAGTCACTTTATTATATGTATGAACAGACTTTAACCATTTTTTTTTTTCGGTCCAAAAGCCCCGGAGTGTGTTGCTTACATCTATAAGGCGATATTTCAGTGAATTTGAAATATATTGATTCTGAAAAAGACAAAATATTTCGTTCCAAAAAAATACCGTTCCACGATGTGATACATCAACAACCACCTCATTAGCACAAAGTAGTGATTGTTATTCCAAATGCCGGTGGTGTATGGTGTGTGTACCTCGAATTGGGAGTTTCCCATGGCAGATCGCCGGAGGTAAAACCAGAAGCGCTACCAGGGGACAGCGATTCGAGTCAGTGGGCGCCATCATCAGAGAGGTGCGCCGACCTTCTGTCGCTCACGTATCTCGATATAGATTTATTGTACGTACGAAGTTGTCCAACCGACTTTTTGCCATTCATGCATCTTGCATTACAATCGTGGCGATGATATAGGCTGTAATTTATGGAAAGATCACTCGAAATATGTCCACGAGGAGTCGACTCGTTTGGGAATTAAATATGATGCGGGTACAAAAGACATTTCATTGATGCGTCTAGTTGAGATTTTAAATAATTTATTTTTACTGTTACAATAGTCCAGTGTAGTCAGTGTCTGAAAAGACAGCTGAGTATAAAAAAAAATTTCTCAGATAATAATAAATGTGATTATTTATGTAAGACAAAGTTTTTTTCTCACCCTGTTATTCTCAAAATAGTTTTCGTTTCAAGTAAAATACATTAAATCATGGGTATACCCTAATATTTCAGAAATGCATTTCTCGACAAAACAACCAATTGTCTGAAACAGATAAGTAAAGTCTTATAATGTCACGTCGGCGATAACGTAGTCTTCGAGGCCACGAAAGGGGAAAGAAAGTTTTAAGAACGATTTGAGTTTATGAGTTTTAGTTTCTAGAAAATAACTAAAGTGTTCACTTGAGCCAGATAAATCTATTAAAATATAGTGTGTATTGTGGTGCATATCAGGAGTTAAATAGGTGAGTCTATCTCACAGAGTAATTCATTTCTGCCTGTTATTTGATATTTGATTTTAAGAGTTAGTGTATCACATAGAGTATATATATTTGCTAATCATTTTTAATAATTACTTTGTTTAAAGTTCTTTAATATTCAACGTCATTAAGAACATTAATTTGTTGTTGCATTTCCTATTCATCCAATCCTACTGTACTGTGGAGAGTTTGTGCCACTTGCAGTTTAACTCACATACCTATACTGTACTGTGGAGAGTTTGCGCCATTTGCGGTTTGTCCATTCCTGATACAGGGTGACTTCTCACGTCACCCATATCTCCTTCCACCCCCCTGTATTGTGGAGAGCTTGAGCCACTTGCAGTGTAACCTTATTTTTGCTGTAGTGTGGAGAGTTTGTGCCACTTGCAGTTTAACTCACATACCTATACTGTACTGTGGAGAGTTTGCGCCACTTGCGGTTTGTCCATTCCTGATACAGGGTGACTTCTCACGTCACCCATATCTCCTTCCACCCCCTGTATTGTGGAGAGCTTGAGCCACTTGCAGTGTAACCTTATTTTTGCTGTAGTGTGGAGAGTTTGTGCCACTTGCAGTTTAACTCACATACCTATACTGTACTGTGGAGAGTTTGCGCCACTTGCGGTTTGTCCATTCCTGATACAGGGTGACTTCTCACGTCACCTATATCTCCTTCCACCCCCCTTGCAGTGTATTATTATTTTGCTGTTTTGTGGAGAGTTTGTGCCACTTGCAGTGTATTATTATTTTGCTGTACTGTGGAGAGTTTGTGCCACTTGCAGTTTAACTCACATACCTAGACTGTACTGTGGAGAGTTTGCGCCACTTGCGGTTTTTCCATTCCTGATACAGGGTTACTTCTCACGTCACCTATATCTCCCTCCACCCCCCTGTATTGTGGAGAGCTTGAGCCACTTGCAGTGTATTATTATTTTGCTGTACTGTGGAGAGTTTGTGCCACTTGCAGTGTATTATTATTTTGCTGTACTGTGGAGAGTTTGTGCCACTTGCAGTGTATTATTATTTCGCTGTACTGTGGAGAGTTTGTGCTACTTGCAGTGTATTATTATTTTGCTGTACTGTGGAGAGTTTGCGCCACTTACAGTAGTTATAATATTGTTTGTGGAGAGTTTGTGCCACATATTCCTTACATGCACTGGGGAGAGTTTGCGCCCCTTGCACCTTTCCTAATAACCCTAAATATTTACTATTAGGCATTTATTTTTGATCAAGTGAAGTTTTAACTTTACTTTAGTACTGATATGCATAATCACAGTTCAAACACATAAGATGCACCTTGTATATTATTAATACTTTCATTAATTTTGGGGATTTCAACTATACTAATCGTTAGTCAATAATTAATCATTATTTATGGCAAATTGAACACTCAGAGTGTTTTTCTATCTAATTCCAGGTACGTCATCTCAGTTGTTCAACCTACTTGGACCAGGTCCATAGTGACTGTTCAATTAAATCCAGGCATCACGTCCAGTGTCTTGTAAATAGTTATTTTCAACATTTAGATTTGTTTTATTATCTATATTATAAACAATATAATGTAAGTACACAGTAAGTAATTAAAAGTTAAATTCTAATCACTCATTCTCCTCAAGGCAAGTTTTTCCCTCCTTACATTTAAAAATGTGTCCACAAAAAATTGAGTGTTCAAAATATTCTTCGAAGACATTCATTCATGTTCCATTGATGGTCTCCAGTATGGTTGGAAAATTTTTCAAATCTACGTGGATTTCCATATAAAAAAGTGTCTGAGAAAACTTGGTTCTGATTTTGAAGTTTTCAAAAAATCATAGAGTCCATAATAATGAGAATTTCGAGCTGAAATTTTAGATGCACCTTCTCAAATAATGAACGAATATGGAAAAAAATCAGCAGCATTGTTAATGCCATATTTTGTATACGGGGGTAAGCAAATGAGAGAGAACGAAAATTCTAAAAAAAAATTTTAATAATGGCTTGAGAAATTTTTTATAGGCATTTTCGTAATCTACGGGGTCGAGCTAGTAAATTTCCATATAAAAAAATATTTTTAAAAATTGGTCCAAAAATAAAATATAGAGGCAATTTTTTTCGAAAAAAATATTTGAGCTGGGATATCAATGAAAATCTGGAAAATGGGGTCTTTGGGGTCGAGGAATCGGGGAATGTTATTGGTTTTACTCTAAAAAATGTATTTGCCAAATTTTTGGGGGTAAAACCATTCTCATGTTATAGGCAGAAATACACGTATAAAGTCAAAAAATCATAGAGCCCATAATAATGAGAATCTCAAGCAAAAATTCTGGTTGCACATTCTCAAATAATTATTGAATATGAAAAAAAATCAGCAGTATCGTTAATACCATATTTTGTATAAGGGGGTATGCAAAAGTGAGAGGAACGAAAATTCTAAAAAAAAATTGTAAATAATGGCTTAAGATATTTTCATGGACATTTTCGTAATCTACGGGGTCGAATTAGTAGATTTCCATATGAAAAAATATTTTCAAAAATTGGTCCGAAAATCGAAAAATGTACCTTACTCGAAAAAAATATCTGAGCTGGGATATCAATGAAAATTTGGAAAATGGGGTTTTTGGGGTCGAGGAATCGGGGAATGTTATTGGTTTTACCCCAAAAAATCTATTTCCCAAATATATGGGGGTAAAACCATTTTCATGTTATAGGCAAAAATACAGGCGTAACGTAAATAAATCATAGAGCCCATAATAATGAGAATATCAAAGTGAAATTTTGGATACACAATCTCAAATAATGAACAAATATGCGAAAAAATCAACAACATCGTGACTAGTATACTTTATTTACGAGGATACGCGAAAGTGGAAGAAACGGAAATTCGAGAAAATAAAATTGTACTATGAACTTTAGAAACTTTTTATGAGCATTTTCGTATTCTACGGGGTCGAATTAGTGGTTTTTCGTATATAAAAGTGAAAGGGAAAAATTGGTTCCGATTTTAAAAATTTCAAAGTAAGGTTATGTTATAATCGAAAATACACGAATTGAGTCAAAAAATTATAGAGCCCATAAAAATAGGAATTTTGAGCTGAAATTTAAGATACACATTCTCGAATAGTAAACGTTTATGGAAAAAAATCAGCAAAATCGTATCTACTATATTTTGTATACGAGGGTATGCGAAAATGAGAGGTACGGAGTGTCCTTACTACAATTCTCATTTAAGTTAGTTAGTCCCAGCAACGAAGACCAAAAAATAGCAAATAGCGGAAATAATTCATGTAGAAGCCAATTTATGCACACTTGTAGGGAAGGGTGTCCTTAACAACATACTACATAGTACTGAAGGGTGGGGGTGAAGCTTATGGTGGTGGGGGTCTCTATAGGTCCCTTTTTTCAGTGCCTTGTTAATAACTCGAAAAATACTGCATCTAGCGAAAAAATGTTCATATACTAAATTAATCTACATAAAATTCTTCATAAAAAAGGTTCCATACACTCTTTTTCTGGGATCAATGCTCAAGGAGATATGGAGGATGAAAATGGAAAATTTAAAAAAGTTTTCATTTTTGAAAATGAAATGTCTATTGTTAAAAATAAACTACGATGTTTGGCCAGCAGAGAAAAACGCAACTATCGATCCCACCAAGAGCACCGTTGTCGTAGATGGCGGTTTCTTTCTCCACCGCATGAAATGGAAACAGTCCTCCGACATTTTATCACTTTGCCATCAGAAACATTACGGTGAAAATTGTATGGTGCTTTTTGATGGTTATAGTGATGTCGACAGCACAAAACGAGCGAAGAGGGATCACAAAAACTTCTGTTGACATCAACTTTCATGAAAGCACGGCCATCATAGTTCAACAAGAGCATTTTCTTTCTAACGAAAGGAACAAAAGGCTGATTCACTTGCTCAGCGAGAAAATGACAACAGCCGGGATCGAAATAACTGTTGCTACAGGGGATGCTGAGGGCACTATTGTGAGGTGCGGGTTGAATAAAGCTGCTGTTCATCCAACTGTAGTAATAGTTGGGGAGGATGTGGACATGATAGTTCTCCTCATTGGATTGGCACCACAATCAATCAATATGTACTTAATGAAGCCAGACCGTGGGAATGTGGAAATCAAATTGTTTTCAGTGCGGCAACTTCAACAACTTCCAATCGCCAAAACGATTCTCCTCCTCCATAGCTTCTCCGGATGCGACACCACCTCGGCGATACATGGAAAGAGTAAAGTGGGAATCGCTCAGCTCTTCACAGAAAATCCTGGCCTCCTCCTCCTCCTCCATAGCTTCTCCGGATGCTACATCACCTCGGCGATACATGGAAAGAGTAAAGTGGGAGTCGCTAAGCTCTTCACAGTAAATCCTGGCCTTACTCAAGAGATTTCAGCAATATTGAAAGATCCCTCATTATCACCTGAGGATATTGAACAGGCTGGCGAGAAGCTTCTTTTGGCTGCATACAAAGTGCCTGCTCATCAAGACAATCTGAACGAAGATCGGTACTTGGTATTTTTGAAAGCGTCAACGGAGCCCAAATCAGTCATGGCCACTTTTCCTCCAACCATGCAGAGGAGCTTCAAAGCAGAGCACTCGCACAGAGTATATCTACAGGTAAATCCATTTACATGTAGCTTTAGATACCTACTACTTCACTTCCTTTAACTAAATTTTTATTCAAATCCAAAGGATTTTAATTTTGGTTTTAATTTCACTTTTAAAAGAAGAAAAGCAAATTCCACTTCGTCCCAACTAATTATCAATAATTTTTGGGAATATTATCTACAGTAAATTATCTAAACTACAATCGTACGATAATTGGTTGCCGTGGTTTTTTTTTTAATTTTCTCACAACTTTTTTAATAATTAATCCTTCATATATGAGAAATATGTTTCTAGATAATTGTTTCTTACAAAAAAAATATATCGTGTGAATTTGGTTATGTTACGCCTGTTGTAATTTTTAGTAAATGATATCTTATTGTTCTGTGACTTTGTATGATATGATTAAGTGTAATTAACGCACATTGTTAAAAATATGCTTAAAAGATTTATCAAATACGAAAAAACGGTTCCAAGAATTCTGTTATGTAAAGCACCAGAAAGTAAAATTTACTATACCTACTATATATCTTTTTCCGTAGGAGCAAAGTGCCTCATTATTTATTCAAAAGTACTATAAATATAAGATGAGTCTTTTTATTTTTTCTATGTGGAATAAAATGATAAAACAGGTCGGTTTTACCAAAATTAAATCGACACCTAACCTCAAATATAAAAGAATCGTAAAATTCGGCACAATGGTTAAGGATTTAAGGATATAAGCCGGTAGCCAGTGTCGTGCAGTCAGTTTTTTCAGTAAGCCAATTTTTTATTTCCCGATAAATGAAACCATTCAGGTCTTTACCGCAAAATGTAACGCCAATGGTTTATTGTCGCTTTATCGCTATCGACCCTTTCTTGTGCTCCTATGTAATAGGAAATCTAGTATAGTATAGTAATAAAGCTTAATATTCACATTTTCTTATCGTTTTTGGAGACTGTCACGGTTCTGTACCGAATCTATTAACATAACCTCAAATTTCTTGTTAACAATAAAGTTTTGACAAGAATGACATTTTTGACATTCAATTTTATTAGAAATTGAATGTTTTCATTGGGTTTAAGATACGTCAAAAAGATTCACGTTCTAATTTGTGACATTAATGGCCGTTTGCACCAATAGGAGTATAAGCTTAGAGTAACTATGGCGAGCTTAAAATTTAAGGGTCGCTTATTTAAAGTTCAGTAGCACCAGTGATTTTGCTCTGCTTCTTAGCTAAGTGTTTAATATGTTTGACAGCCTCGCTATTTAAGTTGAGTTTCTAGTAACTTTTCGTTTTTGTGGTTTGAAATAACGTATTGAAAGTCAATTCAGTCAATTTATTACGGATTTTATTTTTGTTTTTTGTAAATAAGAAAACTGATTATAATGGAAACTCAGTCAAAAATAAGAAAGGCAGATCGGCAAATTATACAGTTCGTGAAAAGGAATTGTTTCTGAAAATAATGAAGTTTGGCGAAAAATTGGATTTGAATTTAACCTATTAGGTTGTAGGCCATACAGATTACAAATATGTATATGCAGGTAATCACAAAAAGGGGCTCTTACAACAATACGAAATGAAGCTAGGGAACACGTGGTTTATCTATGGTGAGAACCACCGATATAATTAAACTTCAAATATCAAATTTGGCGTTGACTTATGTCTAAAATTATAACCACGTGCAAATTTGATAAAAGTTTATTTATTGAAAATCACCCAAAGTATGAATACCTAGGTCTCACAGTATTTATGATTTACTTAGAATTAATTATATACAAAGATTACTGAAGGTAAATATTTAAAAAGGTATGAATGTACAATTAAAATCCTGTTAAATTTATTCTTGGTAGAATACGAAGTTGTCGGAGAGAAGTTCCAGGGATTGACTTGAACCTATGTTACCTGGGATAACCACTTGCGAAAGGTTAGGACGTGTAGGGGTTGAATACCAAAAGTATAGTCCTCGCACGTGTTGATCAGGGTAACAATAATTGTCCTATGATGATCCAGAGGTCCACCCAGGTTCTTAGAAGGTTCCGATCACCCTTAAGCCTATATTGGGTTGCCGAATGAAAAGGTGGAACTTGAATATGCTTCAACGATGTGAGAACCAGTCGAATTCCAAAATAAGAATTAAAGTCAGAAGAGTGAAAAATGGATATGAAGGAAAAGTTGAACTTGAAATGGAAGTTGAAAATTGAAAGTTGAAGGTTGAAAGTTGAAGGTTGAAAGTTGAAGGTTGAAGTTGAAATGGAAGGTAAAAGTTGAAATGGAAGGTGGAAGTTGAAATGGAAGGTGAAAGTTGAAATGGAAGGTGAAATATGAAGGCCGTTGATGCAGGGTGGCCTTTAAGCGAAACAAGACAAGTTGGGGTAATTACAATTTGTTTGCAAAGGAATAAATCCAACCCACTGGTTGAGTTTCCAGTTCTAAGGAACCTTGGAAACTTTTCCTTTTTAAACTTTTTGTAAATTACAAAAAAATCCGTTAAATTAACGTTAGGTACATCCAAAAAGCAAAATCGCTCAATATCTCTCTTCCCTTGATCACAACCTGTCCTGAATGGTTGGTTCTTTTCCTTCACCAGTAGCTTCTAAGAGTTCAAAAGATATGCTATATGTGAATTTACAAAGGTGGAAAAGGAAAAAGAATGTACTGAATTAGTAAAACTATCACTTTGTTAATGAATGATTGATTATCAGTCATATCTGATTATCAATCAATCAATTTATTTTATTTTCTTGGTCTGACAGATGTCAATTTAACCTAGATGATCCAAATGTAAACATTTGAACCTTTGAGATATATATTTTATTATTAAAACTAAATACCTTATATTCTGAAACCCATCTTGCTCGCAATCACTACTTAAGAATCATTTTCTATTTGTACATATATTTTTAGGGAATTGAAGTGGATATGAAAGTCTGGAAGATGAACTTCTGAAGATGTAGTTTATGTAAGATTTAAAAGAGGAAATGTAGGTCAATTACGAATGCTAAGTAAAAGTAGTATTATTAAAATACAAAATAAACACAAATATGAAGAGTGACTCCTAATATTTATTTATTTTCACTATAATTTGTTGGTAAAATTTGGTATATTGAGTAAGTGTTTGCATTTAACTTTTGACCTGTAACACAGAGCAAAGATTCCGATAAGTTATTGCTTAATATAATTGAATTTACTGTTTGGACCCTTACTTCATCATTCTGAGGATGATATGCAAATATTAAAATAATTATAAATGATATTTTAGAGTTTTTTGACTATTCTTGATGCTGTTGCAGTATAAATTCTCATAAAATCTGCAATCATTGATAGATGAGCCCTGTTGCATAAAATTGCAAAGCTGTTAAAATTTGGTTTACAGGTGAAACAAGATCATTTCTATGAACAAAAAATAATGAAATTTGTCAATTATTATTATAGCAAAATCTGCAAAATAAGTTTCAAATCAGCACAAAAATAAATAGGTGGTTGCAGCCTGCAACTATTTTGTTACTTTAAGAATTGGACTTACAAATTGTCCGGATACTCTAAAAGAATCTTCTTACATTTCTACGAGTTGTAAAACAGTTGGCTTGGTCAAGCGAAACCTTTGGAAGAAGATTTTTTCATCCAATTCCTCACAGTAATTTTTACGGTTGTACCGTCTTCTTGGAAATCCATTTTCAAGGATATCCAATACTCCCAAGTCATTGGAAGACGGAAAACGAAAACCCGAAAACATAAAAAAGGAAAAGATCACAAGAATGTTAGGTTAGAAATCTCTACTTTTAAGATAAGTGGAGAATAAGCGGGTTATTTTCTAAGCTTAGATAGGCGCAGCTTAAAATGACCAGTTGTACATCGTACAAAACAAATTTTTTTAAAGCGCCACTTAACTTTAAGTATACTTAAATATCACTTGGTGCAAACGGCCATGAGACAAAATAAAAGTATTTCACTTTATCAAAAAACTAATATACATTAAAAAATCAAATTAATGCTCTTCAAGTTTAATAAGTGATTATTGTTTAAACAATCACATAATTTAACTGAAAAAATGTATACAGACGAAAGTGTACGAATTTTAAAACGTCACGAAGGATAAATATCCCCGTCTGCAAATAAATATAGTTACTATTCAGTTATGTAGATTCTTGTGCATATTTTCATACGTAATTCAATTACAGATGTTAAGTAACTGTATTTTAAATGTTGTATACACATTTTCGTCTACAGGAAACTGTCTGCGAAACGTATCCGACGGAAAGTGAATTTCATAACAAATCACCTCTTTTTTAATTTTCATTTTGTTGACGTAAGAGTGATAATAAAAAGAGTTATTTTAGGACAAAATGGACTATAAAAGCCACAGAATTTTTTGAATAACCTACCAAAAGCTACTAGAAGCTACGAACAACGAACATGTATATATGTATTGGGGTGAGATTCACTGAGATCTAAAAGATCTATGGTACCCCCTTACTTCTACTTAGTTCCTGAGGAAAGTCTCAGAGACTAGTAGCTCCTTCAGTCCTATTTCCGGAGAAATTTTAGGATATATGTAGGCTTTAACTTAGGTAAATGTCCCTCTTCTATCTAGTAATCTCCTAGGTGTTGTGCCCTAGGATTCTGAATTGCTGTGCAGTTCGCAAGTATGTGGATGGAGGTTTCTTCTTCCATGCCACAGAATCTACATTCTTCTTCCTCCACTATTTTGGGCTTTTTCAGGTGCCCATTCAAGCGACCCGTTAGGTCAGGTTTTACTTTGACAGAAGAATCTTTGATTGTCTAAGCCCTACTAGAACTTTCCAATGGTCAGAGTTTCTCATTTTTCGGCTCCCAAAAAGGTGTTTCAGTCCCCCTCTTTGCTAGTTCATCTGCTATTTCACTTCCTTCTATTCCAGTGTGTCCTGGAATCCACAGTAAGGAGACTACATTGTTCTAGCCTAGTTCATTGAGTTTGCCTAGGCATTCCCACGCCATTTAGGAACTGATTACACAAGAGCTCAGCGCTTTAATGACTATCCTACATTATGATAATCCTTTGCCTTCTATATACTGTATCAATATTGAACTGGGCACACTTTCTTATGGCGTGAATTTCCTCTTGGAAGATACTTAGGGTTTGTCCCAAGCTTCCAAAGTGTTTGGTTCCTGGCACGTACACTCCTATCCCAGTTCCTTCTATTGCTTCTGATCGATGTGTGAACCATTGCATGTCATTTTGATGCTGATGCGGGTGGAAAGGTGGTATCTCTAGGATTTCCGTTCTAATATAATTGTCAATAGCTTTTTCCATAGTTTTGAGCACAAACGATGCTAGACTAATTGGTCTGGAGTATTTGGGGTTTGTTGTGTCCGTTTTTCCAGCTTTTGGAATGAATGTTACTATTGCCCTGCTCCATGCTTCTGGTATATAACCCAGTTCTAAGCTGCTTCGACTAATTCCAACCAAATGTGGTAGAATTTCGTCTTGGCCTTGCTGGAGCAATGCTGGGAAAATCCCATCTGCTCCCGGTGCCTTGAAAGGTGAAAAAGTTACTCCAAATGTGCGTTGGTCTGAAATATTTGGGGTTTGTTGTGACCCTTTTTCCAGCTTTTGGAATGAATGTTACTATTGTCCTTATCCATGCTTCTGGTATATAACCCAGTTCTAAGCTGCTTTGACTAATTTTAACCAAATGTGATAGAATTTCGTCTTGTCCTTGCTGGAGCAATGCTGGGAAAATCCCATCTGCTCCCGGTGCCTTGAAAGGTGAAAAAGTTACTCCAAATGTGCGTTGGTCTGAAAGATTTGGGGTTTGTTGTGTCCCTTTTTCCAGCTTTTGGAATGAATGTTACTATTGTCCTTCTCCATGCTTCTGGTATATAACCCAGTTCTAAGCTGCTTCGACTAATTCCAACCAAATGTGGTAGAATTTCGTCTTGGCCTTGATGGAGCAATGCTGGGAAAATCCCATCTGCTCCCGGTGCCTTGAAAGGTGAAAAAGTTACTCCAAATGTGCGTTGGTCTGAAAGATTTGGGGTTTGTTGTGACCCTTTTTCCGCATTTTGGAATGAATGTTACTATTGTCCTCCATGCTTCTGGTATATAACCCAGTTCTAAGCTGCTTTGACTAATTCTAACCAAATGTGATAGAATTTCGTCTTGTCCTTGCTGGAGCAATGCTGGGAAAATCCCATCTGCTCCCGGTGCCTTGAAAGGTGAAAAAGTTACTCCAAATGTGCGTTGGTCTGAAAGATTTGGGGTTTGTTGTGACCCTTTTTCCAGCTTTTGGAATGAATGTTACTATTGTCCTTCTCCATGCTTCTGGTATATAACCCAGTTCTAAGCTGCTTCGACTAATTCCAACCAAATGTGGTAGAATTTCGTCTTGTCCTTGCTGGAGCAATGCTGGGAAAATCCCAACTGCTCCCGGTGCCTTGAAAGGTGAAAAAGTTACTCCAAATGTGCGTTGGTCTGAAAGATTTGGGGTTTGTTGTGTCCCTTTTTCCAGCTTTTGGAATGAATGTTACTATTGTCCTTCTCCATGCTTCTGGTATATAACCCAGTTCTAAGCTGCTTCGACTAATTCCAACCAAATGTGGTAGAATTTCGTCTTGGCCTTGATGGAGCAATGCTGGGAAAATCCCATCTGCTCCCGGTGCCTTGGAAGGTGAAAAAGTTACTTCAAATGTGCGTTGATCTGAAAGATTTGGGGTTTGTTGTGACCCTTTTTCCAGCTTTTGGAATGAATGTTACTATTGTCCTTCTCCATGTTTCTGGTATATAACCCAGTTCTAAGCTGCTTCGACTAATTCCAACCAAATGTGGTAGAATTTCGTCTTGGCCTTGATGGAGCAATGCTGGGAAAATCCCATCTGCTCCCGGTGCCTAGGAAGGTGAAAAAGTTACTCCAAATGTGCGTTGGTCTGATGGATTTGGGGTTTGTTGTGTCCCTTTTTCCAGCTTTTGGAACGAAGGTTACTATTGTCCTTCTCCATGCTTCTGGTATATAACCCAGTTCTAAGCTGCTTCGACTAATTCCAACCAAATGTGGTAGAATTTCGTCTTGGCCTTGCTGGAGCAATGCTGAGAAAATCCAATCTGCTCCCGGGGCCTTGAAAGGTGAAAAAGTTACTCCAAATGTGCGTTGGTCTGAAGGATTTGGGGTTTGTTGTGTCCCTTTTTCCAGCTTTTGGAATGAAGGTTACTATTGTCCTTCTCCATGCTTCTGGTATATAACCCAGTTCTAAGTTGCTTTGACTAATTCTAGCCAAATGTGATAGAATTTCGTCTTGTCCTTGCTGGAGCAATGCTGGGAAAATCCCAACTGCTCCCGGTGCCTTGAAAGGTGAAAAAGTTACTTCAAATGTGCGTAACCATTGTAGTTTTTTCTCTCGAAGATCTGTTATGGCCTTCGAGAGGATTATATCTCTCTCTATTTGAGCTACTCCGAGGAATATGAGTTTCTAGTCGCACTTTTTTCTCCTCATTTTCGGAACAATGAACATACTAGAAGAGTATTTTCTGATTCCAACATAAATAATGTAAAAGCTTATTTATTTATTTTTTTGGCATCCACTGATGATGCCATATCGTATTATTTTAAAAGTAATATACATCAACAATGACTTCATTATTTATTGGTTAAATTATATGGTAAATTAATTGGTAAATCGTTGTGTACTATGCAAAAAAATGTAGAAGTGGTATTCACAATACATCTTTTCACAGGTGAGCAACAAGTTCTGAACAGTTCTACAGTTCTGAAACTACCAGTACCGTATCTTTTGATATACAGTGTGCCATGCATCGATAGTAAACATATTAATAGAAAAGAAAATGCATCCCCATAAAATAATACCCACTCAGGAGCTGATGAAAGACGATTTTGATAGGAGAGCTTATTTTTGTAGCGAATGATAGACATGCTGGATAACAATATTATACAATTAGAAGACGTTATGTTTGCTGATGAGTGCATTCTTTCACTAAACGGTCATGCTAATCGACAAAATTGACGCTACTGGTCAACGGAAAATCCTCACTAGATGAGAGAAGAACACACGCAATACATTAAAAAGAAAGGTTAATGTTTGGGCAGGGATTGTTGGAAACCATATCACTGGTCCCTTTTTTATTTGGTGCAATTTGAATGGCACTAGTTCAAAATTATGTCATTCTAAGTTTGGCAAATTTATATCCTGTTCCAGGAAACCCTCAAGTTCCAGTGAATACGATATGGTTTCAGAAGGATGGAGCACCACCACAATACCAACGCAATGTCCGGTAGTACCTCGATGCAATATTACCCAATCGGTGGATAGGGAAGCGAGGATCCAGATGGTCCAGATTCCGGTTTATCAAAATTGGTGAATGTCGTAATGGATACGAGCATAGTTCCTGCATTTAAAATGATGGAATTAAAGCATGGGAGTATAGCAAAAACATATTTATGAAATGATCCGTGCCTAGTGATGAGCAAAGCAAGAACCAAGACCAATACCAAGAGAGTCTTGGTAACGGTCTCGGTCTTTGTCTTTGTCTTGGTCTTGCATATTCAGTTTTGGTCTCGGTCCTGGACGTGCTTAAATACTTGTAATCTTGCGTACTCAGTATTGATCTTGCTCAAATAGTTTGTTACTTACTACTTACGTCGTTTTGGAACATTTTCGAGTCTTTTGTTAGGTATAAATTATAAATGATCAACAATTCATATCTAGAAATCTTAAACACACAAAATGTTTTGTTTCGACGCAAACATATATTCAAGTTAAGAAAAATATTCTCATATATCTCAGTCTTGCACTTTGGTCTTGGTCTTGCATTCTCTGTCTTGGTTTTGGTCTTGTTCTTGTTCATTCGGTCTTGGTCTTGGTCTTGCTAGTGTATGTATGATCTTGGTCTTGGTATTACAAAATAGTAAGACCAAGACGTATTCTGCTCATCACTAGTCCGTGCTTACGCTTCCCTACATATTGAATTGTTTGTGTGGACCTAACAAGATTTAGGTATATAAATATGATTTTTAATTTAATTTTTTTGTGAGACATTAAAATGTTGGTTCCAAATTTTCCGCCCCTAAAATCTGCCGCCCTAGGCTCCAGCCTAGTGGTAAATCCGCCACTGCCAACAACATTGATAAATTTTTTTTCTTCTCGATTACTTATAAACAACAAAAATTCAGTGTTTATTTTCAACCTTTTTATCCTTCCTTTTAGATATAAAAATGTGGGAAATATTTTAAATAGACACTAGTAATTATTTAAAAACTTGTTAACCAGATGTCTGACAAGCGTATCACATAATTTCCCGAACTGCAACGGTGTTGATGGACTTTTAAGATCGACAGAGTTGATAAATTTGCGGCACATTACTAGACAGTTGTCATCGTTACTGCCCCCTTCTTTGTTTCCATCTAGGGGTTGCAATTTGTTACCTAATCTAGGACGAAAGATCTACGGTTTGTTTTTTGGTATCGTCTCACGTGTATCAAACCATGTAAATTTTCTAAAATGTGGTTGTTTCGGTAGCTAGAACAAAAGTCAAATCGTTTTTTTTTATTAATATTTATGAGGATTTGTTTGTTGGTTATTTTTCGGTGTTTCTCTTAGTATTCCGCTTTGTTTTAGTGAAGTGTGCCATTTTTTTTGAAAAGTGTATCAAGATAAGTGTTGACAAAGGGATATTTCATTTTTATTATTATTTTTTGGTTAACTACAAGTTTGATGGTTACTTGGATAGGGTGAAGTCAAAAATGGCGTAGTGGGCGATAAAACACACTAATAATTAACGTTCAGAATTTGTTCAATAGGATTGAACAGACAATAGTAAGGGGGATTTCGAAGCACTTTTCGTCCAAATTTTTCATCTAATATTGTTACGGTTTTAAGGCATAACCAACGATATAATCAAATACCACTATTTCTTCTTGACTGCAATTTCTCATGATTAAGGGAATTGTCCTTCTTCTATATAGCGACCATAGCATCTTAGTTTATATAGAATATCGATTAGTGGAGTAAGAAACCAATCTCTAATGAATAGTTACTTCGTTTTCATGCAGAGTTCAATTCGAATTGAATACACTTTCCGTATCAAAAACCTCATGAAAACAGGTATTGAAATCGAATTGAGTTTCAAGGTCGACACTGCTTTTTTGGGATCGTATCGAGATCAAAAAATCGAAATATGACATGAAAACCGAGATCATATTGAAACATGCGCATTCTGTGACTTTCGCTGTCAAATTTATGCCAGCTGTAAGCCATATAACCTTAAAACTAGGAATGGAGAACTATCGATAGTCCCGACTATCGACATTTATGGATAGTGCTATTTTTAATATCGATTATTATCGATAATTTTCGATAGTTTTACAATCGGTAACCTCATTGTACGATTTTTGTCAAAATGTTAAAAATATACATAAATATATATATTTCAAAACAACGTATCAACTTTGTCAAAAATTGTCACAAATTTTGAAAAATTGTCAGAAATTTTGAAAAATAGTCAAAAATGGTCAATAAATTTCAAAAACTGTCAAAAATAGTCAATAATTGACAAAAATGGTTCATAATTGTTAAAATTTTGAAAAATGGTCAATAATTGTCAAAAATTGTCAAAAATTGTCAAAATTTTGGAAAATGGTCAATTATTGTCGAAAAATTGAATTTACTGTTTGGGCCCTTACTTTGTGGAATCTACTCATATTAATGTTATAAATGAAACTAACTGTTTCTAATTAATTCCATTAAATAGTGGAATTAATTAGAAACAGTTAGTTTCATTTATAACATTAATTGTCAAAAATGGTCAATAATTGTCAAAAATGTTGAAAAATTGTTAAAAATGGTCAATAATTATCAAGAGATGTCAAAATTTTGAAAAATGGTCAATAATTTTCAAAAATTGTCAATAATTTTCAAAAACTGTCAAAAAGGTCAATTGTTGTCAAAATTTTGAAAAATGATCAATAATTTTGAAAAATGGTCAATAATTTTCAAAAATTGTCAAAAAAGGTCAATAATTTTCAAAAACTGCCAAAAAAAGGTCAATAATTGTCAAAATTTTGAAAAATGATCAA
Organism: Lochmaea crataegi; assembly: GCA_947563755.1. NCBI lineage: Eukaryota > Metazoa > Arthropoda > Insecta > Coleoptera > Chrysomelidae > Lochmaea > Lochmaea crataegi. The sequence goes on from OX387424.1 coordinate 70,187,371, forward strand.
TAATTTTGAAAAATGGTCAAAAACTGTCAAAAATGGTCAACAATTGTCAAAAATGGTCAATAATTGTCAAAAATTGTCAGTTATTGTCAGAAATTGAAAAGAAATGGCGTATTTTTAGTACTTTTAATAGCAATTGCCTCTTCCAAAAGTGAATTTTTTTCTTTTAACATGTTCTATGAGCAATGGGAGGCTTTCTAATAAGAAATAAAAGCGTTACATAATTCCGAGGATCGCGAGCCTCTTAGATGCTGACAGTTTAAAATAATGATTGTACTCACTCGCAATACACTCCCGTCTTTCTCTCTTTCTCATCCTTCTCTCTCGCTTTCTCATCTCTCCCTGTCTCTCTCTTTCTCTCTCTCTCCCATCCCTCCCATCCCTCCCATCCCTCCCATCCCTCCCATCCCTCCCATCCCTCCCATCCCTCCCATCCCTCCCATCCCTCCCATCCCTCCCATCCCTCCCATCCCTCCCATCCCTCCCATCCCTCCCATGAAATTAAAATTCAACTCACATCTTTTTTCTTTGGCTTGGTTTTCAGTTTTTTGCGCCAAATTTTGCACCAAATTTTCCAAATTTGCGTCTGATTATTCCTCATAAAGACGATCAAATATCTTGCCTGCTTTCAAAGTCTTTTAAAATTTCACTTAGGTCGTTGTTGAATTTGCTGAACCTCAAACTTTTGCACACCATTCACTTATGGCTTCGTCGTTTTGCTTCAGGTCGGAAAATTTTTGTCGTTCCCTCCACACACTCAACTGGAAGTTATACTGATCGTTGGGTAGACCATATAAATTGTCGAAAAACTTTTCTTTAGGTAGCACAGGATGACATAAGTCACGCAGAAGCTTGTATGTTTCTGAACCTATTACCTATTGAACTTAATTTTTACTTTTTCTTCAGTTATGCTGCTTGCTACAAAGTGCTGTTCAAGCCTTTCTTTATAGATATAAATTCTATAAATCTCGGTAATGCAGTCGCCATTTTATTATTTTTACAACTCCGAACCGACACTTTTAACTGAATTTATTCTACAAAGCCGAACAATCATCAACAGGTATTTCTATTTTAGACCTCTAATCTACCGTACTCTACTCTTCTCTTTCTGTTTCCTTGGACAACTGAGCTGGTGCTTTGACTTTGCTTGACCTCTGCATGCTACTCAGTTATCTGGTTAAAGATATTTATTAAGTACCATTTATTTGCCTGGAAAGTTGGTGGACTATCATGCACTGAGATACTACACCTCTGGGCTGTTTTCTGGCTTTGGAGCCTCATTTGTTTGTCCCAGTATCCACCTATTTAGATATACTAGGGGCTAACCGTTACAAACAGACTCTATTATATGACGGAGTAAAGGTTAACATAACAGAATTAAACCATAGTGCGTCTATACATAGAAAAGAAAAATATAAACATAGAAATTATAACTTTAAGTTGCTGCACACTAAGAAGTTCATTAAAGCTTGCATAGAGGTTAAGCATGTAGAATGTACAATGTTATCAACGCAAACAGGACCGGTGCTAATACTGCCAAGCAAGGATTTATACAATTTGCTACATCTATCAGGTTTTAATCTAAAGTCTAGGAATATATGATTCACTTCCCCCCACTTTACCACAGATGCAATAAGGATCTTCCTTCACTCCAATACGATGCAGGTGGACTGGGGAGCAACAATGCCCACTTCGAAGTCTACACATCACAGTGATGAAGGCTCTCGAACTATTATTAAGCACTTTAAATCATGGTTTGTGATGAATACTGGCATACATAACCCCCCTACATTCGTACATAATTATCCATTTGCTCTCCCAGGATATCCATAAGTTATTCTTAAGATATGGTAGAAATTCTCTATAGTCGATTTTAGAGAAAATAGGCTCGTAATATCTTCCAACATAAGCTAGTTTATCAGGAATATCGGTGTGACTCCGGAATCCAGACCAATTTTATGTCTTGTTTCCTGACATGAGCTGACCATAGTTTGCAAGGTTATCTGATCTGTCTTGCCAGAAAGTCCCTGGGACGTAATTCTATTTAATGCGCTGAGAGAATCTGAGAAAATAATACACATGCTCAATTGTATCGAGTCTATATATGTATATAGAGTGTATATAAAGCGTATACTTCCGCTGTACAAAAGTTTGTAATTTGTTTTTACTGTAAGACACTTGACTTGACACTGTCAATCCAGGATCACAGATCTATTGTCGCTAACGAAGTACACTTTTTCTATTTTCTTGTTTTGTTCACCAGCTCCATCTGTGACGGATACGATAATAAAATGGAATAACAATAGTTACTGACAAACCTGGTATTTATTTTATTCTTAATAAATACCGCCCATGACCCCTCCCGATTGGAGCTTAGAGTGGACGTGGAGCTCAAAATTCGAGAAAACTTCCCGCTTCCTGAAAGAAGAGGGAAGAACAATATGTCAGCTTCATAGACTTATTTATACAAAAATTTTTAAAAAATTGTTAAAGTATGACGAGAGACCAATTCGCCCAAACCATACCGACGTTGCCACATTTATAAAAGTATAAATGATCAATTTCTTCAAAAAAATCCTAACCTCATTTTTTTTTTATTAAAACAGATCATTGGTTAATTTATCGAGAAGGGCAGGGTAACTGATTGAAAAAGCTATACAGTGTTAAAAAAATGTCTTATTCAATCATTTTCCTTGCCCTTCTTGATAAATTAACCAATATCTGTTTTAAACAAGAAAATATAAGGTTATGATTTTGAAGAAATTGACTGTTTACACTTTTATAAATGTGGCAACGTCGGTATGGTTTTGGCGAATTAGCCTCTCGTAAAGTATGCACTGTAGTTGCCATTAGATCAAATTTGACCAATTCATTACACTGTAAGTATATCAACTCATATTTTCCTGTATAACAGCGCTGTCCAATTGGCGGCCCGCGAAGCTTTTTTTACGGCCCGCAAGTTATAGTAAACTTTACATCAAATTTTGAATAAATATCTGTATACATTTAAAATAAAATAAATATATATGAGATTTTTAGATAATAGTTAATAATATTTTAATTTTATTGTGTTTTTATTATTTACTTCAAAATATTTTCGTAAGTTCCAAATTGTCAATCTTTTTAAAGGCGTAAGTTAGGGAAAAAATTAGTTAAATATAATAGTTCTTGATCACGATGTTTGTTGAAACTCTATTTTTAAAGTTTCGGTAGCGGTCCAGCTGCCGTTATCAAGAATAATGAAAAATAATAAATTTTCGAATCATCGAAAATTGATTTTTTTCGGTTAATCGATTTTTTTCGATTAATCGATTTTTTTCGATTAATCGAAATTCGTAAAGGGGGGTCTTTTGGGCCAAAAAATCGACTGGCACAATCAGTTTTGTGATAAAATCATTATTTCGCCTTCAAATAGAGTCATGAAATTTTCGAAAATCCACTTTTCAAAACAAAAAATACTCATAACTCGACAAATAGGAAAGATAGAACGTTCTAGTCTTCACCAATCGATAGAGGGGACAATTTTACATATTTGAGTGAATTTTGAGTCCATATTTCCGAGGATTAAGGGAGTTAGAAAAACATCAATTTGTATCGCAAAATATTTCCATACCTACCCCTTTGTTCTAAATTTTCGACAAAAAAATTATAAAAAATGCTAAAAATTCGTAAAAAGGGGTTTTTTGGGCCGAAAAATCGACTGGCACAATCAGTTTTGTGATAAAATCATTATTTCGTCTTCAAATAGAGTCATGAAATTTTCGAAAATCCACTTTTCAAAACAAAAATGACTCATAACTCGACTAATAGGAAAGATAGAACGTTCTAGTCTTCACCAATCGATAGAGGGGACAATTTTACATATTTTAGTGAATTTTGAGTCCATATTTCCGAGGATTAAGGGAGTTCGAAAAAATCAATTTGTTTCGCAAAATATTTCCATACCTACCCCTTTGTTCTAAATTTTCGACAAAGAAATTTAAAAAAATGCTAAAAATTCGTAAAGAGGGGTTTTTTGGGCCGAAAAATCGACTGGCACAATCAGTTTTGTGATAAAATCATTATTTCGCCTTCCAATAGAGTCATGAAATTTTCGAAAATACACTTTTCAAAACAAAAAATACTCATAACTCGACAAATAGGAAAGATAGAACGTTCTAGTCTTCACCAATCGATAGAGGGGACAATTTTACATATTTGAGTGAATTTTGAGTCCATATTTCCGAGGATTAAGGGAGTTCGAAAAAATCAATTTGTTTCGCAAAATATTTCCATACCTACCCCTTTGTTCTAAATTTTCGACAAAGAAATTTAAAAAAATGCTAAAAATTCGTAAAGAGGGGTTTTTTGGGCCGAAAAATCGACTGGCACAATCAGTTTTGTGATAAAATCATTATTTCGCCTTCCAATAGAGTCATGAAATTTTCGAAAATACACTTTTCAAAACAAAAAATACTCATAACTCGACAAATAGGAAAGATAGAACGTTCTAGTCTTCACCAATCGATAGAGGGGACAATTTTACATATTTGAGTGAATTTTGAGTCCATATTTCCGAGGATTAAGGGAGTTAGAAAAACATCAATTTGTATCGCAAAATATTTCCATACCTACCCCTTTGTTCTAAATTTTCGACAAAAAAATTATAAAAAATGCTAAAAATTCGTAAAAAGGGGTTTTTTGGGCCGAAAAATCGACTGGCACAATCAGTTTTGTGATAAAATCATTATTTCGTCTTCAAATAGAGTCATGAAATTTTCGAAAATCCACTTTTCAAAACAAAAATGACTCATAACTCGACTAATAGGAAAGATAGAACGTTCTAGTCTTCACCAATCGATAGAGGGGACAATTTTACATATTTTAGTGAATTTTGAGTCCATATTTCCGAGGATTAAGGGAGTTCGAAAAAATCAATTTGTATCGCAAAATATTTCCATACCTACCCCTTAGTTCTAAATTTTCGACAAAAAAAAATAAAAAATGCTTAAAATTCGTAAAGAGGGGTTTTTGGGCCGGAAAATCGACTGGCATAATCAGTTTTTTGATAAAATCAATATTTCGCATTCAAATAGAGTCATGAAATTTTCGAAAATCCACTTTTCAAAACAAAAATGACTCATAACTCGACTAATAGGAAAGATAGAACGTTCTAGTCTTCACCAATCGATAGAGGGGACAATTTTACATATTTAAGTGAATTTTGAGTCGATATTGCTAAGGATTAAGGGAGTTAGAAAAAATCAATTTGTTTCTCAAAATATTTCCATACCTACCCCTTAGTTCTAAATTTTCGACAAAAAAATTATAAAAAATGCTGAAAATTCGTAAAGAGGGGTTTTTTGGACCGGAAAATCGACTGGCAAATCTTGACAATTTTTTTAAGTCTTAAACTTCAAAATATTTTCGTAAGTAAGGCGTGAGTTAGGGAAAAAATTAGTTAAATATTTCTTGTTATGTATTATTTTTAAGAATAACATTGTTTTGTTTAATATTTAGTATGCGAAAATATGAACTTTATTGTCGAAAAAATGTCATTATCTTTGACTTTATTTTTTTCTTATAAATAAAATAACTTTCGACTTGACATGAACTGACTTTTCACTTACCTATCCTTTTCGGCCCGCCAAATATTATATTAAAGAAAAAATGGCCCGCTAGCTAAGAGAAGTTGGACAGCGTTGCTCTATAACATTGTCATCGAATACAACTCATAGTTATTATTGCTCTCCCATAAAGATTTACGTAGTTTTAAAAAAATCTGTTACGACTGGTGATTTTATGTTTGTTGAGTGTTCTTACGCTTCTGCTACCTCATAGGCTTCAATTAAATTATTTACCAACTGTTTCATAAAAACAATGATATCTCATTACGAAGAAATACATATACAGGGTGGACAAAACACTTATGCCAGAAAATATCGATAGATATGTTATAGTATGAACATTTGGTCGTGTTGGATCCCGCGTAGTTGGAAAGGTAGGAAAAATTGTGAAAAATTCAAATACTTAAAAAATGTAAATCAATTTTGTATTTATGATTTATAACTTGATGTTGATGTTGGTTCTAAATTCATTCCTGTCTCCTCTTGGACGATTTAACAGTCCTCAGTCCAAGTCGCGCCAATTCTGATCAAAGTTGTTTGTTTTGAAGGAAATAGTTGTGTTTATTTGGCATACTTAGATACTTGGTAACTGTACCGTTGATATTTAGTTCGATGAAATAAGGACCAAGAAGAGGCATTGCTTAAAAATTGTTGCAAGCCCATACAAACGTGTATTTATTGAAAGGAAAGAGAAAATTATTATTAGGTATTTTCTATTAGGTTCTTACAGATAAAGGTTTAAAGTTTCTTCATAAATTTAAACTTGAAGACATTTTAACTGAAATTTTAAAAAAAATGTCTTAAGGTGGGTACACACTGAGCATTTCGGCGTGAGGTGTACGCTTTTACTGACTCATTTGGTCGTGCTCGGTTCGCTCCACTGGGTTGTCGGTTTTTTTATGAGCATTGAAGAAATGTTACATTACTTTACGCCCCTAGCATGTAAGGTATATAGTTCAGTACAAAATTTACGACTGGCTTCTACTGCCATAAATAACTTATCTACTTGAGCCTCATTGTGCAACGAGCACGAACACAACTTTACGCTAAAACGAAATGCTCAAGTGTGTAATCCTAACCTTCAAGTTACTTCTTGTGTGAAATAAATTCAAGAAAATAAAAAGTATCCACCCTGTAATATCCGAAAGACTCAGAATGCCACTTTTTACAAGTGCTTATACGTATCGGATTTCGTGATTGGAAAAAATAAATCACATGATAGTTTTGTGGATTATTACTGTAATTTTATACTCGACACGAATGCGAGATATCACGTTTTTCGAAACTCCTCATCTGGAGCAATGAAAATTTTGCTTCTATTTTTTTTTCGTATTAATCCGTGATGTTTTTAAATCGCTATCAATTTAACGATAATTGCAACAATTGTCCAATTAGTTAACAATACAAAAATAAAAGAAGTGTAGAAGTGTAGAAAGATACATTTTACTATATTTGAAGGGCTTAATGTGAAACAATGGCAAGCCCCAAAAAGGTAAAAATGAGATATTTGACTTTGAATGTTAAAAATAATATATAAAATCCAGTAACAACTTTTATTGTTTTAGTTTAGATATGTCGATGCATCATGCCCTATGGGACCATAGTTGACAACAATATTAATAAAATTACTCCAAAATTGAGAAAAAATAGCCTTTATTTAAAAAAAAATTGGCTTGTTACATTATTGTATGATCAGTGTTAATTTCTTTATCTTCTCCATCGACTTATTGGAGTTTTTTCGGGTGTGTTTGTTTTTGTCCTTTTTCTTGACGGACTTTGTTCATTAGCCTACAACACAATGCAATAATATAACAAGCCACTACAATAATGGTAATAATGTGACAAGCCACATTTAGGAAAAAAATTACATTCCGCTGTATTTTCATCACTTGAGTCACTTCTAGATTGTCATAGTCAGGGTCACGGTCACTGTCATCGAATGTCGACTCAACTTCACTATTTTTCTTGCTAGAATCGTCAGAACTCACAGAATTATTCGAAACGCTTCCGGTCATGACCGCCATTTTTATGTGGCTTCTCATTATGTCGAGTAGATACTAGAGATAAAGTAGACCTATGCAATAATGTGGCCATAGGTTTATCGCGCCATCTATTAACCAAGGGCAGGAATAATTTTTTAGTGGCTTGTTATATCTACTATTGCTTTAACCGAGCATAGCACTAACTCTTTTTGAACTCATGTGTGGCTTGTCATTGTTTCACACTAAGCCCTTCATTTATAAAAAATATTGATTCTTTTTTGATAAAGCAGGTCTAAATCATCGGTATATGACAATGACAGATACTCTATTTAGGACAGATCTTAACGCTACCTGTTAAATCCTCCATTTTGCAAACTGGGGTAGTTATGCTCGAAGTGCTAGTAAGACTTTTATTTTAAGTTAGAATTTACCAAGAGGCGGTAAAAATAAATTTCTATTTTTATTAATTTTAGCTATTGACGAAACAATATCATATCTACTGCAACGGACCTCTACCTCATTCATTCGTTTGTGCTCTGCTCAACAGCTCAGACACTTGGACTGAATCTTTGTACCATTTCCCATGTTATCTACTTCCATTCCAGAAGCTTCGTGTCTTCTATATAGGCCACTAGTTTGATTGAAGGGATCACCAGGTCACCAGGTCGGTAACTGTCTTCAAATGTCTTCAAATGTCTCTTACCCAGTTTCAATAGCCTGGTTGAGTGCTCTTTGTCTACCTTGTTCAGTAAACTCTTTATATGGAGGTGCCCTTGTGTCAACCTCCTTTTGAGTTGATGTTCCCTATCCAGCCAGTTCCCGATTTTTCCTTTTTTGCAATCTTTTGTGATTCCACAAAACAGTTCCCGACCTATGAGGTCTCCTTTAGAGCCTTCTTTAGCTAACTGGTCCGCCATTTCATTACCAGCATTTTAGAGTCACTTTGTTGTCTCTTGCCAGCCTGTTAAGGGATTATTTGCAGTTTTTTACCAGCCTATACCTAGTTGTTGGATCACTGATAGCTTTAAGCAAAGCCTTGCTGTCAGAGAATATTTTAATTTTTTGTCGGTATGATGTTATCATCAATATATGCTATAGCGGCAATCGTCTCTGCTTGAAGGTCCTTTTATACCAGCCCCAGTGCCATGGTTTGTTTTGGAATCATCGGTGAACCATATGATTTCTCCAGAATTACCTGGGTGCATCACCTGTGACCCAGTTGGGATGATGATGTTCACTCGCTCAGTCCTGTCCCAGTTGTATCAGTGAACTCTTCCATTGATGCCGTCCCCGGGCTGTTCATTGTCCCGATAATACCAAGAAGGGCTTATCTTTGGATTGCAGTTAATATATTAACTGCAGAGGACACTTCTGTCCTCCTCCACCAGACTATTGTTCCATAGGTGATCGTTGGCCTTATCACAGTTGTGTAAAGCCAGTGAACCACCTCAGATCGTATTCCCCAGGTTTTGTCCATAACTCGTCTGCATTGCCAGAAAAGCCTAGTCGCCCTGGTAGTAATTGTTTCCAGAAGTGCCTTCCAATTCAGTTTGTAATCAAGGTTCACTCCCAGATATTCAACTTCTTTAAATATTTTTAGTGCTTCTCCGAACTTCAGTACTCTATCCTGCGGGAGAACTCTTCTAGTCGTAAAAGCAACTCTTTTGGTTTTATTTGGATTAACTGAAAGGTCCTCTTTAAGGCACCATTCCTCCACAATTCGCAGTTTTTCCTGTAGGACATTCATAACCACCTCTGGGAATTTCCCATTGGTGACAATGTGTCCAAATGCGTCCATATGCTTTGATCATTCAACCTGCAGATCAAGTCATCCACTATTAGGTTCCACAAAAGTGGTGAAAGTACTCCACCTTGAGGACATGCTTTAGTTGTCCTAACGGTGTATGTTTTGTCATGCATATGTGCCGTTATTCTCTTTTTTTTAAGGGATCTTTTTATTGATGACATCGATGTGTTGCCAAAAGCACCTTCGATGTCTAGAAATGCTGCAAGAGCTACTTTCTCTACCTGGCCTACCTTCAATTAATAAATATACATATTTCAGAATTGTTTTTTCATTTCTTTTGTTGAAAATATTAAAACTTAACCGTTTTATTAGAAAAGTATATTTTGAGAAGAATATTACACGGCTATTCGTTTTGAGGGATGTTTTTCAAGATTATTCCATTTTTCATTTGGAAATGGCGTAACTGGCGAACTGGGAACGTTGTGGAGAAGTGAGAACCGCGAATTTTTACGGTATGTTGCATAGAAGAAGGATTTTAATAATGGCTCCTTAATTAAGTCGGGAGATGTTTTTAATTGCGGTCTCGGGTGCTAGCTTCAGTTATTCTTGGATTCAGTAGCGTAGATAACGACGGGAAATGTGAAAAAATATCTTTTATATTGAAATAAATTGCTATTTTTACAATATTCTATTGTTTATACAGTTTTTTATTTTAATTATATCATAAGAAAAAATCATTACAAAACCGCTGTAGAAACCACAGATCCTCTGATAGAAAAGATAATAAATTTTACCAATCTTGGTGTACCTACTCTCTTGTATCTTAGGTTAAATTTCGTCATCTTGAGCTGAATTTAACTCTAACAAAAATTACAGCTGATGTTTTTATAGGTGTGAGGAGACTGAAAGAACCCATAGTCTCAATTCCAACCAAATATACTGTGGAATGGATTCCAGTTCATAATCCCTTTCAAGAAACAGTTCCGCATGTTGTTTGATCGGATCAAAAACTGTCTTTGATATCTCATTCATTTTTCCCATACAAACTCTTGAACATTTGGACTGCTAGAATAGTTTTAAGCTTCTGGGAAAATTTACCATGATTGATCTATCTTTGAACAAATAATACCTGGCAATTGTTAAGCTGCAATAGAAAGGACCTACATAGTCTATCAGACTATATTTTTGTAGTATCGGAAAATATGAACTGACGTCTATGTCTGGAAGATGATGAAACAGTCAAGATGTGGGCCTCGAGAAATAATTAAGTCGGATACAAAAACTGACTTCGTAAGAAAGTAAAATTTTTGTTCTACACCACTGTTTTCATTCGGTGAATGAGTTTCATTAAAGTTGACACCTCATAAAATACCAATATTGGATTAAGTACAAGATTTCGGGCTCTTTTTCTTTGCCTAAGAAATAAAGCAATGGCCAAAAGTTTTGATAATAATGTTGAAAAGAACGTTTTTTGAAACTCACAAAGCCTATTGTATACAAGGATCTTGTGATGATTATGGTGGTAATTACATTGTTGTCAAATCTTTCCTTTTTTCGGAATAGTAATGAATAATTTCACTCCCACAAAAAATATTGGGAATTTTCAAAAACGAAATCGATAAACATATAATGAAATTCACTTATTCACTGGTTTTCCATTGAATCGAGGCAAGGTTGGCACCAAATTTTCTGTTGAGAGAGACATACACATTTTTTACACTTTTCACAGTAAAATCTGGTTTTTGAGTCTTTTGTGCAAAAAAACACCTCTTTCTTGTTCCTGGAATAATTTGGTTGGTTGGTGGTGGTTGTGGTGCATCATTTTAATCAACACAATAATTCTGCCTATTGATCTTGGTACATTCGACTCCAGTGAACGACGTTGTATATGTTCATTAGTCAGATATTGAGTCGACTGCTTTTGATAGTACCACCTAGATACTGTAATACAAGTAACGCTTTCATTTCAATCGAATCAGTCAGTCTAGTTGCTCTGACCCTCTTGCAATTTGGGGTGATTCTAGAGGTATAGAAATTCGTACTATCGACTATGTTCTGTAACATGTCATCAGTGAAAAATAATGACCAACATTCTAGCACTGACATAGCATTTTTTGCATAATTTTTTACTCCAGGAAGGCGCACAATTATATTTTCTTATCCGGTTCTTGTTTTTTTGTTGAAAAATGCTTTCTCCATCTTGTAGTTTTATCCTTTCCGATAAAGCATGGGACTCTTGGGATTTTTTCAGGTTCTTCGTTATTGTTCTGACTCACTATATGTATCTCTTTCTTCCAGCACATCATCTTCTGTAGCAAGTTCATCAACCGCAACATCGGGATCATCAGCAGATTCGATTTCTTCCCACATAAGCTGTAATCTCTCTTGTTCTCTTCCATAACTCATTTCTAGAAAATACAACAATGAAAAACAACTGATAATCATTGATGATAGGAAATAACTCACTGAATTGATGAGAAACGCCAATAACTATCACCTACAAAAAAATATCATCAGAGGTGGCGCCTAGTTTGTTGACCGTCGACGATTGGCGAATAATTATAGATGCGTCGGGTCTCTCAGACTTAGCGCCATCTCTGGAGGGTTAAGAAATACTACAATAACAACTTTGACAACTCGTTGGATGCGTGAATCCCACACCCAATATCCACAAAAACTGGATGTATGGGCTGGAAGGAAGGGACAGTCACTATTAAAGGGAAAGAAAGCCTAGAAGTGGCAGTTGACCAGGTTAACGAGGCAATGTTGAATGCCTACCGAGTGAACTGTCCAGAACGAACAAGGCAACCCAAGGGAACACAGTTTGGTGGAATAATTACCTAGAGGGATTAAGAACCGAGGTAAGAAGGCTATTCAATAAAGCCAAGCTCAACCAAAACTGAGACCTGTACAGGAGTAAGCTTACTCACTATAATAAGGAGATCCGGAAGGCCAAAAGGGACTCATGGAGAAGGTTCTGTGAGGAAATTACAGAGACCACAGAATGCGCTCGAATCCACAAAGTTCTGGCCAAAGAAGGCTCCAATGAAAAGGTGAGTCTCCTGAAGAAAACGGACGGGAACTATGCAGAAACGGCTCAGGAAAGCTTGGAGTTGCTGACAAGAGCACACTTTCCAGGAGCTATCATGTATCTAGGTCGGCAGGAGGTAGCCAGAAATCTCCAAGAGGTAGGTAGACCCAGTCGGGAAGACTGGCAAATTGCCACTGCTATTACAAGACCAGATAAAATAAGATGGGCGATAGATGAATTCCAACCCTTTAAATCACCGGGAGAGGATGGAATCTATCCAGCCCTTCTGTAGAAGGGAAAGAGGCATTAGTGCCGCAACTAAGTAAGATCTTCAAGGCTAGCATAGCTTGGAAATATACTCCTGTAATATGGAGGAAGGTGAAGGTCATCTACCTTCCGAAAGTGGGTAGAATATCAGACCAAACGCCCCAATCATGTAGACCAATTAGCCTAATGTCCTTTCTGCTTAAGACTTTGGAAAAGCTAGTAGATAGGTACATAAAGGACAACGCTCTGACAACTCGCCCTCTAAGCGAGCGTCAGTATGCCTACCAACAAGGCAAGTCAACAGACTTGGCTCTGAATGACTTAAACAGGCTACTTTCCAAGTCGATCGACGACAAGGAAATAGCAGTAGCTACTTTTCTGGACATAGAGGGAGCATTCAATAATGCGTCTCCAATATCTATAACCAGGTGTATGGAAAAAAGAGGGATCGAACCCATCATCTGCAGGTGGCTTGCAGTCAATCTAGGGAATAGGATAATCACATCCACCCTTGGAGAGGCAACCATCACGGCGGGGGTGGGGAGGGGTTGTGGGCGATTCTTGTAGATACTCTTCTAGTACGGCTGTCCGATGAAGGTATTCAGTGCCTAGGGTATGCGGACGATCTTGCTGTCGTCATAAGAGGACGGTTTCCAAACACGATATCAGAGCGCACCCAAATGGCGCTTAATATAGTAAGTGGCTGGTGTAGGGAGGAGGAACTGGCAGTGAACCCTCACAAAACTACACTGGTACCGTTTACAAAAAAGAGAAATTTGCAAGGTCTACAAAAGCCACAAATTAACGGAGTGGAAATTCCATTTGCTAAAGATGTTAAGTACCTAGGGGTAATCTTTGACCAGAAGCTTACATGGAATTCTCACATCGAAAAAACCACGCACAAGGCCAGAATCGCTCTCGGAAGGTGTAGGCAGATGTGTGGGAAGAATTGGGGATTGAATCCTAACATGACCAAATGGTTATATACACAGGTCGTGAGGCCAATGATAACCTATGGATCAGTAGTCTGGTGACCCAGGATACTGCAGATTGGGGCGCAAGGGCAGTTAAGTGGAATCCAAAGGCAAGCTTGCCTAAGTATCACAGGGGCCATGAGAACGACGCCGACTGCAGCCCTGGAGGTAATACTGAACCTGCCACCACTGCATATCTTCGTTCAGGGAAATGCAAAATCTGTAAGTCACAGATTATTACAGGGGCCTCCTCCGATAAGTTAAGGACAAGGTAAGGTCTACAAAAAGCTATATGAAGAAATAAAGGCAGATCCAATACTGGGAATGCCAATGGATCAGATTGCCCCACAATATAGTTTTAAAAATGAATTCACAGTAATCATTCCAGGGAGAAAGGACTGGGATACAGGGCCTCCTATAATAGCGAATCTCAACTGGTACACTGATGGCTCTAAAACAGACTCTGGAATAGGAGCCGGAATATATGGGGTACAAGAGAAGATCACGATCTCTCTAAGCCTTGGGAAACATGCCACTGTCTTTCAGGCAGAGGTAATGCTGGTGCAATGCTGTGCAGAAGAGTTGATGAGACGGGAGGTAGATAGCCAAAGAATCGTCATCTACTCCGATAGCCAAGCAACACTAAAAGCGATAAGCTCATATCGGACGACGTCAAATCTGGTGTGGGAGTGTCGCAAGGCCCTCAGCAGACTAGGTAGTCATAATAGAGTGACCCTAGCCTGGGTGCCAGGCCATCAAGGAATAGAAGGCAATGAAAAAGCCGATGAATTAGCCAAGCAGGGAGCGACGGAGGTCATGATAGGGCCAGAACCTTCCTGCGGAATTGCTAAATGCCTCACCAAGGAGAGCATCCGCCAATGGATAAACAACCAGGCGTTGCGCTGGTGGTATGAAACTCCGGGGCAAAGGCACGCTAAGCTATTCCTTAAAAGCCCTTCGGTCAGACTGTCACGCGACCTACTATGTCAAAGTCGAGAAACGACGAGGATGATGGTGGGAATGCTGACAGGGCATTGTAGGCTAAGGAAGCATATGCACACAATTGGCCTAGCAGATGACAGCCTATGTAGGTTATGCCAGGAAGAAGACGAAACCGCGGAGCACTTACTCTGTGAGTGCGAAGGCCTAGCGAGGGTGCGGTTTCACCTATTCGGAGAAGAAAAACCGAGGGCAGAGAGCTACGCAAAGGAGGCGGTATCCAGGCTAATAGGTCTAATAAAAAGAATAAAGCTAGATATCGAGCTCTAAATATGGGGGAGCACCACAATAGATCTGCAAAGGTCGCAGTGGGATAGGACAAAGAGCCACTCCAATTCTAATCTAATCTAATCTAATGGGCTGGAATAATAGGCGACAAAATAATTGGTCCCTTTTTCATTGAGGGAAACTTAAATGGTAAAGAGTATTATACCTGAGTTGGTTCGGTTATTTCCAAATCAGCCCATGTGAGGTTATAATGAAAATTCATAACGAGACGTCCTGAGAAGTTGGCTTTATCTGTAAACAAAATTGGGATTTTTTGCAAATCTATTGGCAAATATGAAACTATAATTTCGAGGATATTTGACCAAGAAAATGTTCTTTGCGAATAAAGGGTGTCCGTTAGTAGGTAAAACACGATTTTTAAAGTTTTTTAAATTCCAGAACGATTCCAAACTACCATATAAGAACCGTCTACCTGTCGAAACCGATATATAAAATATAGTCACTAGTTTTTGTGGCTGCGTTGTAAGAATTTATTCGGTCGCAGTTGGCTATTGTGAACCGAAACAGGTGACTGCCTCGAATATTCAAAATTTCAAACAATAGACGGTCACCTACCATTGAATGGGAGACATTTGTATGGTTATTTATTATCTTTTGTTGTTCGTTTCTCAAAACTCTTGGTTATCATCCGATAAAATTCATATTATACAAGAAAGACAATGCAAGAAAAATTGCCATTCTTATTACCAAAGTAAAAAACAATATATTTTATTTGAAAAAAAATCATTCCGCAAAAATAGCAATCAGCAATCCATTTTTTTATAATACCGTCACTCCGTAACAGTATGCACTCCCTCTTTCCCAATTTTTCTATGTAGCACCATATGACTCAAGGAAGAGTCAATCATAGAGATACTACAGATAGAGGCAACAATCCACCTCGGACTCGTGCTTGTTGTCTCTATGTGTAGTATCTCTATGGAGTAAATTGCTCCAACATCAAATATGGCGCATGTCACCTACATTATTCATTGTCATCAAGGATCGTTAACTAAAACAAAACAATATCGCTCTAATTATTAGAGGTTCCATCACTTATTATACTAATGGATCCAAAACAAACGAAGGAAGAGGATAATATCAACAGCTCTGGGAAACACTCCAACAATATTCCAAGCAAGAGATTGTTGTGCGCAAGAGTGCCAAAATATTTATTGCGTCTGATAGATAGGCTCTGAAATGCATAACACATGAGTCTAAAATAGTCTATACTCTATACTAGTCTATAGTCTATACTAGACTGAGATTGCTGATGGTCTCGCAAAAGAAGCTGGTACTCCTTTTATCGGACCTGACCCATTTTGTGGTACCAAATAGCCCTATCGTTGAAGAAATCCGAAAATGAGAAACGGAGCTTGGTGCAGTCTACTGGAAGAATACTCCAGACCAAAGACAGGCAAAACAGTAATTACGCTAAATTGCTCTTGGAGTTTCAGAAATTTGATCTCAAAGTAATCTCAGGAATTCTCACTGCTCGTGGGTAAACTGGACAGTGGAGCAAGAATATTCTGCGAAGATGTGGATGAGGTATATTCACAACTATATCACATAACTTATCTTCGTACAATTTAACAAAATATTGATATGACTTGTATACAATTTGATCAATATTTTGGTTCAAATGTCTGTGATAGTGAACGTATGGGTTTATGATGTTAAATACGAAACATAACCTTACATTTGCAGATTGACACTACATTA
Organism: Lochmaea crataegi; assembly: GCA_947563755.1. Taxonomy (NCBI): domain Eukaryota; kingdom Metazoa; phylum Arthropoda; class Insecta; order Coleoptera; family Chrysomelidae; genus Lochmaea; species Lochmaea crataegi. Next base: position 70,203,963 of record OX387424.1, read on the forward strand.
ATTCAAGAATTTGTCAATTATTGCACCATCTAAAAATTGTACGATCCTAAATTTTCGTACAAATTTTCGCGTGTTGAAAGATATCGTGATTAAAACACTTTTTTTCTAATTAACTTTTGACAACAAATTAAGTATTCCGAAGAAATTACAAGGTCTCGTTTTATTTTCCTTCTTTGTTCTTTTAATGGATACGACCTTCGATTTTACCATTACAAAAATTATGCACGTGTAGTCGGAATGCGATGGTATATTTGTGAGCCGAATATGAAGTTGTTGTAAGAACTACGGTTGAATTAAAAAAGCTGGTATATCATATACAGTGTGTCTACTAAATACGAACTAAAGGCGTTGCTTAGGAAATTTAGAAGATTACACGAGGCAAAAATTTCAGACTGAAAATTACATTAGATCTAGTGGGAATAAGTTAAGATAAATATGGGCTTCAAAGAGCCTCTCCATTACGACCTTTGCAGATCTATTGTATGTGCCCCCCTGAATGCTAGAGATCCTTGCCTAGACCCGTCCTTATTACTAGACTTCGAAAGCCAAACCTCAAGTTCTCCATATATTGGGAGGGTTGTGGTTTTTCCTCCCCTATCGTCGAAAACCTCAGCCTAATCAGGCCCTCGCGTGTGCTTAGGTTTCTTCATCTTCTTGGCAAAACCTGCCTATGGTTGTGTCTGCAAGTTTACATCAAAAAGGTCTTTACAATTAAATGTTTTACATTTCTCGCTAAAGAAAAAGTGAACAGACGTGCCCCTTGAAGGTTTTTTTTGTTTTATAAATTTGGTTATCTTTGAATTCTGGTACAAATATGTTAGATAATAGGAATATGATAATTTAGGAACTAAACAACAGGTAAGCGAATAGTAGTATCGTTTGCAAAATTCAATAGTTAGAACAGATATTCATTTTTTATAAGCTTCCGCCATGTTAAAATATATATACCTATGTCGTTCCATTTAAATCCAAACACATCGACAGTTTAATTAATCTATTCAGTGGCGGCTCGTGAACTTTTTAAGAGAGGAGGCTGGACATAAAAATTGTCAAAATTTTGAGAAAATGGTCAATAATTATAAAAAAAACTGTCAAAAATGGTCAATAATTGTTGAAAATTGTCAAAAACTCAAAAGTTTTAGAAAATTGTCAAATATGGTCAATAATTATCAAAAATTGTCGAAAATTTTGGTAAAAAATGATTAATAATTATCAAAAAATGGTCAATAATTGAAAAAAAACTTTTAGAAAAATGTCAAAACTTTTAGAAAAATGTCAAAAATTATCAAAAGTTAGTCAATTATTGTCAAAAATGGCCAATAACTGTTAAAAATTATTAAAAAGTTTGAAATATGGTCAATTGTTAAAAACTGTCAAAATTTTGAAAAAATGGTAAAAAATTGTCAAAATTTTTGAAAAATGGTAAAAAATTGTCCAATTTTTGTAAAAATGGTCAATTGTCAAAATTTTGAAAAAATGGTCAAATTTTTTGAAAAATTGTCAAAAACTGGACAATTATTGTCAAAATTCTGAAAAATAGTTGATAATTGTCAAAAATTGTTGTTTTTTGAAAAATTATCAAAAATTTTGAAAAAATGGTCAAAAATAGTCAAAAATTTTGAAAAAATGGTCAAAAATAGTCAACAATTTTAAAAAAATGGTCAAAAATTAACAAAAATTGTTAGAAATTGTCAATTATTGTTAAAAACTGTCAAAAATAGACATTTATTGTCAAAAACTGTCCAAAAAGGGTTAAAAATTGTCACTAATTTTGAAAAACAGTCAAAATGGTCAATAATTGTTGAAATTTTGAAAAATGGTCAACAATGATCAACATTGTTTAAAAATCGTTAAAAACTGTCAAAATATTTGAAAACTTTTCAAAAATGGTCAAAAATTCTCAAAATTGAACAATAATTGTCAAAAATGGTCAATCATTGTCAAAAAATGGTCAATCATTGTCAAAACTTTTAGAAAAATTGTCGAAAATTTCGAAAAATGGTCAATAATTGTCAAAAATCGTTAAAAACTATCAAAATATTTGAAAAATTGTCAAAAAAGTTCAAAAATTCTCAAAATTGATCAATAATTGTCAAAAGTGGTCAATAATTGTCAAAAATGGTCAATAATTCTCAAAATTGATCAATAATTGTCAAAAATGGTCAATAATTCTCAAAATTGATCAATAATTATCAAAAAAGGTCCATAATTATCAAAACTTTTAGAAAAATTGTCAAAATCTTCGAAAAATGGTCGATAATTGTCAAAAATCGTTAAAAACTGTCAAAATGTTTGAAAAATTGTCAAAAATGTTCAAAAATTCTCAAAATTGATCAATAATTGTCAAAAATGTTCAATAATTGTTAAAAATGGTCAATAATTGTCAAAACTATTAGAAAAATTGTCAAAAATCTCTAAAAATGGTCAATAATTGTCAAAAATCATTAAAAACTGTCAAAATAATTGAAAAATTGTCAAAAATGATCAAAAATTCTCAAAATTGATCAATAATTGTCAAAAATGGTCAATAATTGTCAATAATTATCAATAATTATCAAAAAAAATGGTCAATAATTGTCAAAACTTTTAGAAAAATTGTCAAAAATTTCGAAAAATCGCCAATAATTGTCAAAAATTGTTAAAAACTGTCAAAATATTTGAAAAATTGTCAAAATTTCTCAAAATTGTTCAATAATTGTCAAAAATTTCGAAAAATGGTCAATAATTGTCAAAAGTGATCAGTAATTGCCAATTGGTGAGGAGGCTGAGCCTCCTTAGCCTCCTTCGAGGAGCCGCCACTGATCTATATGTCTTTAATTAATGTCATAAAACTTACCAGAGATAAGAATTATCGTTTAAACCATTTATTTATCACCATTTATTGTTTACAAATTATAATTCTTCATTATCTCTGCGGCTTCAAAGGAATTTTATTTCACCCTTTCTTAGCGAAAGATTCAGAGAGACAAGCCAGCCTGCCTTTACACTTTCCTCTCTGTCTTAGCGCAGAACTCCTAATGCGCATACGTCACATGTAAAAATCAATAATCCCCTGGAAACGTCTACCACTCTAACGTTAATATAAGAAACAATAATTACTGTTTCAGTGACCTCCTGTTATGCTAGAGTTCCTTGCCTAGACTCGTCCTTAACCACAAACCTCAGGTCCTTCATATATTGGGAGGGTTGTGGTTTTTCCTCACTTATCGTCGAAAACCTCAACCTAGTCAGGCCTTCGCAGAATGTGTTATGAGGTTTCCTCATCTTCTTGGCAAAACGTTCCTATGGTTGTGTCTGCCAATTCGATGTTATTCATGGGTGTGTTAAGTCTACAGTGTCCCGTCAGGTGCCCAACCAGGATCCTGATTGTTCTCCTATTCTGGCTCAGTAGGTACTCCGTGAATTTTGGCGAGGGTTCTTTGATGAATGATGATGATGATGAGTCATAGTTCCACATAGTAACATAATAGACTCGACTTGCAGCCCCCCGCCACACACAACTACCATCGTTTACCGTTTATCACTACCCTGACACTCAATCAGTCAGAACCCCCAGCTTCTTTGTCGTGGAAGGGTTTAGGAAAAATAGTTTGGAGAACCCTGAACTACACTACACCAAGGCTTATGGCACAAATATCAGTCTAAAGATTACATTAGATCTAGTGGAGCAAAGTCCGGTAAATGTTCTCTGGCATGCACTATTTTGATGATTTTTCTGATGAGTCCGATTAAAGTTATGAAAGTATCTTTTTCTCGATATTTTATCTAAAAAAATTAGTTATGTTATAGATAGATGAAGAATTTAATTCGTATTAAAAATAAAAACTTCTCCATTGGACTTATTAGTGAATAGATTCACAGTGCGATTCCGCATCTTGGTCGAGTTTGGTTATAAATGCAGAACCATGTTCCTGCTTTTTCTAACCACGTACGTGGTACGTGTGTTTTGGAAACCTGCTCGGAATATGGTTCAGTCTATCCGCGATCGTTTGATGCGTTCGAGATGTATAAAGAGTACCAACTTTGAAAAATATTTTAATTTATTTCTACTAAGTCTGGAAGCGATTAGATTTTAAAGTATCCGTGTACCGTATAAAGAGTCATGTTCGAATAAAGTATATACGAGGGAATTTTTTATTTTGGTTCGTAAAATTATTCGATAAATATAGCATAAAGGCTTGTTGTAAGACAATGTATAAAGTACTCATCTGTCAATGTCATCTAACAATTTCAGCTTCTTAGCATTTATTCACCAAAATTCCCAACCTTCGTTATCGGATACGTGTACGATCCAAGCGCTGTTGCCGCTTTGGTTTTAAAGTATTGAATTTACAGAAAAATATAAAATAGCAGTCAATCATAAAGCTTTGTATGTGAATAAAGTTCGACCAATAAAGTTCTGTATTATGTACTCGTTACATAAATAGCATAAATATCACGTCCATTGGTTCTATGTTCCGGTTTATCTAACGAGAAACTAATTTTTCCACATATAACTTTATGTAAAAGTAGTAAAGTCTAAAACGTTTATTGATTCATTTTCTCCTATGTCTAATGAAATTAATAAAAGAATAACCTCCTTCTCTGATATTTTTCAACTCATGAAGATGTTAAGAACGAATATTTTTCTTTTTCTCCCGCCTCTTTAGCTCCCTCTTTAATTAATACGAGTTCGTCCGATTTATTCAAGCAGATATTTATATCGAGTCCGCCGTTGTAGTAGTCGTCGTCGTCTTCGCCAAAGCCTTGATTGTATTACGACAAATCACTAATGAAATGCAGATTGGGTTGAAAAAACAAAGATTCCCCCCTTTGTTTTACTCTCTCCGACTCTTCGACTAGTTGCGGAAACACCGATACCATAAATATGTATGATGAGTTCTAATCACGTTCTTTTGTACCGAATGCACTATTGAATTCTGACTCTCGGTTCCTACTATCAAAGTGTACGACAAGAACGCGGCTATTACAGATTCTAATTGATTATGTTTTGAACCTTCTTTACTCGTGCCTATGATAATTTTACGACGATGCGATGCTTTGTGTCATTAATTGACAAGCACTTGAATTGCAGATTTTCAACGCCGACACTTTTATTATCGAGTACTTCTACGAACGATCGATGTTATTTAAAACGTACTGGCGCCGCGGCGTCGCCGATCTAGACGTCCAGTTTCATCTTTTACCAATACTTACTCTTTTTCATGTTTAATCCAAAATTATACAGTAATAGGATCTACTTTAGTCAATGAAGTTTTTGTTTTAGTAGGCAAGGTAAAACTTGAACTTTTGAACTATCTCTTTTGGTCTAGCTATTCTTATTCATCCATGTAAACTTCCTCCACATTTTGTAGAGTTCCTCATGAGTCAAACCATAGCGTATACATATTAGTACATCCTCCATATTACCAAAGACGCCCCAGTACATGCAAAATTTTAGTTAGCAATACTTCACTGGTCCATTTTGCTGCAAGGTGCGGGTAGGTGGCGCGCATGTTGATACAGAGGTAAGGATGGTTCCTAGATCTCGGAACTGTTTAAAAAAGAGCGCGAACTTAAAAAAGCGTTCGTACCACAGAGTTATTGAACAAATAATAAGTCAAATCAACACAAAGAAATGTTTATTGAGAAATATAGGGACCGTTATATTATTATAATTAAATTACAGTATTTTTAAATTAGAAAAAAATATTTTCTTGTGAATGAGGACTTCGTCTAGCACATCGTAACTGAGATATCAGAAATGCTGCAGTGCTTCTGGACATCCCAGCAAACAAATTCCGATTTCTGTTAGTGCTTTGATATCACCAGCCCTTTTTTGCAAAGTGTTTTAAATTTACGAACATGTGCCTCCTTACAGTCCACAATCCGTATTAAGTGCTTCTTTCTAGGAGATGCCCCCACTTTAGAAAGGCCTTTGATATTTCGAAAAACAGAGCGTTTAATTGGATCAGGGCTACATTGGCTCCTCTTCAACTTGCAACTGCTTCTGTGACAGGCGTTATCTACTGCTTCCCCTGCAATGCAAAGCTCAAAAAATTATTACACTACAAAAATAAGTACAAATTATGGTTTCAGAGAAGAACTACATGAATGTATTATTAAATTATTAGGGCAACTAATTTCGGTCAAATTAACCATCATCAGACCTGTAAGGAGCTTAAACATACTTACAAATTATGATGCCAATTAATCATAATTGGAGCCCGAAGGTTCATTTGCGTTAAAACCAAATACAGAAAACTTAACTAAATTTTGTTAAAATTAGAATAAAAGCAGAAATAACAAAGATTAGGAGAGGAATCAGTTTCATTATTGACTTTTCTTGCTTTTTTATAGGTAGGTTATCAGAAATAAAATTACTCTGTTAACATACCTTCAATGTGAGATGCTAAGACATGTCCTTCAACTCTACTGTTCTCTAAAGTTTCATTTACCAGCACTTGTTGAGGATTTTTCCCAACACGGAACAGCATCGACTCGCAGTTTCCGTAAAATGACGGCTACAAATAAACTGGTAACGAAGAGAAATGTCAGACATGTATTTTATTCCCATCGCTTCTTGACCACAATTTTAACCTATAAAAGCATTAGAAGAATTATTTTTCACTTTAAAAAGACCAAAACAATTCTTACTTTTTATAATTGGATGGAAAATAATGTTTTCGCGACATCTTAACTTCTATGCACATCAAACTGGTCGGAACTCTAATAAAGTCAAATAACTCCAACAAAACAATAAAGTAACAAATAACAAAAAAATAACAAGAAAAGAACAAGAAAAAAACAAGAAAATAACAAGAAAATAACAAAAAAATAACAAGAGAATAACAAGAAAATAACGAGAAAATAACGAGAAAATAACAAGAAAATAACAAGAAAATAAGAGAATAGCAAAAAAACAAGAAAATAACAAGAAAATAACAAGAAAACAACAAGTTAATAAAAAGAAAATAATAAAAAAATAACAAGTAGATAAGAAAAAAATAAGAAAATAAGAAAATAAGAAAAAAAACAATTAAAATTCTAATTAAATACAGCAACACAAATATAAACCAAATGTGGTGACACAGCAAATGTCAGATGTCAGCGAATACACGGAATGAGAATGGCCAGAACAGCCAATGGAATGGCAGCGCTACTACCGCCACCTGCCTCTATCTTGTGTGCTTTTAAACAAAGACGTCTTTATGCAGTTCCACTCTATCAGACGAGAAATTCTTCTCATGTTCTCACCGAATTAATTTTCCTATGCACTTGTGCGTCTCAGGGTTGTCTCTGATATTACCAATAAAAAAACTTGAACACTGTTTACCATCGAATAGACAGTACAAAACTGATCAGCTGTCCAAATTATTTGCCCTGGACGGCCATATTAGGTAAAGTGATCCGGATTGCCTAATACTCAAATAATATCTCAGATATACTAGATCTGTGAAAATAACAACAAAAAAATGAAAATAACAAGAGAATAACATGAAAATAACAAGAAAATAACAAAAAAATAACAAAAATAACAAGAAAATAACAAGAGAATAACAAAAAATAACAAGAAAATAACAAGAGAATAACAAGAGAATAACAAGAAAATAACAAGAAAATAACAAGAAAATAACAAGAAAATAACAAGAAAATAACAAGAAAATAACAAGAAAATAACAAGAAAATAACAAGAAAATAACAAGAAAATAACAAGAAAATAACAAGAAAATAACAAGAAAATAACAAGAAAATAACAAGAAAATAACAAGAAAATAACAAGAAAATAACAAGAAAATAACAAGAAAATAACAAGAAAATAACAAGAAAATAACAAGAAAATAACAAGAAAATAACAAGAAAATAACAAGAAAATAACAAGAAAATAACAAGATATTAACAAGAAAATAACAAGAGAATAACAAGAGAATAACAAGGGAATAACAAGGGAATAACAAGAAAATAAGAAAAAAACGATTAAAATTCTAATTAAATACAGCAACACAAATATAAACCAAATGTGGTGAAACAGCAAATATCAGATGTCAGCGAATACACGGAATGAGAATGGCCAGAACAGCCAATGGAATGGCAGCGCTACTACCGCCACCTGCCTCTATCTTGTGTGCTTTTAAAAAGACGTCTTTATGCAGTTCCACTGTATCAGACGAGGAATTCTTCTCATGTTCTCACCGAATTAATTTTCCCATGCACTTGTGCGACCCAGGGTTGTCTCTGATATTACCAATAAAAAAAACTTGAACACTGTTTACCATCGAATAGACATACAAAACTGACCAGCTGTCCAAATTATTTGCCCTGGATGGCCATATTAGGTAAAGTGATCCGGATTGCCTTATACTCAAATAATATCTCAGATATACTAGATCTGTAAAAATAACAACAAAAAAATGAAAATAACAAGAGAATAACAAGAAAATAACAAAAATAACAAGAAAATAACAAGAGAATAACAAGAAAATAACAAGAAAATAACCAGAGAATAACAAGAAAATAACAAGAAAATAACAAGAAAATAACAAGAAAATAACAAGAGAATGAGAAGAAAATAACAAGAAAATAACAAGAAAAAAAGAAGAAAATTACAAGAGAATAACAAGAAAATAACAAAATATTAACAAGAAAATATCAAGAAAATATCAAGAAAATATCAAGGAAAAAACAAGAAAATAACAAGAAAATAAAAAGAAAATAAAAAGAAAATAACAAGTAAATAAGAAGAAAACAACAAGTAAATAAGAAAAAAATAACAAAAAATAACAAGAAAATAACAAGAAAATAAGAAAAAATAACAAGAAAATAACAAAGGAGAAAATAACAATAAAATAAGAAAATAAGAAGAAAATATTTGAAATTCCAATTAAATACAGCAACACAAAAATAAACCAAATGTGGTGAAACAGCAAATATCAGATGTCAGCGAATACACGGAATGAGAATGGCCAGATCAGCCAATGGAATGGCAGCGCTACTACCGCCACCTGCCTCTATCTTGTGTGCTTTTAAACAAAGATGTATTTATGCAGATCCACTGTATCAGACAAGGAATTCTTCTCATGTTCTCACCGAATTAATTTTCCTTTGCACTTGGGCGACTCAGGGTTGTCTCTGATATTACCAATAAAAAATCTTGAACACTGTTTACCATTGAATAGACAATAGAAAACTGACCAGCTGTCCAAATTGTTTGCCCCGGACGGCCATATTAGGTTACGTGATCCGGATTGCCTAATATTCAAATAATATCTCAGATATACTAGATCTGTCAACTATTCCTATAAAGTTTTTGTAAATTTTCGATGAACATTATCCTCACAATTATAAAGTTTGTATTTCAATATATTCTTCCTTGAAATCAACTTCCAGTTCCCAGAAATAGTCGTCGTCGTCGTCGTCGAAGACATGTCCGACGAAGTAGTAAAGCTCTTTTGAGGTTATAATTTTTAATGACATAAAAGGCGTACATGACCGCGACATCTGTTACGGCCATTTGTTTATAGGATATATCGGTATCTGTTGACTTGAATATTGATGTTCTTTTCGTGGGAAACGGACTTTCTGAAAGACGTTTTACTGAGATATTACTATTGTCATTAAAAGACGACAACGTGAAAACTAAAAATAAACGATTGCGTGATGGTATTAATATTCGGTTATTTTAACTTTACGGTGTTGTACACACAGTAAACATTTTCAATAAATCGTCAATACAGTTTCAATGTTAAAAACAATAAAAAACAACAAATTTTAGGGTGGTTTCTACGACAAAAATAAAAAGCTTTAAGATCATTTTGAAAATCAATATTTCTTGCTTCCACACACGAAAACGCAAAAAGGTATGATTTAATCCAAATTGGGCCAGTACTATGAATTTATTTCGTTTGAGGTTATGTTACATGCAAAATAGACCATTCCAGAACACGTGACTTTGACAGGTCGGCCATATTGTACCGGAGGGCAACCGAATCGATTAGTTGTAGTTGTACCTTGTGTGTTTTCGCATTAACTGTAAATTATTTTAGGAAAATCTATCAGTTGATTATCAGACAGACTTTCGCTTCGTTAAAACAGCCGGAAATCGAAAAAAAAAGTACATTATCCCTTTTTCTCCGCATTCCACACCAGTAAACAATAAAAACTAAATTGTGTGCCCTCCAGCACAATATGGCCGATCTGTCAGTGACGTCATTCTGGAATGGTCTATTGTCAAATTGTTCTCTAATGGATTTAATTCTGGTCGAGGAGGGCCACAACATAATCTAACGATTGGGATCTGTGTTATCTATAAAACGATAGCCCAAAGGTTATTTTTATATTTTTGTCGTTTTATTGAATAAATTTAAAAAATTATAGACGCGTTGTTTGTAACTAATTCTATTAAGCTCTATTATTTGTAAAATCCTTAAAAAATATTTCTATATTCGCTTTTTTCAATTTTCCCCGTTTTTGAATAAAAATAAAGAAGTTTATCTTCAAAAACCTAAAATGACGTTAAAAAATCGTTTATATTTCGTGTTAAGTCTATTTTACAGTGATTAGGGTCATGCATTATTTATATATAAGTGCTTTGCATTCTATTCATGCTTCAAACACAATTAAGTGGCTGTAGCAGCATATGTTAGAGACCCCGGAACATTTTAAATTTCCATAGATATCACCTCTCTCTCAAACACAATCATTATTTCATTCTTGTTAAAAACATAAAGCCGCTAATTTTTGTTTACATAAATATCACGCAAAATATTTTTCGTGTTTAACCAGTTTTATGTCTTCGTTAAACTTTTTTTTATTATTTCTTTCTCTAAAATAATGTTCTTTTACATCAATAATGGTAAAGTTATCGTTTGTAACAAAAACTATACAAGATGATAAAGAGACAAGAACAAGATGGTTGGAATACCTTGAGGATCGAGCAAATTTAAGGTATACTACAAAGAAGCAAGACTTTCCAGACTTACAAGGTATAAACTTCTTACCAGAAGCTTGAACATTTCCTGACAGCTTCTAGAAAGAGCTGGTTATGGTCCAAATGGTGATGCTACAAATGGAAGTAACCTTAATGGTACACAGAATATGTCAAATATTTCAGGACAATCTAGTGCTAGATAAGGAAAGAGCAAAGACACTAATGCCCGATTTCACCAGGGTAATACCTAACTTCAGGAGATGGTTGGTGAAATCGGGCATAAGACCAATAAAATTGAAGTCATTTTTGTTTAGGATGTGTAGGTAAGTCATTTCACCTTTTCCCGACATTAGGAGGATCCTTTTGATAGCATTTCTTGATGTCAGCATCCACTAGTCATTGTGGAATCAGCAGACGACCTCCAAAGAATGCTTCAAGCTTTTAACAAACAGGCAGAAATACTTAACCTGCAAATTTCCATAAATAAGACCAAATGCATGGCTATAGCAAAGAAACCTTTGTGCTGCAAACTAATTATAGACAATAACACTATTGCTTCGTAGATTGGTCAAATCATGTCATTCGAATAAGTTGGATGGTAAATTATCAGCCCAGGGTTTCTGGAAGATGACATAAAGAAACACCAGTAACTAAGAGGCTCCTGAGAACAACTGAAATGAAGATTTAGGATAAGCGTAAAGCGAAAGGCAAAAGAATACAAATATAGGAAGGAGTCAAGCAGATGAGGTAGTTAGATGGATGAGACAAAGAAGAGCAGAGTGTAATCAGCATGTGAACCCAATCAGATAGTACAAGGAAGGAGACCACCAAAACTATAGCTAGCTAGATGGCAACCAATTTGAATTTATATGAAGAAATATGACAACTCAATTCTCAAACTGTCAAAAAGCATAGCCATTGACAAAAGTTGCTGCAGTTGGAAACTTACTGGGATGTAATGGATGTAAGGCAAGGCAGGATCGCCATGTAATGGATGCGTCTTCACTGGATACGTTGATAGACTAAAGGTGTGGAAAGGCCTCTGAATCGGTGGTGTTGCGGGTCGCTTGGAGGATCATCTCCAGGGAATGAAACAACTACTTCTAGCACTGGGATATGTTTGATTTATTTACTATAATACGTTACACTATTTACTATTGCTAATGATTTACATAAGTACGTAGCCGTATAGCATACTTATACTTAACGGTTAAGGATTACTGATCTCTGACCATTCGACTATATAGAATGTTCTTCATGGCTTACTCTAAATCAATTTCTCCTATAATAAATATTGAATGCATATTTATATAACCAGTCAAGTTCAGATAAAACAAATAAATATATTATTGTTTTGACTTACTTCACGCTTGAACTTGACTTTCTATTCAATAACCTTCTTAATTTATATTTATATAATAATGAAATGTTCGAACGTCTTGTTGAAATAAGATCAAGGGAATTTAATTCTTATTTTAAATATTTATTATTATATTGAGCCAAAAGGCATCACAGGGAGTTTACCAGGTAGTGAAGATTCAGTATTTAACTGTGAACCAACGCTAGTTCCAAGTATTATGAAGACATTGAACATAAAGGGATATTTGGTTTTTATATTAACATTTTCAGTAGTGAAGTGTTCAATGAGAAAATCTCTTGGGAAAATGAGATTAGTTTATTATACTGATATTGAAAGAGTGTATAAATAGATATACAGGGTGTCAATTTTAAAACTTACAATGGGCTATACCTCGTGAACGAAGAGATTTCAAAAAATTTTCAAAACCGTTTCTAGGGTAGAGAGGAGGAACTAAAATGACATGAGAGAGAACGCACCTTCATCAACCCCATATGCCCCACCTACAAAAATTTAAATGGCAACCCCCTACTTAATACGTAATACGTCGTTAGAAAGCCCGTGGAAAATGCTTTAGTAAAATCACTACATGCTTGACTAATTCTTCGTCGTAAATCGTCGATTGAGGTTGGTTTAGTTTTATAAACAACCGACTTGAGGTGACCCCACAGAAAAAAATCAGGCGGCGGAAAGTCTGGTGACCTAGGTGGTCACTAGGGACCGCTCCTTCCAATACATCTATTTGGATAATTATTGTCTAACTGCTACTGTGTAATAGGGAGGTGGTCCGTCCCGCTGGAACTGCAACAAATTTTCATCTAGAGCTGTATTCTCATCGCCGTCCTGTTGGTTCTCTAATTCATGAACAATTAAGGGCTCAATAGTGTTCTCCAGCATATCGAAGTACATTTCACCGTTTAAATTTCCCGGTATAAACAAGGGACCAATCACAGAATCTCCTAATACCCTCTCTTTTCGTTGAGGAGGTACAGCCCATTGTAAGTTTTAAAATTGACACCCTGCATATTTAGTGGATTGAGCTGGTTTCTGGTAAACCGGAATTTTATGGGAAAACTGAATGTTTTAGACGTCAATTTCATTAAGGTTATGTAGTAAAACAAGTTTGAAATCTTTTACGGTATCGTGGAAATAGCGTTCACGCCGAATAACATTGTTTCCAACTTCGAGGTCAGTCGACCGTCAAATAAAAAGTTGTCAACTGTGTAAAACCATCAGATGGGAGTGTTTGTCGTGTGAGAATTCGCCAATGGTAGAGAGAACGCTATCAAAAGTAATAAAACAAATGTTCGAGATCGCTACTGTGCGGTCTTCGCCATTGGCCGATTCGTTTTCTACTCTTCGGCGTTCTCTTTCAGAACTTCCCTACTCGAAAGAGACTGCACACACACACATACACCGCGACATGTACCGTGACTTACCGTTCCGTTGACTTTTCGATTGTGTTCATGTAGTACAGGACTTACCCATTAAGCAGATATAACAAGGATAACTGCTTCCTTTATACTGATAATAAATAATAAACTCACCGATACATTTAAAAGGGTTTCAAAGTAGCTTTTTTAACTCAATAATTGACAACAGACCACTTTTTTCATAATGATTCATTTTTGGCTAGAAAGCATGAAAATTGTTCACTCTGAACCAACTCCTATCTTCATCGACTCGTTTTTAGGCTTCCGGTATCTTACAAACAACGTTATCTAATCAACTTCTTCAATTTCCTCTATAAAATCTTGTCCCAAAATTTTGGAAAGGAGTACCTGATAGAGACATAGTCACCATTGGAAATGTTTCCTTTCAACCTGCTGTGAAATTGTCGTTTATGATTTATGTTTACTTTGTTTTTCTTTCTCTATCCTGGATAACAGAGTTCGGGATATGTAGCAATTGCTTCATTTCCTCCATCGCTCTTCCTGTTCATTCAAGAATATTTCATCAATAATACACATATCTGCCTCTACATTACTAGAGTCGTATAGTTGCAAAACTAGCTACGTCCATCTTGAACTAAAAACTGACTAAGAGTGGTTTCGTGCTTCTGAAATACTTTTCTAGGTACATAAAAGACAGTTATAAAATGCATGCATGGTCCTCTAAACCAAAAGTAAGACACTAAGGGAAAAAAATGAGACAAAATACGTTTTTTTTTTCATATTAAACTCAACAAAACAGTAGAAATAAACAAAACAGTAGAAAAATAAATATTTAATGATAGAAAAATAACCACAAAATTTGACATTCATTTCAAAACTAAATTTCAGTTCATGCAAAACTTAGGCAAAGAAGTGCTAATAAAAAATAATTGTTCTACTTAAAAATAAAATACAAAATCCAGAACACATTGAACATAAAAGAACATTAACGAACTAAATATCTATCGAAATCTATTGGAAAGGCAAAAACATCCGCTGCTCTAGATGTTCCTGCAAGCGGAGATGGGGGTTAAAACAATATCTTCCTTTACTACATTATTGATTTCCGGAACTGCTGGATAAACAAATTTATTTGCTTGCGTCTAAGATAGGAAACACAATATTCATTATTAGGTAACAAATCTTTTACAATTGCCATGTAGTGCACGTCTTTCTTTTTGGTTTTAAATTTAACCAAAACGAAATTACCAATAGTTATATTTCCTTCCTCTGGGGATTTGAATCTTACATTTCTGTGCTAGTGGCATATTTTCTGACTCACTTTCATCGTCATTTTGAATTTCTTCTACTTAATTTTCATGTCTTACTAAATCAGCTAGTATCTTGTTTTCGGTATCGCTTTCATCCTGTTACTCAACCTATGCTTCTGACTCAGATTCTGAACTAGTAAAAGGTAGTTTTTTTAAGATTGTCTTTGTTTTCCGATTCTTTTTTCCTGTCTTATTTTTCTTTCTGTCCTTTTAGTTATCAATATCTTCAATCAGCTTTGCATATTCTTGGCTAGTAAGTATTTTACGACGCTTTTGTACAGCAGAGGGTGTTTTATTGATTTTCTTTAACAGAAAGGTTTCAAAGGAAGAATTTCTGTCTTCTGGTTCAAGTGGAAGTAGCATAGGAGCTACATTGTTATTGGAGGCCAACGTTGTACTGGAATCATCAAAATCATCCAAGTCTGCTTGGAGTGCTGGGACATTGACAATTTGTTGTTGGGGCTCATTACTTTCCAATTGATCACACTGTATATCTAAAGGGTCCTTATTTTCTAGCCGTAGAGCTTCATATCTTTCTAGTTTTGTAGTATCTAGCCTTGCTATAGGATAGATACTTCTCCCTTCAAAATGGAAATATTCCTGTTGATGCAAAAGAAGAAACAATGTTCTTTTTTGAAATTCCTTCTTCACAAATGGAACAAAGCAAATCTGAAAATTCAACTTTTGTCAACCTTCTTTGATTCTGGCGCTGCCAATCGATAAATGTTCCATTCCATTTCAGCTTTAATGGACCAAAGCGACCTCGATCCAGCGGTTGCAGTAAGTCAGTAGAATGTGCATGTAGCTTCAGTAATGTCACGTTCTCTCTAATGGCTAGTTCTCTGGTATGTTTATCCAAATGTGTCAAATGTCCATCTAAGAGTTTCAAGAGTGGTGTATCTCTTACAATTGTGCAAAACTTGGCAAAGCATTCATTGCTAAGGGTTGTCATCCAACCTTTTTCGGAAACACCATACATCGTATTTTCTAATTCGTTGTTACCTTTCCAGGAGCTCCATAGATTTTGGCCCTGAAATATTATTAATGGAGGTAAAGAACACCCGCTTGCCATTACAGTCACGTTCTCCTTTCCGGATCCTTCAATATTCCTATGTACCTTTTGTCCTTTGGCAGCTATCCCTTCAATCCTTGTAGGATCCATGGAAAAAGAAGTTTCATCAAGGTTCCAAACTTGTGACGATGTAATATTTAGGTTGTTTATGCATTTTTCAAGTTTATCATAAAACGAATAAATAATAAATGGATCACTAGTGACTAAGACGATTTCTTCTGCAAAAATCTTTAAACCAGTTATCGCCTGGGCGCCCATCTTTGAAAGCCAAGTTAAGGTTATTTTCTTGCACGGCATTTTTAACCTCTTGCTTAGTTAGTGCGAACCCCCACTGAGCCATTGTTATTAATTTTGAAGCTAAATCTTGTTCGACCTCTAAAGATATCGATGTTTTTCGCCCTTGTTTTGTTGAATTATTCTTATTCGTATAGCGACTTAGTTTCGGCTTATCGATATGGAAGGCATTGGCTGCAGCTCTTACAGAAAAACCATCAGTTATCACTAACTTTGCTGCTCTATTGAGATCTTCCTTTGTATACTTTTTCGGCATGGGTATATATTTCTTTGGCATCCTGATTTTGTAAATAAAAGCTAAAAAATAATCAAAATGTTTGTCTCATATTTAAACCTATGCTGTCTCATTTTTACTTCCAAGCGTGTCTAAAATTTACCCCTCCAAGAAAAACGTCCTAACTCGAAAACTGATCAATTGGAACTGAAATGCAATTGCACACGTTGCAAGGGTAATAGCATCAGAGCGCGAAGCGACTTTAACCGAACCTCTCCGACCGACATACGAACTTGCACAACAAAAGTTCAAAAGCCGGTTTTAAAAGATTTAAGTCGCAAACGACGCGATAGATTTTGTAATTTCAATTTTGACGTCATTTGTTTCCCAAAAATGAAAAAAATTGTAGGGATGTTTTTATTAGTG
Source organism: Lochmaea crataegi (assembly GCA_947563755.1). Lineage (NCBI taxonomy): Eukaryota > Metazoa > Arthropoda > Insecta > Coleoptera > Chrysomelidae > Lochmaea > Lochmaea crataegi. The sequence goes on from OX387424.1 coordinate 70,220,936, forward strand.
TTGCTATCATTCAATATAGGCTACATCCGCCAGTTAGTTTCCACTTAAATATGGCTGACTATACGACTATACGACTCTCTATGTCTTGGGACCCAGTAAACTTCAGTAATGCCCCTTGTATAATAAAATAGATCATCAGTTATTGGAACATTAAAATGTTAAGTACCCCACAGAAGAGTCGGTGGATAGTTACAAATCACTTTAACAATATTGATTAGATAAATACTCAATTAAGGCCAGCTTGTGCTGACCAGAGTTCATTGTAACATACATATAGATAATGCATTGAGCTGGAATATAAAATACCAGAGACTTTCAATAAGAGTTTCGATTCGAGACCAAATCTTCTACCGTTACAGTTCTTCTTTGCAGTCTTAACAACTCTTCACGGCTGTTCCTCACAGCCTTAGATCAAATCTCTGTCGATGTCAAAGCCACTCAAAATCAAACAAAATATCTTCTATTTTTTAGAACAAACACTACACGAGCTCCTATAGTTTGGTCCTAATAGTGAAGTTGTCAATGTTAGTGAGACAACAATTTAAAATTTTATTTAAATAAAATTATAGAAGAAGCAACTTCCAATTGTAGTTGACTTTTTGTAGGGTCTAGTGTTGTTGGGGATGGACATACTGAAAGCCCCACCATAATTTCTATTCTTAGAGGGTTTTTATTTTTTAACTGTTGCCATTTTCAAATAGACTATAAAAAATATTATTTTCTCTCTTTTTATGTCAAAGAAAAATAATTTTCTTAGCCGGTCCGACTCTGTCCACATTTTTAATTAGAAAAAATAAGTAATGGCTACCTGGGATATAGTTAGAGTAAAGCCGATGCTGCTTACCTTCTGATTCGTCGTGATTCGTGGTGTTTGTTCAACTCGTTATTGCCGTCTTTGTCTGAGACTTATGAGATTTTTGTGTTTGTTTGTTTCCATTTTTTTTTATTGTTTGCACAATACAATAGTACATATTCGCTTACCGATTGAGTTATGAAATCTAGGTAAGTCTTTACTAAAGGTCAGACTGGAAAACGGTGTAATAAACTAGTACAGTTTTCTAAATAAGAAGATTTCTTTTAAATCTAATCAGATTCAATTGTTTTGTATCGATGGCGATGTCTAAACTGTACTTGTACAGATATTATAATAATGAGAGATATAGAACTGGAGCTTAATTAGAGCTACTACATAGTATGAACTAATATTGGAATTACAAATATGAATTCCACAAATGAGAAACTAAAGAGTTAGCTTATATTATAAAAAAAATTGTATCAAAAAGAGTGATGAAACAGCAAAAAAGAGCAACTCACCTAGGCAAAATCGCCTGTTTTGTTTATTGCTCCTTCTGCTAGTTTCGGTACATTTGGTTACAAAAATGAGATGAGATGAGATGAGATGAGATGAGATGAGATGAGATGAGATGAGATGAGATGAGATGAGATGAGATGAGATGAGATGAGATGAGATGAGATGAGATGAGATGAGATGAGATGAGATGAGATGAGATGAGATGAGATGAGATGAGATGAGATGAGATGAGATGAGATGAGATGAGATGAGATGAGATGAGATGAGATGAGATGAGATGAGATGAGATGAGATGAGATGAGATGAGATGAGATGAGATGAGATGAGATGAGATGAGATGAGATGAGATGAGATGAGATGAGATGAGATGAGATGAGATGAGATGAGATGAGATGAGATGAGATGAGATGAGATGAGATGAGATGAGATGAGATGAGATGAGATGAGATGAGATGAGATGAGATGAGAATAGTTCATCGTAGTGTTTTTGTAAGCTTATTATGTTTATCTACTCCTATTATATTATATACTAATTATTCAACTGCTTTTAAGCAGGTTATAGTATCTGTAAACGAACAGCGTGAGTTATAATAACTCACTGCTTATAACTCACTATAATAAATCGGAAATTCTTGGAAGGTATTTACGGACCGAATATCAACGTGGCTCTGTACTCTGTACTTCTGTACAAGCACAAGCCGGATGGGGAGTAATGTCACTTGTGACACTTGATTAATTTTGACGTTTTCAAATTAAGTTAATACCGAATTCTTATTATTGTGAATTTTGTGCTGAAAAAGATGAATTCAGATAGTGAAGATGAATTATTATGTACACCGCCAGAAATAAGACAAATAGCTAATGTTACCATACAGAATTTATTGCCTGAAAAATCCCAAAACAAATATAGAGGTGTATACAAAAATTTTCAAGATTGGTGTAGCAGTAAGGACATTAGGTCATCGTTTACAGAAAACGTACTTTTGGCATATTTTACTGAACTTAGCACTAAATATAAAGCATCGTCTCTATGGACTTTCTACTCCATGCTAAGAAGCACACTCAACATAAATAATGGAATCAATATAGAGGATTATTTAAAATTACGTGCGTTTCTTAAACGTCAATCAGAGAAACATGTAGCTAAAAAGGCAAAAACATTTACGTCAGAACAACTTAATAATTTCATAAATGAAGCTCCTGATGAGAAATATCTGGCGACAAAGGTAGATCGATTTCACAATAATTCAATCGTTTATATCATTATATAATTTATTTTAGGTTGCTTTAATAATGGGCATTATGGGTGCTTGTCGTGCAGCAGAATTATACTCTATGCAAATTACAGATTTAGAAGATCATGGATCTATTTTTATGGTCAGTGTACCAAATACAAAAACAAAAATTGCCAGAAAATTCACTGTTACGGGAAACTTTTATACCGTAGTTAAGAAATATTTAAATCTTCGTCCTACCGATATATCGCAAACGATATTATTCTTTAAATATCAAAATGGAAAATATCATTCACAAAGAATTGGCATTAATAAATTTGGAGCAATGGGGAAAGACATTGCTACATTTTTAAAATTACCCGACTGTAATTTATATACAGGGCATTGTTTTCGCCGCTCATCGGCAACTTTATTAGTAGATGCTGGAGGGGATATAACGGCACTGAAACGACATGGCGGTTGGCGATCAACTACTGTGGCTGAGGGGTACGTTGATGATTCCGAAAAAAATAAGAAAGATACCGCAAATAGAATATACAGTTCTATAACACCTCAACCAGTACCTACATCATCAACATATATGCAACAAACACAAAAAGAAACAATAAACTTCCATAATTCGGTCCCAAATATTCAGTTCACTGGTTGTTCAAACTTTACTGTTAATTTTATTAATAAACAAGATGAATAATCACAACTAAAGTTTTTAAAGCAATGTTATAGGTACCTATTAAGATTTGTTAATAAAGTTTTTGTCTGTACTTGTGTCTTAGTATTTATTGTTATAGTCGTAGATAAAGTATAGTATTCAACGAGCGGTAATGTAGGTCATAACTCACGCAGATGAAGTTTGCAGCACGAGCCGCAGGCGAGTGCTGTAATTCATCAAGTGAGTTATGACCTACATTACCGCTCGTTAAATAATATACTATTAAATGTATTATATTTAAAACGTAATTACCTCTTGTTACTCTTTTCTCGAAATATTCATTAAAATTATCGCATATTTTTGTTTCGATCTCTTCCCTGTCTATCATATTCAAAAAATCAATCATTATTTTTATTATGCCCCGTATAAAATTAACATATTTCTAAAAAGTAAGAAAACATAAATGAAATATAAAAAAAATGCTTAAATACGAACAGTAGAGAATATATAAATTTGCCTTAAATAAAATAAAAATTAGTTTAGACACATATTATGTTTAGTAACCCAATTTAAACATTTCTTTATCTACGACCACCATTAAAATTAAGCATTTACAAACTCATATAAATACGTGAAATTACGTTTTATACATACATCTAAAGCTTGCAAAAGAGAACAATGCTTTTTGAATGGAAGTTTCATTATAACACCCAAAAGAGTGCGAAAAAGTATAATGCTTTTTAAATGGGATAATCATTATAACAGTCTTTTTTATTTGTATATTTATTAAGTTACCCTAGATAATTTTGTGTTTTGTTTTCTGTCAAAGGTTCTGTAATTGTAATAAGTTTGTACTGTCATTAAGACGCGTGAAACGTGAATGGTCAATAATTGTCAGAATCTGTCAAAAATTGTAAAAAAATGTCAAAAATGGTCAATAATTGTCAGAAACTGTCAAAATTGGTCAAGAATTGTTAAAATTTGGAAAAATGGTCAAAAATTTTCAAAATTTTGAAAAAATGGTCAATAATTATAAAAAACTGTCAAAAATGGTCAATAATTGTTAAAAATTCTCAAAATTTTTGAAAAATGGTCAAAATTTTTGAAAAATTGTCAAAAATGGTCAATAATTGTCAGAACCTGTCAAAAATTGTAAAAAAATGTCAAAAATGGTCAAAAATGGTCAAAAATGGTCAAAAATGGTCAAAAATGGTCAAAAATGGTCAAAAATGGTCAAAAATGGTCAAAAATGGTCAAAAATGGTCAAAAATGGTCAAAAATGGTCAAAAATGGTCAAAAATGGTCAAAAATGGTCAAAAATGGTCAAAAATGGTCAAAAATGGTCTAAAATGGTCAAAAATTGTCAAAAATTGTCAAAAATTGTCAAAAATTGTCAAAAATTGTTAAAAATTGTCAAAAATTGTCAAAAACGGTCAATAATTGTTAAAATTTGGAAAAATGGTCTAAAATGGTCAACATTTTTGAAAAATTGTCAAAAATGATCAATAATTGTCAAAATTGATCAATAATTATCAAAAATGGTCAATAATTGTTAAAATTCGAAAAAATGGTCAAAAATGATCAATAATTGTCAAATTTGGGCAATAATTGTCAAAAATTGTCAATAATTGTTAAAATTTGGAAAAATGGTCAATAATTGTTGAAATTTGGAAAAATGGTCTAAAATGGTCAAAATTTTTGAAAAATTCTCAAAAATGATCAATAATTGTTAAAACTGTCAAAATTGGTCAATAATTGTCAAAAATTGGTCAATAATTGTCAAAAATTGTCAATAATTGTCAAAATTTTCGAAAAATGGTCAATGTAGCACAATAAAATATCATCATCCGACAGGTTTAGATGCATCTTTGAATTTAATTTTTTTTTTATTTCTTCCCTTGTATTTGCATTTTGCATTTCTTAGAGCCTAAATACTCTAAGGTTGCATAATCTTCCAGCCTGATCTATTTGGTCTAATCCAGTTTCCATTTGTTGATTAGTTTTTTCTACTTCTGAAGCTTTATTTTCCATTTCTGATATTTTATTTTCAAATTTTTGATTTATTTTACCATTTTCCTCTCTAACCTCCGCCAATGCAGATTGAAGTTAAATTAGTTTGTTTTCAATAGAACTTAAAACGGCCTCTGTGACTTTCGTCGTCAAATCACTGATAAACGAATCACTTTTTATAGACTTACTTATGGCCGAATTTACGGAATATTCTATTGAATCTCGTATTTCACGTGTGAGAACCATATTGTATATTTTTATCGAAATTTCGTTGCACTAACGGTTAACCAATTTTCAAAATTTTCTGTCGTAATATAACTTGATAAATTATGAAAAATTACGGAGCTCAAATCACAGTCGTCTATCTACCACTTTCTATAGGCGTACAAGTTATTTTGATTTACTGATTTTTAAAATAAATAATTTGAACATTTATTAAACCAATTAACATCAAATACTATTTTATTTTTTGTTGTTGTTTGTTTTAAAACTGACACACTGTATATTATTTTTGTATGCTCTTAATTTTTTTGTTACTCAATAATAATAATCGAAAGGACCTACAGTGAAAGTATTTAAAGGACCCTTATCGTCTTTCCTGCGTCAGTGCTAACATTATAACTAACAAATTTTTATTGTACGCTCATCGAGCATCCTCAGCAGGAAGCTCAATAAACTAATTAGCAACAGTCTTCGTACAAATTATATTTACAATAGCCTAACGTACCGAATTGACTCCTTTTGATGCAATTGTATCGATGACAAGGCATTCACAATGCAAAGTGTCCTCCAGGGGAAGCATTTAACCGACCCCAAGTATAAATAGGGTGAAGTCGGGGCTTCTAGATCGGGTCACCCCTAACTACCGCTCATCCATCATACTGTTACCACTCCCCCACAACTGCCACAAATTTGCCCAAATGTCCGCCACTGAAACGGTGCACAGTCTGTGTATTTTTTTGTTACAACAGGACCGTATACGGATATATCTTTATAGAAGGTATAACAAGCAGGAGGTGTCAAAAAGACATTTTAATCTTAAGAAAGCTTTTAACGAAAAGTGAAAACAGGCTAAATTGTCTATTTAAAAAGGTAAGATAAGAATGTTTCAAGACTATCATCCTTGGAACGACAGGGACTAATGAAATAATACAAAGCAAAATCAACTGAAACAAATTCGATATGGAACGAGCTACCGCATTAATATGCTCACTTAGTGCCCCCAGTGAAATCCCCATATGAGACGACTATGGCTCCTCCGCCCAATTTTCGAGAAACATCGAGAATACCCACCGCATCCAGTGCATCCGCCAGAACATCGAGCGAATTCTAGAAATACGACGCGCGAGTATAAATAGGCCACGAGCATCGCTGCAGGCAATTAGTCAATCAGTCAGTGTTGATACCGAAGGAACGTAATCGCGCCTCGATAAAGTGTTTATTAAGTGACTCTCATATAAATTATAATTAGTGTGTTTAGTGTATTACATAAATTATTAAATAAGGACTGAATTACATATAAATCTGTAAATATAAATTAGAATAAACGTTACAATAATTATTAATTATTTTCTTATGAATGTACCACTGGGCCTATTCCGTCCCTTACCAACTTATTTTCTCTCCATTAGATGTAAATAACTAACAGTTTGCCATATGACAACTTTACGCCAACTACTATGGGATAAGTGGTCTTTATGGTGTTAAATATTGGTTATTAGGTAGATTAGAGGTGGTTATTATAGCCAAGTAATGGTCTGATGTGTCATACTTAATTTTTATAATTCAAACTAAATTAAATAACCGAAATTTATTTTTGAATAAGCTTTTAATTTGACTGACTATACAGAGCGTTTCAATGAAATCTATCCACTCTATATAAATCTGAATGCATTTTGGAGAAATACCATTCACATGGTATAGTTGAAAATACTCGTATTAAGACAAAAAATCGTAGAGCCCATAATAATAAGAATTTCGAACTGAAATTTTAGATACACAATCTCGAATAATACACAAATATGGAAAAAAAACAGCAGTATCGTATCTACCTATAAAAAAATTTTAAAAATTAAATTAAATATTTTTTGCAGACATAGAAATAATTATTTATTACCTTTTTCAATAAATAGTCTTCATCGGGTGCAATGCGAATAAATTCCCCCACCTGCTCCTTGGATAAAGTTAAAGATTTTTTTGCTTTATAACCGACAGATTTTTTTTAATAATGCAATTAATTTTGCATATTGACTAATGTCAAAGTCGTTTTTTATTTTCAATGTTTGCCTTAGCATTGAATACTTGGACCACAGGGTTGATGACTTTAATGTTGCTGCTTTTTCCCTAATAACACATTTTCTGAATATCTTTTAATTTTTTTGGATCTGCACCAACTTATAAATAGACTATATTCATTTTCGTGCTTTAATTTGGATTTCTATGGAAGTAGATTTAAAGTGACTTTTTTGGCCGCCTCGACAATATCTGGCGGTGTATTTGAAAAATCAGTATCACTTGTATCCATTTTTCTTGTTTTTTTAAGTACTTATAGTAAAATCTTAATACAATTACACAGCACAGAACTACCTCAAAAAATATTTCAGTGACAATGCACTAGGTTCTGTCTTTGACATAGACATACTTGATTCTTATAATCCGTAAGTTATTTGCAAGTATGTTGTGTTGCCTACCTATTGCCATTGTTTGTACTTAGCAGTTTCCAGATTGCAGTTTCGTGTACCTATGTACGTAGGCAACACTTATTACATTAATGTCAAATATTTTTTAGATTTCCCTATTTCTCATTAAATTATTACGGAAAATACTGTTGGATGCTTTAACATATTAGAAAATCAACTAAAATATTTATTTATTTTACAGTTTATATTAAAATAACTACTAGCTCTCTTTTATCTATAAATGAAATTAGGCGTGCGCCAAAGTTACTTTCTGCTTAAGAGCGCCAATAATGTCAAATTATGACAGCTCGCGGAAAACATCAACTTTGCGGTTAGATTTGAGTGTGCAAAATCCTACTTTGGGTAGTGATCGTAGGAAAAATATTTTATCTCACAAGTAATTTTTGGTGGAATATACAACCAGTATATCCGAAAATATTTCAAAAATAAAAATTGTTAATAATTTCGTAAAATTTATCCTCTGGTGGAATAAACAGTATTTTTGTTGTTTTCGCAAACTGTAAAATTTCGTTTCACTGCTTTCGCTTTTTACTTCAAATCTTTTCTTTCTTTAACATCTTCAAGGATGTCTTTCATTGGTGTCGAAGTCTGAATAATGGAATGTTGCTTTCTATCCTGAACTTTTTGCTTTTTGAAAAATCTACTTTTCCTGACGACGTCCCCGGTTGAATATTAGTAATCTCGACAGCATCAGTAGCACTAGCAAGAGTGTCAGCAGGATTTTCATTATTAGGTGCCTCATTAGCAGCGGTATCAATGAGTTTTTCAGAATTTTCCTCCTTGTCCTCAACATATATTTGCTCTACGATTGAATGAGCAACAGCAAAATCTTCTTCACTGAATTTATTTGGTTGAAACGGGAAAATTCCACATGCTTTGAATCCTACCACTGCCTTTTCAAGAGTAGGAATCCTCAAGTAAGCTTTGCAGAATATCGGAGCAATTTCGAATGGAGTGATTTTTTGATGAATGAGGTGGAAGCGACACTACGTGAATGTAGTGTATACGGCAAAAGTCATAACATTGCAAAGAAATGTGGCTTCTGTGATTATCCATTAACAGAAGGACAGGGCTCTCTTCACTTGATTTAGTGGTTCTTTGGAAATGTTTCAGCCAGTCTAAAAATAATTCTCCGTTGGATCACCCATTGTGTGAACATCTATAAATGGCTCCAGGAGGCCCTCCTCGCTGCAACAAAGGTCACATTCGTTTACTTGGATATATAAACATTGGGGTTGTGTATATTCCTGAAGCGCTCATAGCACACACCATAGTGATATTTTCGCCTCGCTCCCAACTACTAACTCCTCCCACTTGCTTCTGTCCTCGTGGTGCAAGAATTTTTCTAGGTTTTTGAACTGTGGAGATTCCAGCGGTCATAGCACACACCATATAGTTATATTTTTGCCTCGCTCCCATCTCGTAGCTCCTCCCACTTGCTTCTGTCCTCGTGGTGCAAGAATTTTTCCAGGTTTTTGAACTGTGGAGATTCCAGCTTCGTCCATATTATGGATACGGTTCGGTGGAAAGTTATACTTCGTCATCACAGTATCTAAATTTTTGTAAAACAAATCAACTTCGTCTTTGTTAAATGCTGTGACCCTGCTTAAGCTAGTGGCTTCCGGTTTCCTTAAGCTAATTTTTTGTCTGCTGAGAAACCCATTTGACCAATATTTCCCGGCCAACTTGGTCTCTTTGCTAAAGTTGTGTTTTATTCCATGTTTTTCAGCCAACTCGAAATCCTTAGTTCGATTGTAGTGTTGCCATAAAATAGTTTTGACAGTAGGACCACATGTTCTGATAATTGTTGTTCTTGCTCTGCATAAAAAACGCATTTCCGACCTAATGTCGTCTTAGTAGCATCGTTTGCCTTTAGCCTATTCCTTAATGTGTGTAACTGTAAAAGGCGCTAATTTGTAACGGTAAGGGCTCTGGCTAGAGACTCCTCTCAAGGGTGATGCGACCACAAGAATAACAGGAAGGTTGTAAAAATTGAGGGCGCCACTACCTTTTTGACGTCGATAAAAAAGACTAATTTAAAAAAACTAAGGCGGAAAAGGTAGAAACGCCTTGTAGAACTTAAATAAAAGTAATAATAAAGTTACTTAAAAAAATAGAACACTTAAAACTTTACCTCGGGCGATATATCCACCAACTTTTATAGTTGAGGATTTAGAAGAAAACAGAAAATAGGATTTGAAACAAATTTATATTTTACTCTTCTGCCACAGGAAATGAACAAAAGTGAGGAGAATGTGTACTTTTATAGGTACTTAGCTTATGAAGTGTTTCCGGAAAAGGTAGGTAGATCTTGCCTCTACGAAGTCTTGAGGCTAGATCTCGAAGAAGATACGTAGAAAGACTTGATTTGAACGGTATCCTAGCAGCTGTGTCTTGGTCTAGGTCTTATATCTTGTATCCTAGCCTAGGGTTGGGGTTATATCCTAGCCTAGGGGCTGTGCTTACTGCTTACCACAGCAAAATTAATTAGATAGGAAAGGTATAAAAGCGATAAAAAAGGAGGTCTTTCCTCGAAGAGAGTCGATAGCGGAAAGGGCTGTCCCTCGTGGCGTTGAAAAAATGGCAGCCACCGTTGGCAGACGTCAATTGTCTTATGGTCAGGGTTGAAATTTAAGATCACAGAACTATAATTGGAAGTGGCTAATGAGACGACGAGCAGTAATTAATAATTAAACAGGTCGATAGACATGTTACATGTTGTTCGGGGTATGCCATACTCTGTAGCTGGGTTTTTTTGTGAGACTCCTTTTTGGCGAACTGCTTCAATAGCATTTTTGAGGTCTTCCTTCTTCCACATAGCCTCTCCTGTTGTTCTTTTTCGTGATCGAACCATGTGAAAATCATAAAAGAATGCGTTGATTACCTTTCATTCCAATAAGAAAATTCGGGGCAATACCGTCATGGCGGCATTACCCTACCTACATACAGGGTGATTCATTCATGCGATAAAGTCCAATATCTTGGAAATCCTCAAAGATATTCGAACAAAATTTTGACCGGTTGTAGCCAACCTAAAGGTCCATATTAATAAATCAGTCGCAATTGTACAGCGTGCTTCAGAACGCCGAGTCACAGATCAAAGTTACATTTTTTTAAATGGGACACCTTATATTTTACTTTAAATTTAAATTCTGCTATTGCAATGATATAAGGTTGTACACATACATACACATACAGTGTATTTAAAAAGTTCTGACCACTTATTCCTGAAAATTGTAATAAGTTCAATAGTATACTTTAAACTGCACAATTTGAAATTAATCTGTTACAGCCATACGTCTGTGATGGACTTTTAGTATCATAATTCACCATATCTAAGAAACCGTATACAGGGCGAGTCCAAACTCGAATACGTCGGTTTCACAATTTTTTTTAAATGTATCACTCTGTATTTTATATCGTTAAATGGAAGTTAATTCACTATACTTCAAATTTGGTCGAGTATTCCCTATACCCAAACTTATACAGGGTGTTACTATATTCGGAAGCAAATTTCTACAAAACCGTTCATTTTAGATCTATAAAAGGTTATTTCTTTTTTAACTAAAAATGAACAAAGAATTTTAAAAAAATTTCAAAAAAATATTTGTTCCAGTGGCGTAAAAAATAACGGGATAAAAGTTGCCGCTAACTCCGATTGCGCTCCACTGATTAAATTTATCAAAAGTTACTTTATGTCAAAATATTACATTCTTGAAGAGCATATTGGTCACCAAATTTAAAAAAAAATTTATAGGCGTTTTTAATTTATGGCAAATTTTTGAATTTTGATTTCAAACTTTTAACACTCTGTATTTCGGTAACTAAGCCCTTTAGGGTTTAATGTTCCTATATCAAAATTCATCAATTAACGAGAGCTTTCTGGGGTAGAGCGTTGTCGGTCGAATATAGTAACACCCTGTATTTCAATTTTATGATTAAAAATTTTATTTCCAACAAAAAATCAATAAAAAAGCTTATTTCACTACAATTAACTTGTTAGGAAAGTGTGTTATTTTAGAAAAATGTTCTGTTGATTATTTTCTCAAGGATAATTTTTGACGTTTGTTTTCGTCTAGCTGCCCTCTAAAAATATTAATAGTATTTTTCAAATTTTTTTCAAAAGTCAAACCCCACCAAATTACAAACCGGAACATAATTAAGATCTCAAACTGTCCGATCTGATTGTCGCTTACACACCAGAACGACATTTCAATCATGAAACAAATGAAGTGCGTCTCCTTCAACCACGTGGAAATTTCTGATTTGGTCATATTCTCTTCATCGAGGGGGATGTATTCAGAATACGGTCGTCACCTCCACGCAAATGCGATAAGATCACAGATCAGTCAAGTAGAAAATGACGGTGTCAAACTGAAGGCCAGGACAACAATAACCCCCGGCGTATAACCACAATACACGCAGCATTCATACGCAAATGTCGAGGATTACAGGGCACTATTCAAAGTATACCTACCAGAGAGAGAGTGTCCCGTTTGTTGGGAAACAGCTCCTCGTATTCTATCTAGTCGTTATTTTCATTGACATAAACTGTCTGGAGAAATCAATTCAAACGAATTCATATTTTTATTTCAAAACAAGTAAAAATGTACAGAATAAAATATAACTATAAACTATTAATCTACGGTACTGAATAGATCCCCAGACAAGGATATGAGCCCAGTTAAAAATAAAAGTTATATGCTTTAAAAAATTAGTTATTAAAATCAATTTGTCAGGTCGAAACGTTGAATGAACGAATTATCCACCATATAGTCCTGATTTTGTACCAAACGAATTATTTTTACTCTGCCACTGTTAACTTCATCATTGACGTTACCCTGTATTTTTAATGTAGTGATCTTACAGTCTAGACTTTTATAGTCAATGGTTGTTGTTGGCTACATCTTCGCTGTCATATTTAAGATAAATTGTACATAAGAAAAACTTCAATACGCGCTTTATATGCATAGAAATTTTTTGGAAGCGGGGGGTGATTCAATATGCGGCTAGTGTGATGGGGTGAGGACTGTAAGAAAAAAAACCACAAAATGCTTTTCATGAGAATTAGGTGCTATTGTTGGTCTTTGTGTGTAAGTTTTGAAAAGATTTTATTTTGATGAATGATATGTTGTTCCAAAAATTAAGTTAGTTCGAGTTTTTTACAAGAGACATTGTTTATTTTTCTAAAAGTTATTGAAGATGTTAATGTTGTTTAATGTAACTCAAAAGCCTAATGGTTTCTGGTATTCTGAAACCTAGACCTAGGATTAATGGATAGAAGAGGTAAATTTACCTAAGTTGTAGTAGAAGTAGAAGTAAGGGGGCACAATAGATCTTTTAGGTCACCCCATTATATGTACATACATACATCACCAAGATGCAACAGCAGAACTCTCAACGAAATATTGTGAAGCGTTGTTTACAATATACTCTAGGGAGTGGCAGTGGAGTGCCTAATAATTCAACTAACCTTAAACCTAACCTCACCTATGCCACCTTGTCTCTTTCTCCTTGACATAAAGAGCAAAGTATGCTACTGCGCAGCCTTCCTACTATTTCACGTAAAAAGAACCCACCTGAAGTTGCAGTCGTATGCGCAAACTTGTTGTCAAAACCAGCGCCATATTGTAAAATTGACATTCGACTTCAAATCAGTAGCGTAACGTTTTCACATTTTCGGACTCGATACAAGTTGCAACGTTTTTAAGAATCTGTCAGCCTAGACTGTGGATAATTTTTCCTTTAGTACCAAGTTTTTAAGATCAAATTAAACACACAACAGTTACAGAAAACTAGCTAAACGTCTTAAAATATTCGACAGTAATGACAAATTCATATCGATATATATTATTCCTGGCACTGGAATGACATTGCTACATAATAAAGATAGGAAGGTAGAAGCTATTAAGAAAGGAGAGTTAGTTATACATTTAAGCGAAATGACTTACCACTCAAATGAATGCACTTCTAAGATAAGATAAGATAAGCCAGAAAGGCTTCAATAGCACATGTTCGCCGGAAAGAAGAACGAAACCCCTTTACCACTTGTTTAAATACACGAAATCATGTGAACGACAACCGACTTACGTCTCATGTTCGTGTCACGCTCATACGCTTTGACCAGGAAAGGAATTTACCTTTCGGTAGTGAATTCTTGATTCATATTTGATTTATAATTGGTAGAAGAAGAGACACGAGATCGAAGTGGGAATTTCAAGATAGAAGTGACTATTTTCCCGACAGACCGACCTCGATCAGCGCGCATAGAAACGTTGATTTCGACTCTCGTCGACAGTAAATATATTCAGCCTTGAAACATTTCTCGGTGTTGGGTATGAGAAAGGACTGGCTATTCGCCGCCCATACGATAATTTATTAATTCAATCGAGGGAAGTAAAGTGAACGAAATTACCGTTACAATGATTGCTTCAAGCACCACCTCAAATGTCAATAATAAAATGACTGTCGGCATAAAAAAATGGTTTGTATCGCCAATGACCGATTTTGGTTTCTGCGCAAGACAGTTGGCAAACTTCAAGTGGCTTCTTCTTATGTGAAACGGAGTCTAACTCGTGACAAAATTAGAGGTGGAACATTATATTAAAACCGTTCCTAAATAATGCATTTGCTGTTAATGTTGGAGTGCTGTAAATAAATGAAACTCGTTTATTTAATTAATATAAAGATATTCTAATTGAAATATTCCCATGAAAAGTGGCTTTAATTGCCTTAAAGATAAAAAAAAAGTTGAAAAACGGAAATTGAAGTATTATAATTTGTAGAGATAAAAACTGAATTATTGTCAATGTCATCTAAACGAACATTGCCAGTTATACCATATAAGTCAATAGCGAGATATGGAAGAAGTAAAGGTACGGACATATTATAACATAAAAAAGGCGGTAAAAAAGTAGATTTCTTTTTTCTGTTAGCTGATTCGAAGGATAAGGGGAATTTACACACAATATATACTTATGGTCACGACCCAATACGATCATGCTTTTAAAATAAATCAAGACAGGTTTTGCAGAAAATGAAATTCAGTTTATGTCTTTTTACACTTTTAAAATGTTTTTGTCTAGTTTCTTATGGGAAGTAGTTGATACATTATCTGTCATATAAAAGTTAGTTAAAAATCATAAATATATGATAGATACACGCATTAAGTCAAAAAATCATAGAGCTCACAATAATGGAAATTTTTGGCTGAAATTCCTGGTACACACTCTCAAATAATGAAAAAAAATTTAAAAAAATGAGCAACATCATAGCTACCATATTTTGTATACGAGGATAAGCGAAAGTAAGAGGTACGAAAATTCGAAAAAAAAAATTCAACCATAGACTTTATAATCTTTATATGGACATCCGTTTCCATAAAAGTGTCTAACAGTTTATACCATCCACCATACAGTACTGATTTACCCCAGCGATATATTATTAGTGCTTCTGAATCTATATCTCACGTCACATTGGACAATTTAGATTGGTTGAAATAATAAACGATTTATATTACACTTGCATTAAAATAGCATTTTAATCTGCCATTTTTGACATAAAAAATGTCATTGTGGCATTCGCAATCACAACAAAAAAAATGTATTAGTTTACAAAAAAAAATTACTCGTGTACATTTCCATTTCAGTTCACATGGTGCCCGATGCGGCTATAGAAAACTATGGCTACCCTAAGAAAAAATGGATGAAAAGTTAATCAGAACAATTTCAGCAGATTCCAGTAGCATATATTTGTGTTCGAAACCGAAAGAATTGGATGTTAGAGAAGACGTTGATAGCATGGAAGTCACCAACAACGATCACCCTCATTGTTGTGAGGGAAGGTTTGAACAAGTTAATAATATTAACAATTAGCGAATGAGATTTTTTTTGTTTACTTTTGAGTATGGAGTTTTAGGCGGGAAACTGTTTTTTAGTAGATATAGGAAAGCAGATTATGTTAAGAAGATAAGGACTGGTGAGTCGATTTTTTCCTATGATCTGCTTATGCCTAATTAAAGGAAAAAGGCGTTAGTCGCGTTCTTTTTAACAAAGTTGATCAGGTAGCGATATTTAGAGTAATCCATCGTTTCTCAATTCTGCTGAACGTAAATTTTTCTTCTATATTAATATGTAAACAGAAAAAATTTCATTTGACGATAATTTTCTAGATTCATAAGTTTGGTGAAATTTCTTAGGCCGGATTCTAAATTTTCTGTAATTTCAGGAAACTATACTAATTCTGGCAGGCACAGCACCATCACCAATCCACACAGACATAATCACACTTTATAGGAACGACCTCTGTCGATCGTCAGGCTTCAGTTATGAATTGGAACTTTTCGAAAGCGAACACTTTCCATCATCCGAAGAAGAACTAACAGACCACGAACTTACAGTATTATATTTCGCAAGACACAACTCGAATTTCAGTAAAACACCTTTATACAAATTTTGGTGTTGGCTGAAAAGTTGTTTCTGCCTAAAAACTTCAAATTCGTATTAATTTTTAAAATAATTATTAATAAAAATATTAAGATATCAATTATTGTTTTTTTAATTCCTTATTTAAAAAATACATACATATGTGCAGTTTGAACGCAGAAACCTTTAGACCAGCATACATATGTACAAAGCTTGGTAGAGAAGAGTGAGGAGTCTACAAAGAAGAAGCTGTCTCTTTTTATTTTGTATTTCGTTCCATCAAGTTTCAAATCAAAACGCTGCTAAAGACACTTCAAATCAGCTGCTTGTATTTTGAAACAGCCCAGCTTTGTAAGTACCAGTATTCATGTAGAGTTATATTTCAGTTCTTTTATTTTCATTCGACATTCCTACCAGCGCGCCACTGCCTCCAAAATGCTTCTACCTTAGTTCAAATTCGCGTTTTATTTTCTTTTCCCTGGCGGCTGATCGGCGCCTTGCAATATTTACTAATATTCTTCGGCAGTTGAAGTAGGCGTGACCAAACGCGCACTTCGGGCCTAAATGCATTATCTCCCTGGTTTTTACAAGGCTAGCTCCTGCATAATAAGTGCATTTTTCTATAAAGTTAAAGTTTGTATAGTGATTCAACCCGAAGCAAACTTAGATTTGAAGTAAATAGTGCTTTGAAAACTACAAAGGAAAGAGTAGGATCGTTCTAATAATTACTATTTCATACTAAAAGGCTTGTCTATATTCATCGTTCCATCTGTATGTATCTTCGACGTTAAAGTTTATTAAAGTTTATTGAATTTGTTGTCATTTCAACTGATATGGAATCAAAGATATATTGAGTCCTATTTTATTTGTAAATATCCTGACCATTTGGTGAGATTTTGAGAGGTTTGGAAACCACTGGAGGTATAAACTTCTTGGACCCGCAGGCCTAAGGGAAAATACTGGTAAGTCTGATCAGAACAATACATCTCCTTACATAAACAGTGCAGCCAAGAGCACAAAAAGCCAAAAAGGCAAGTTGGCGAAGACGTGAAACATTGACTTTGTGTCCTAAGAAAATCAATCCATGGTCTGGAAACCGTATGGTCCAACAAAAAGATATACTAAAACTGTTAAGAATGGTTATGACGGTTTGGACATAGTCTCAATTTATTTATAAGAAAAATTCATAATTTGGATCAAACCTGGAAGGATCTAGTGTTTGAAGACTATAAAGGCTCATGTTGAATTGTCCAATCCATAACCTTTTGAAAACAATCCATAACTACAACTACAAATGATGAAAATGGTTTACAATTTTCTAAATATTGCTTTCCAGGCAGTTTCCAGAGTTCACTGACTCTTTTCAAATTGGGAATAACCAAGCCAAGAGCACAAAAAGCCAATGACTTGAAACATTGACTTTGTGTCCTGAGAAAATCAATCAATGATCTGGAATCCTCATTGTCAAACAAAAAGATAGACTGAAACAGTTAAGAATGGATATGACGGTTTGGACATAGTCTCAATTTATTTATAAAAAAAATTCCTAATTGGTATCAAACCTAGAAGGATCCAGTGCTTGAAGACCAATAAAGGCACATGTTGAATTGTCCAATCCATAATATTTTGTGAACAATCCATAACCAGAGCTACAAATGATGAAAATGGTTTACAATATTCTAAATATTGCTTTCCAGGCAGTATCCAGAGTTCACTGACTCTTTCCTAATTGGGAATAACCAAGCCAAGAGCACAAAAAGCCAATGACTTGAAATATTGACTTTGTGTCCTGAGAAAATCAATCAAAGGTCTGGAAACCTTATGGTCCAACAAAAAGATATACTAAAACAGTTAAGAATAGTTGTGATGGTTTGGACATAGTCTCAATTTATTTATAAAAAAAATTCCTAATTGGTATCAAACCTAGAAGGATCTAGTGCTTGAAGACAATAAAGGCTCATGTTGAATTTTCCAATCCATAACCTTTTGTAAACAATCCATAACTACAACTACAAATGATGAAAATGGTTTACAATATTTTAAATAATGCTTTCCAGGCAGTTTCCAGAGTTCACTGACTCTTTCCGAATTGGGAATAACCAAGCCAAGAGCACAAAAAGCCAATGACTTGAAACATTGACTTTGTGTCCTGAGAAAATCAATCAAGGTCTGGAAACCTCATGGTAAAACAAAAAGATAGACTGAAACAGTTATGAATGGTTATGACGGTTTGGACATAGTCTCAATTTATTTATAAGAAAAATTCCTAATTTGGATCAAACCTGGATGGATCTAGTGTTCGAAGACAATAAAGGCTCATGTTGAATTGTCCAATCCATAACCTTTTGTAGACAATCCATAAACTTTTGTAGACAATCCATAAAATGATGAAAATGGTTTAAAATATTCTAAATAATGCTTTCCAGACTTCACTGACCCTTTCCAAATTGGGAATAACCATATGCAAGCAGCAAAGCAGAACTTTCTTAGAACATTATTGATCTACCACCAAAGAACTCATTTTGTGTGGTTAGAGATTTAATGGTCCCGTTTTAGAAGAAAATTCACCTCAATATTGAACCTGCTAACCTCCCACTAGTGAATCTCACTTCTTTCAACATTCTCTTTACAGTTAGAGAAAAAATGCTGGTAGATTCAAGTTGGTTTCTAGACTCTTCTCTTCCTGCTTACCCATTTCTCAAAACTCATCATCATCAAATGCCACTGAAACTTCTTTACCTTCTTTTTACAAAGATTTTGCTCATTCATCTTTGGATCAATTGTGAACCTAACAAGTGTCATTGATGCTGTCATTTGAGTACTAATGGTAGTTTTTTCAGACAAACTTTTAATATGTTGAAACTTTATGGTAAGTGAAAGAGTGAAACTATTTTAATTTGTATAAAATTGAATGAGAATAAAGATGAGTCACCTGCAGCATCTCATCGATAGTATCCGATGCCCCAAAAGCGACCGAAGCTGTGAAACTTTTATTAAAAACGTGCACACATCACGTAACGTTATCGTTAAGCGTGAATCGACGCAAGGCATCGCAATCAAAATAAATAAAACCGTGCGTGAATCGTGTTTTGTTTTGATATTGAAAAACTAATCCTGAGAAAACCAACATCCAGCTTTACGTCGAGATAAACTCCCACTTCTCTATCGGACCTTTGTCGTTTTCAAACAACGTCACGTGTCCTAACTAAAAATGTGTACACATTTAACAATTAAAGTCGCTTTAGCCCTTCGCTTCATCCACCCTTCATTTGTTAGCCCCGTCGCCAAAAAAGCCCTATTAGGGGTTACCATTGTCCTTTTCTTTGTTGGTTCGTGCCTAATGCGGCGCAGACGACACCGTGACGCTTTGACCACCGTATTATTTTTAAACCCCAGTTTGAATGTATTGTTAACCGACGGGTTCCCTTCTAAACAGACCGAGACTGTTCTTACATTGGCGTAAACAAGGGAAGGGCTCCACAACCACTTTTTTTTAAAAGTAACCACAAACAAGTATCAAAAATGTTTCTCTGGATAAAGGAATTTGCTTGTTAACACGTTCTAATCGTTCAATTAACGTTTTGACTGGAAAGGTCGTACTAGAATCTACATCACTTTTTCTTAACACTAGTGCTGCCATCAAGACTATAATCTGAAGCTGCAAAGACTGGGGGCTACTAGTGCAAAGCATATGTACCTCCTGATGCTTTAGAGGTTTTGCAGAACTTACTGATGCTGCATCTGCTGAATAGAGACAGGTAACCCAAAAAGGATCTAGATCTAGAGGGAAGTTTGCGTTGTGCACAGACGACTCCAAGATCGCTACAGGAGTGGGCAAAGTGATAGCAGGACCTAAAAGAGAAGGAGAGAAATGTTGTTGAAGTGTCATGTAACCAAGCTGCTTGGAGTGTTATCAAGTTTCACGCTTTTCGATTCTACTTGAGACTGCAGCTAGTAGAAGGAAATGGAGCAGAGCTACCTTCATAAAAGAATAAGAAAGGTAATTTAAAAGTTTACTGGGAGTGACTAAAGACTATGTATGTAAACTGGGTCTATTGGGTCCCCTTTTTCAAAAATGTTTTTCTGGATAAACTAAAAGGAATTTGCTTGTTAACAAGTTATAGCCTCGTTCTCATCGTTCAATCAACGTTTTGATAGGAAAGGTTGTACTGGAAACTTCATCACTTTTTCTTAACACTAGTGTCGCCATCAAGACTACAATCTTTCTAGGGGTTACTAGGGCAATGCATATGTACCCCATTGCTGCTTTAGAGGTATTGCAGAACCTACTGCTGCTGCAACTGCATGTTTAGAATCATTCAAAGCTGAATAGAGACCACAGCGAATATCTGAGACATCATGTAGCCCAAAAAGGATCTAGATCTAGAGGGAAGTTTGCATTGTGCACAGACGACACCAAGATCGATACAGGAGTGGGCAAAGTGATAGCAGGACCTAGGAGATAAGGGGAGAAATATTGTTGAAGTGTCATGTAACCAAGTTGCTTGGAGTGTTATCAAGTTTCCCGCTTTTCGATTCTACTTGAGACTGCAGCTAGTAGAAGGAAATGGAGCCGAGCTAGCCTTCATAAAGGAATAAGAAAGGTAACTAAAAAGTTTACTGGGAGTGACTAAAGACTATGTATGTAAACTGGGACTTAAAAGATCTATTGTGTCCCCTTTTTCAAAAATGTTTTTCTTGATAAACTAAAAGGAATTTGCTCTTTAACAAGTTTTAGCCTCGTTCTCATCGTTCAATCAACGCTTTGACAGGAAAGATCGTTCTAGAACCTACATCACTTTTTCTTAACACTAGTGTCGCCATCAAGACTACAATCTTACTAAGGGTTACTAGGGCAATGCATATGTACCCCACTGCTGCTTTAGAGGTATTGCAGAACCAACTGCTGCTGCATCTACATGTTTACATTCATTCAAAGCTGAATAGAGACCACAGCGAATATCTGAGACATCATGTAGCCCAAAAAGGATCTAGATCTAGAGGGAAGTTTGCTTTGTGCACAGACGACTCCAAGATCGATACAGGAGTGGGGAAAGTGGTAGCAGGACCTAGGAGAGAAAGGGAGAAATATTGTTGAAGTGTCATGTAACCAAGTCGCTTGGAGTGTTATCAAGTTTTATGCTTTTCGAGTCTGGTCTACTTGAGACTGCAGCTAGTAGAAGGAAATGGAGCCGAGCTATCCTTCATAAAGGAATAAGAAAGGTAACTAAAAAGTTTACTGGGAGTGACCAAAGACTATGTATGTAAACTGGGACTTAAAAGATCTATTGTGTCCCCTTTTTCAAAAATGTTTTTCTTGATAAACTAAAAGGAATTTGCTCTTTAACAAGTTATAGCCTCGTTCTCATCGTTCAATCAACGTTTTGACAGGAAAGATCGTTCTAGAACCTACATCACTTTTTCTTAACACTAGTGTCGCCATCAAGACTACAATCTTACTAAGGGTTACTAGGGCAATGCTTAAGTACCCCCACTGCTGCTTTAGAGGTATTGCAGAACCTACTGCTGCTGAATCTGCGTGTTTAGATTTATTCAAAGATGAATAGAGACCACAGCGAATATCTGAGACATCATGTAGCCCAAAAAGGGTCTATATCTAGAGGGAAGTTTGCATTGTGCACAGACGACTCCAAGATCGATACAGGAGTGGGGAAAGTGATAGCAGGACCTAGAAGAGAAAGGGAGAAATATTGTTGAAGTGTCATGTAACCAAGTTGCTTGGAGTGTTATCAAGTTTCACG
Source organism: Lochmaea crataegi (assembly GCA_947563755.1). Classification (NCBI taxonomy): domain Eukaryota; kingdom Metazoa; phylum Arthropoda; class Insecta; order Coleoptera; family Chrysomelidae; genus Lochmaea; species Lochmaea crataegi. The sequence goes on from OX387424.1 coordinate 70,243,026, forward strand.
CTTTTCGATTCTACTTGAGACTGCAGCTATCCTCCATAAAGTGACGGAAGACTATGTATGTAAACAGGGATGATATTCACTGGGACCTAAAAGATCTTTTTCCTACTCAATTCCTGAGGAAAGTCTCAGAGGCTCCTTTAGATCTATTTCCTGAAGAAGAACGGAAGTCAAGCCATCTTATCCTCTACAACTCTATTTCTATTCATGAAAAAATTCTTTTTAAAAAGGGATGTGCTAATTTACGCCACTGACGTTCGTATACGTATGTGTAGGGGTGAAATTGGTTATATATTAATGTAGTGAAAAGAAGTTTGATTTTTGTTAGAAAAGACGCGCTCGTTTTTCATATATCATTGCGCGTGTCACATGTATCATTAAGTTGAGCTTTTTTCGACGTTTTCAGTGGGCGTGCTTATGATACAGGCCGTAGGAAGCTTTATATACAGATACAATTTTTGTGTATCTTTCTCACGTTAAAGCATCCTCTGAGCTCAAAGTAAACAGAAATTATATTATCGAAAGTAAACGAGAAAAAAACTGAAAATAGGTTAAAATAAAAGCAGGGAAACTATGGAAAGGCTTTCATAGTAATCGTAAGTTGATTTTAACTTTAACACTAAAGATGATAGCACATTCTTATAATGATTATAAAAAGATTTTAAATAAAATTAAAACTAACTAATTTCGTGTTTTTAGTTAATTCTATATAAGATTTAATTAATATGTTTCAATATATCAGAAACGGTCGATATTTCAGTGTGATTTGCCATCTGTCATCACTAACAAACGGCCAAGTTTCTCCACAGTTGTTTGTTTTGTTCGTTTCTAACCAACCTGAAAAGTATTTTGCCAGCCCGTATAATTGATAGCCGCCCTGTATCAGTTTACTAATACTTGTAGCAAAAGATGATAAATAATGACGTTTTGATAGAATATAGTTTGATATTTCGACTGCAAGGGTTGATGTATTTTCGTTGAAAGAGGTCGTTCATCATACTCAAACTGCAATCAGGAGAGAACCAAACAATGGTCGTGATAAACGCGTGTTATCATCTTCTGTTCTTTTCGTAGTCTTTCGTTTTCTGTGTGCGTTGTTCCTGAGGGAATAAATGCTCCCATTCAAATTTATTGATTTAATACAAAAGAATTATTTATTATACTGGCCGGATTAAAATCGAGAAAATAAACAGAAGAAAGAAACTACTACTCCTCAAGCTAAGGGCTCCGATGAGTTTTGAAATATATTTTACCATCATTTGTGGTGGAATTGTCACACAACTGCAATGTTTCTCCAAATTTTCAGTGTATTCTAAATTTTCACCAAAAGTATAATCAGATAAAATTTAAATTTATTTCGATTTTTGTCAACAGAAAGAGAATTTTTTTTAACGGATAAATTTCATTCGAGAAAATCGCTTGAACTTTGGTCTCGCGATTACTGAATTGCAAAATTATCTCGTTATAAAAAAAATGTATATCCAATAGAAAAGCTCGAGTGGTTTTTGACAAGATAAATAAACGACGGAATATATGAATAAACAACAACAATAATTCTCTTTATTGATACAATTAAATTATTTGAATGAACAGTTATTAAATATACAATTATTCATATTGTTGCGAGGCCACCAACTCAAAGCCGGCCCTGTCCCTCGACTGTAAATTTTGGTGGCTACGCCGGGATTCTCCCTGCGCCGGCATGGTCTCGAACATTCTGGAATAATGTTTTGTTTGTGCATAGCACGAGCGCGTAATGTACTAGAGCTTTCCAGAACCGATGCGGACTATATATACGCGGGATTTTTAGTGCGTAGACAGTTAGTTAGTTCGAAATTAGTGAACGTACAGTAAAGAGTTAGTGACAGAAGTTCTCAGTAATCACAGTGAATGAAATAGTGAAGATAAATAGTGTAATAGTCAAGTGGTGAATATAAATTAGAACTAATATACCGAGTGTAAATAAATTAGTAGACATTAAGTAAAGTGTGTATATAAATTAAGTTTAATACAGTGTGTGCTTCTTTGAAGAAATAAATAGTAATTAGCCATAGTAGTGTGTATAATTTTATCCCACAAGTAAAACTATTTAAATAAATAACAAAAACATTACAATATATTCATTTTGATCTTTCTTATTCGAGGCTCGTGGGGAACTATTAAGATTTTCGTGATGTAAAAGGTCAATTTGGAGAAAGGGTTTAATAGAAGATGATATATAAAGAGTGTCCAGTTATTTTTTATAAGTTGTTGGTCACTTACTCCTGTCAAAAACTGTCAAAAACTGTCAAAAATAGTCAATATTTGTAAAAATTTTGAAAAAATGGTCAATAATTGTCAAAAATTTTGAAAAATGGTTAAAATTTTTGAAAAACTATCAAAAATGGTCAATAATTGTCAAAGACTGCCAATAATTGTCAAAAATTGTCAAAAACTGTCAAAAATTGTTATAATTTTGAAAAATAGTCAATAATTGTTAAAATTTTGAAAAATGGTCAAAATTGTCAAAATTTGGAAAAAATGGTCAATAATTATAAAAAACTGTCAAAAACGGCCAATAATTGTTAAAAATTGTCAAAATTTTTGAAAACTGGAAAAAAAATTTGAAAAATTGTCAAAATGGTAAAAAATTGTCAAAAATGGTCAATATTTGTCAAAAATTGTCCAAATTTTCGAAAAATGTTCAAAATTTTCGAAAAATTATCAAAAATGGTCAATAATTGTTAAAAACAGTCAAAATTTTTGAAAAATTGTCAAAAATGGTCAATAATTGTCAGAACCTGCCAAAAATGCTCACAAATGGTCAATAATAATTAAAATTTGGAAAAATGGTCTAAAATGGTCAACATTTTTGAAAAATTGTCAAAAATGATCAATCATTGTCAAAATTGGTAAATAATTGTCAAAAATTGTCAATAATTGTTAAAATTTGAAAAAATGGTCCAAAATTGTCAAAAATTTTGAAATAATGGTCAATAATTATCAAAAATTATCAAAATTTTGAAAAAATGGTCAATAAAATATAAAATAAAACTTAGTAGAACGTACTGGGCCTAATGTAATTCCCAACATCGCATTATATTGCGCGTATTTTTATTGATGGTTTTCCCAACCTCGCATTCTATTGTGCATAAGAAGCACCGCTCGCCTTTTTTTACTTATTTTCGTTGTTTATGCTAGGTAATTATGACAGCAAGTCATGATTTAAGGTATAGTTTAGCAAGGCTATTTGAAGCTACGCGGCATCGGTAAGAGGTGAGGAAACATGGCCAATATCTGTCAACGTGCCAATGGCGTATGGTACCTATTTTATAAAAGTATTAAAAATAATAATAATTATTATATAATAATTATATCTATATAGAAACTAATTTATGCTTTGCTTTAAAGGTAAGGTATTTTTCAAAACACGGTATTTGTTAAAAACAAATAATGTTATAAGTCGTACTTGAATTCAATATGGATACAAAATAATAAGATACCAAGTAAAACTGAAAATACAAAGGTAAACACTGACAACGCCACTGGATAATCAATGTCAGTCAATTGTCGAAGTGAGAGGGAAGAACACACGCACGCGCACATTTTATATAGGAATTAGTTTAAAACTAGAAAATTAAATATCGTGGTTAAATCCCTATTAAAAATACACCAAATATATATTAATGAGTTATTAAAGTGACTTCCCAAACGACCACCTAGCTCCACTTTTTACGATAAGCGGAATTGGTAGTAATAATACCGATAAATACGTTTACAATGTTTTTTTTCAGCTTCTTTTTATTATACCAATAGACGTTAAATATCAGTTTACGTTCAATATTCTCCCTTTTTTATCGCTACCAACAAAAACTTAACTACTTATTCCAAGATCCCTGAACATCCTGTCCGTTTCACGGATACGCTTTTGTTACAAAAAACACACTTACCTACATGTATTTTCGTATTGAAAACTTTTTTTTCAAAGATACAAAAACAACAACGGAACAATTTTAATCAGCAAATGCACCCGAGCAATTTATCTCGACACCTTCTCCGACCGTATTCATTTTTCCGCTCGACATGATTCCGACAAATTGTCGGCAATTCCGCACTTTATCGACGAAAACCACAGCTTTTATTTTGCGGACAGATTCCATTAATGAATTACTACCGTTTACATTATTGACTACAGTAATTTTCGTCTAGGGTTATTTTCAGCTTGACCCCTCATTATTTCCCATTCGACTATAGACAGGGAAAGTGAGAGTGACAAATCGAAAACCATGTAAACACTGAGTCAAGTTGAAGATTTCATAGTATAGTAGAATGCGCAGAGAAAATAAAATGAAAATCATAGTTCTAGCTAAATAAATATAACTATCATCTCTTATACTTACATACATTCACAATTCTCTTCGTTTTGGCGATGTTTATTTGAAGACGTTGATGTCCGGCAAAAGTAGGCAAATCTTCCACCATATCTCTACCGCTTCTGCATGATTTAAACCAGTCATAGACACGTGTTTTGAATAAAATCGATTAAGACTCTTGAAATGAACTGGCAAAATAGAGCACTATAGAGTACAGAGGTTGGTTTGATTTCTGAAAGGGATCTTTCCAGAACCGTGCATTGGAACAATGCAAATTATCCAAATTATAATACCCCGCAAACAACACACACACGTAGCTTCTAGGGACTGTAGAATGAATGTCCTCCTCTGATTAATCTTCTTCTTTGTTGTAAAGACGACACTCGATGTTTTCGACCTCATAATAGTTTAACCTGCAGTGTCCTGTAAGCATTCCAGTTATAGATCAGGTCTATAACTGTCCATCTTTATCAAGGCTTCTGCTTTGAGTTTTAAAAGTTATTTGATAAATGCTCTAGCTTGCTCTATCTTATTCCAGTACACTCTTGCTTTGCAGTATATCTTGTTCGAGCTCTCTTTGCCAAATTCAAAAAACTCTGTGCCTATGAACTGAAAATGACGTTCTTTCCTTGCAAATTGACCTACTATATTCAAATGAAATCGTAAAGTCGACGAATGCCGAGGATTGTTACTTTACGCTCTAGCGCAAAAAAGGAATCTTTTTCGCTCGCTTATTTAATCACACCACGCCCCACGAATTAACTCAATTCTTGAATATTTATGGAACCGCCGTTCTGACTTCTGACCTGACTTCCTATCGTCAAGCGCGTGCGTGTGCTCTTCCCTCTCACTTCGACTATTGACTGATATTCTGATTCGAATTCTGACAATTCTGAACAAGTCAGTAGTAGGGATGTGAGATTAATGGAAGAGAATCGATCCAATTAAAATCGATTTTTCTTTATTGAAAATTAATCGATTTGTCAAAAATCGATTTTAATAAAATATAAATCGATTTCTGCGAAAAAAATTTTTGTATTATTTTAAAAAGTACATGCTTTTCATATTATAGATAATATACTAGATAATAAACCTAAGAGATTTATTCATTAACAATTTGTCAGATTAAAAATCAACTAAAATTAGATGGAAATTGTCAAAAATTTTGAAATATGGTTAAAAATGGACAATAATTTTCAAAAATTGTCAAAAATTTTGAAACATGGTTGAGAATGGTCAATAATTGTCAAAAATTGTCAATTATTGTCAAAAACTGTCAAAAACTATCAATAATTTTTAAAAAATTGTCAATAATTGTCAATAATTGTCAATAATTGTCAATAATTCTTAAAATTTTAAAAAATGGTCGATAATTGTCGAAAATTTAAAAAAAATGGTCAAAAACTATCAAAAATGGTTAAAAATTGTCAATTATTGTTAAAAACTGTTAGAAAATTTTGAAATATGGTTAAAAATGGACAATAATTGTCAAAAATTGTCAAAAATTTCGAAACATGGTTGAGAATGGTCAATAATTGTCAAAAATTGTCAATTATTGTCAAAAACTGTCAAAAACTATCAATAATTTTTAAAAAATTGTCAATAATTGTCAATAATTCTTAAAATTTTAAGAAATGGTCGATAATTGTCAAAAATTTAAAAAAAATGGTCAAAAATGGTCAAAAACTAACAAAAATGGTTAAAAATTGTCAATTATTGTTAAAAACTGTTAGAAATGGACAATTATTGTCAAAAACTGTCAAAAATGGTTAAAAATTTTCATCATTTTGAAAAATGGTCAATAGTTATAAAAAATTATCAAAAATGGTCAATTATTGTTAAAAATGGTCAAAATTTTCGAAAAATTGTTTAAAATGGTCAATAATTGTCAGAACCTGTCAAAAATGCTCAAAAATTGTCAAAACTGTCAAAAATTGTTAAATATTTTCAAAAATGGTCAAAAATAGTCAATAATTGTTAAAATTCTGAAAAATGGTCAAAAATTGTTAAATATTTTGAAAAATGTACAGTAATTGTCAAAATTTTTGAAAAATTGTCAAAAATGGTCAATAATGGTCAGAAACTGTCAAAAATGGTCAATAATTGTTAAAATTTTGAAAAATGGTCAAAATTTTTGAAAAATGATCAATAATTGTCAATAATTCTTAAAATTTTAAAAAATGGTCGATAATTGTCGAAAATTTTACAAAAATGGTCAAAAATGGTCAAAAACTATCAAAAATGGTTAAAAATTGTCAATTATTGTTAAAAACTGTTAGAAATGGACAATTATTGTCAAAAACTGTCAAAAATGGTTAAAAATTTTCATCATTTTGAAAAATGGTCAAAAATTTGGAAAAATGGTCTCTAATTTTGAAAAACAGTCAAAATGGTCAATAATTGTCAAAAAGGGTCAATAGTTGTTAAAATTTTGAAAAATGGTCAATAATTGTTAAAATTTTGAAAAATGGTCAATAGTTATAAAAAATTATCAAAAATGGTCAATTATTGTTAAAAATGGTCAAAATTTTCGAAAAATTGTTTAAAATGGTCAATAATTGTCAGAACCTGTCAAAAATGCTCAAAAATTGTCAAAACTGTCAAAAATTGTTAAATATTTTTAAAAATGGTCAAAATTAGTCAATAATTGTTAAAATTCTGAAAAATGGTCAATAATTGTTAAAATTTTGAAAAATGGTCAAAAGTTGTCAAAATTTTGAAAAAATGGTCAATAATTATAAAAAACGGTCAGAAATGGTCAATAATTGTTGAAAAATGGTCAAAATTTTTGAAAAATGATCAATAATTGTCAGAAACTCTCAAAAATGGTCAATAATTGTTAAAATTCTGAAAAATGGTCAAAAATTGTTAAATATTTTGAAAAATGTACAATAATTGTCAAACTTTTTGAAAAATTGTCAATAATTGTCTGAAATTGTCAAAAATGGTCAATAATTGTTAAAATTGTGAAAATTTTAAAAAAATGGTCAATAATTATAAAAAAATGTCAAGAATGGTCAAAATTTTTGAACAATTGTTAAAAATGGTCAATAGTTGTCAGAACCTGTCAAAAATGCTCAAAAATTGTCAAAACTGTCAAAAATGGTCAAAAATTGTTAAATATTTTCAAAAATGGTCAAAAATAGTCAATAATTGTAAAAATTCTGAAGAATGGTCAAAAATGGTCAACATTTTTGAAAAATTGTTAAAAATGGTCAATAATTTAATGGTCAAAATGTTTGAAAAATGGTCAATAATTGTCAAAATTTTGAGAAATGGTCAATAATCGTCAAAAGTTATCAAAACTTGGAAAAATAGTCAATAAATAATACGAGCCGTTTCCGAAAATCGATTTAAACACGTAATTTATAAAATCGATTTACTAAACATCGATTAATATTACTATAAAAATCGATAATTAAAAATCGATTATAAGAAAATAATAATCGATTTATATAAAAATCGATTATATTTAACATCCATAGTCAGTAGATCTCTTTAAGGTTAATCATGATGAATAGCGAAAATGACGATTATTCTAGCACTACTATTTTAACCTAAGATAATATAAGAAAACTGTTTTAATTATTAAAAGGGCGACTGTAGAAAAAATTATGAGTGTTTTTCGAGCGTAAAGTAAAATGGCCGCTTTCGAAAGATTCTTTCTCAATCGGCAATCTGTTACTTTACGCTCTAAATACACAAATAACTATTTCACCGAGGTGCATATCACAAAAAAAATTACTAATTTCCGAATGAAAAATCGACTATTTTTGAAGGCAAGTTCATGTCCACCACAAGTAGGAAGGATTGTTCCACAGCTGGGAGAATGTATTTAAAAGTGAGTTGCTGTAAATTTTTAGTGGGTATATGATCCGAAGGCATGGTCAAGAGCTCCGTGACGACCAGCATATGACTCCTAGCCCATCACAACCAACCATTCATTTTGTATGTTCTATGGGTAATCATTCTCACCACCCTCTCAAAATAAAGATGAAGAAGATTCCTACTGCCATGGGAGTGGTGCAAACTACACCTGGCAAGCTTGTTCTTGCAGTTTGGTGGATACAGAGGACAGTTGTGCCAACTAATCGAAAAAAGAAGAAGAAGAATATTATTCCACTCTGTCTGCTTACAACAAACAGATCAGGAAGGCAAAAAGGGAGTCCTGGAGGAAATTCTGTGATGAGGTAGAAACAACCTCAGAAACGTCTCGACTCGACGGATCATACACGGAAACTGGTAGCGAGACCCTGCAGATTCTACTGCAGACTCTGTAGAAATAGGAACGGAGCCATTCTTCAGACCTCCAACTCCCCTGGCTCGTGCGAGGAAAGAGGATTGGAGTGCGGCTAATAAAGTAATAACCCAGCGCAAATTAAACTGGGCTATTAACTCAGGCTGAGCCATAAAAAGCTCCTGAACCAGCGCATCTGCAGCAAGGGCTCCAGTACTTTGTCAACTCTTCAGAGCATTACTAGCAACTGGATACATTCCAACTGCTTGGAAAAGAGCCCGAATCGTCTTTATTCCCAAACCAGGTAAGGATTATTCCCAAGCAAAGTCATTCAGGCCAATAACTCTGTCTTCTTTCATGTTGAAGATAATGGAGAAACTTATTGATAGGCATGTTAGGGAAAACTTTCTCATTGAAAGGCCGCTACATTATAACCAACATGCCTACCAATCAGGTAAATCCTGTGAAACAGCCTTACACCAACTGGTGTCGAAAATTGGGGCTGCCCTAGGAAATCAAGAAATAGCTCTCGGAGCATTTCTTGATATAGAAGGAGCGTTCGACCACACCTATTTGCTGTTGCAAGGCGTGGAGCAGACGACACCACATGTCAGTGGATGGAAAACATGCTTTTCAACAGGACGGCAACGACAACATTATTTAGAGATTCCTTGGAGGTATCGATGATGAAGGGATGCCCACAGGGAGGAGTCCTATCACCTCTGTTGTGGGACCTTGTCATAGACGAGCTCCTGGAGAAATTGAACAGGAAGGGGATATACACCAAGGGGTATGCAGATGATCTGAAAATACTTACTAGCTCTGCAGAGTACGTCACAATTTCATTACTCAAATGGTTGTACAAAACAGGAACAGAAAGAACTGACGCCAGGGGTAGTAGCGTTAATAAAATGACATTCATATCGAATTTTGACATATACTCAACCTTACTTTTGTACAAAATCACATTTTTCATCCCGAATATTATTAAAATCAGAAAAATTCTTATTTATTCCGAATTCAGATAAATTTTTAAACGTTAGTAGCTTTCTACTATATTGAAAGTGGGTGTAGGACGCCATATGGCTTGACAACGGAACTGAGGTTGTGCTTAAACGGGGTGAAATACATTAATTTTATCACATATGTTGCCTAGTTAGTATTGTTATAGTGGTTTACCGAAATTTTAATTAATAGGAAAAGCTTTGCTTTATTCTTTGGAAAATATTTGTACGCACAGCTGAGTGATTTTCAATAGCTAAACGACCCTTAGAATATACGTGACACATCTGTGAACATATAATGTAAGTATTGTATCTAACTATTAAGTTAAGAATAGTAATTTATGCAACAAGTGCATAAAGTGGTACTTTTTTTCACGAATGGAAAAGTTGTAACTAAAAAAACTCGAGCTTCTGAATCTGGAATCGTGATGAGTGGAAATTCCCCCCAATTGGGAGCTAAAATTTGTCCCCGACAACATGCCTCAACCTCAAAGAGATTTTGCACAACCAACGCAAACATTATATCTAAATATAACGTTTGATCATTATTTATTCTCTGAGTAATCCGACTCTAACATCTTGGGATAACCAACGCGAATAGAGCTAGATATACTGAGAGAAATGTAATTATGATGTTAGACATCGCGATAGAGACGTGTTAGTGGAGACCTTATCAGGTGGTAAACCCACACAAAGCTCCGTGTGAACGTTACAAGAAGCTTCACTCTCGACTCATTTGCATACTATCCGGAATCAGAACGATGCGATGGGAGAGCAGACATCGACATCTCACTGCCGAAGCTTTCCTTTTGCTTCTTTGTAATAGGTACACTGAAAAATGTAAATGGAAGAGGTTTCGAAAAATTTTCCGTACAAAAAATGTTATACTTTCCCCAAAGTCAATGTAAAGACAACAGAAAAAAGCAAGGTTGTCAGATATATTTTCTTGAATTGCTAATCTCCCTACAAATATTCTTCTTCTTCGTCCACTTCATATTCCACTTTTTCACTTATTTCCCTTTCTTCTCTTTCCCTCCACTTTTTCTTTCACTCTGTCCACCCTATTTCTGCTTTTCCTCCTTTTTTCAGTTTGATATTTTTTTGACAACTTTTTCTCCTGCTTTTTCCAATTTTTTTCAATGTATTTCTACTTGTTTCCACTATCTTCACAATTTTCCCCATTTTCCACTCTTTTTCTACGTTTTTCCCATTTCTTCCTTCCTCCCCTTTTCGCCTTTTTCCTCATTTTCCACTATTTCTCTTTCTCCATTTTTTCCTCTTTCAATCCACTGTTTTCGCATCCTTCTCCCCTTTTTCCTTTTCTCTTTTTCTCGTTTTCCCCACTTCACCTTCATTTTTTTCCGCTTTTTTTCACATTTCTCCGCTTTATAATTAGGGTACTAACAAATAGTTAAGAGGAGAGTTAATAGGAGAGTTAATAGGAGAGTTAAGAGGAGAGTTAAGAGGAGAGTTAAGAGGAGAGTTAAGAGGAGAGTTAAGAGGAGAGTTAAGAGGAGAGTTAAGAGGAGAGTTAAGAGGAGAGTTAAGAGGAGAGTTAAGAGGAGAGTTAAGAGGAGAGTTAAGAGGAGAGTTAAGAGGAGAGTTAAGAGGAGAGTTAAGAGGAGAGTTAAGAGGAGAGTTAAGAGGAGAGTTAAGAGGAGAGTTAAGAGGAGAGTTAAGAGGAGAGTTAAGAGGAGAGTTAAGAGGAGAGTTAAGAGGAGAGTTAAGAGGAGAGTTAAGAGGAGAGTTAAGAGGAGAGTTAGGAGGAGAGTTAAGAGGAGAGTTAGGAGGAGAGTTAAGAGGAGAGTTAAGAGGAGAGTTAAGAGGAGAGTTGAGAGGAGAGTTAAGAAGAGAGTTAAGAGGAAAGTTAAGAGAGGATAGTCAAGAGGAGAGTTAAGAGGATAGTCAAGAGGAGAGTTAAGAGGAGAGTTAAGAGGAGAGTTAAGAGGAGAATTAAGAGGTGGGTTAAGAGGATAGTTAAGAGGAGGGTTAAGAGGATAGTTAAGAGGAGAGTTAAGAGAAGAGTTAGGAGGAGAGTTTAGAGGAGAGTTAAGAGGAGAGTTAAGAGGATAGTTAAGAGGAGAGCTAGGAGGAGAGTCAAGAGGAGAGCTAGGAGGAGAGTCAAGAGGAGTGTTAAGAGGAGAGTCAAGAGGAGAGTTAAGAGGAGAGTCAAGAGGAGAGTTAAGAGGAGAGTTAAGGGAGTTAAGAGGAGAGTTAAGGGAGTTGAGAGAGTTAAGAGAGTTAAGAGAGTTAAGAGAGTTAAGAGAGTTAAGAGAGTAAAGAGAGTAAAGAGAGTAAAGAGAGTAAAGAGAGTAAAGAGAGTAAAGAGAGTAAAGAGAGTAAAGAGAGTAAAGAGAGTAAAGAGAGTAAAGAGAGTAAAGAGAGTAAAGAGAGTAAAGAGAGTAAAGAGAGTAAAGAGAGTAAAGAGAGTAAAGAGAGTAAAGAGAGTAAAGAGAGTAAAGAGAGTAAAGAGAGTAAAGAGAGTAAAGAGAGTAAAGAGAGTAAAGAGAGTAAAGAGAGTAAAGAGAGTAAAGAGAGTAAAGAGAGTAAAGAGAGTAAAGAGAGTAAAGAGAGTAAAGAGAGTAAAGAGAGTAAAGAGAGTAAAGAGAGTAAAGAGAGTAAAGAGAGTAAAGAGAGTAAAGAGAGTAAAGAGAGTAAAGAGAGTAAAGAGAGTAAAGAGAGTAAAGAGAGTAAAGAGAGTAAAGAGAGTAAAGAGAGTAAAGAGAGTTGAGTTAAGAGAGTTAAGAGAGCTTCCTTTACCACTATTTACTATTTTTCTCCATTTTTTCCCTCTTTTAATCCACTGTTTTCGCATCCTTCTCCCCATTTTCCTTTTCTCTTTTTCACCACTTTATTTTGATTTTTTTTCCGCTTTTTCCACATTTCTCCGCTTTATAATTCGGGTACTAACAAATAGTTATATCCATTTGTATCACTATACATGTTTCAGTGTATTACCGAATATTCCGCCCTTAGTGTTAGTTTAAAATCAACATGGCGTCCAGGATATTGAAGTATGTACACGCGTTCTATTGAGTGCGGATTATGAATTAAAAAGGACAAAAGGAGTAAAAGTTATCTTAACAGCTTTCCAACTAATACAAATAAAAAACAATAACCTAAAGATTATAAAAAGTATAATCTGAATAATGTTAACAATTGTAGCTATACAAAATCTATTAAATTGATTGATTCATCAACAGTTTTTATAAAATGGACTTTTACTTTCGAACGACCAAAATTTCCAAAAAGACAAGCTTACAATATTGAACACTGTTTACACTACCACTACACCAACACTAACACTTTACACTATCTTACGCGCGTTTCGATAACCAGTTTACCTTCAGTCTCTGAAGAAGATAACTTGGTTATCGAAACGCGCGTAAGATAGTGTAAAGTGTTAGTGTTGGTGTAGTGGTAGTGTAAACAGTGTTCAGTGTCAAGTATCGCCAACGGTTCCAGAATTCCCAACTAAGCTTACAATATAATTATATGCTTGTTTAAATACCAAAAAAGACAAGAAGCAGAAGTACCGCAGTGACAGCATCAAACTGCGTAGTTCAGTAAAATGCCAGTAGTAAGAATAAACTGATTTTCTAAATTTCAAGACGTCTTATGACAGTTTCTACATCTGACAACGTTGGAATTATTCTATAGCTCATAAAAATGTCGTCTGACGTTTCATTGTGTCATGTGTCTGCAGCTTTCCTCGTTCACACTTCGAAAATTGAAGAGTCCTTTTCTAACGTTATTAAAATGAAAATTACGAACGTTTGAGAGCCAAAAAATCCTCTTTTTATAGTAAATTTTATGCTGAATCGATTGACGTTAACTAGAATATAACGCGGTTGATAGTTATACAGTTATTATCAAAAGTATGGAAGGATGTCATATCGCGTAAAAACTTGGGAAAAATATTTCTAATAATTATTTTCTAATCATTTTTCCTTCATTCCTAATATCCTTCTAGCCAAATTGAAATCCATCAGGAAGCCTCGTACTTCCTAGAAATTCTCCCGTCAACGAGTAATCGAATAAAAGCAATCGAATTCAGTTCACAAATTAGCGATGTCGTGGAGAAGTAGCAGGAAGATTTTAGGTTATGTCCCGGTAATTACCCCGGCTTAGGTAAGACATTGAACAGCGGGAGACAAGGCAATATCACGAAATGCTCACTAGAAGAAAAACCAATAAAGTACCGAGAACCGAAAGAGAAACCACACTGGTGTGCATAGAAAAATCCAGAAACAGGGTAAAGTAAAATGAAGCAGTAAAAATATTTTTCCTAGTCTGGAAATTTTGATTAGTGAACTGTCAGCCTTCATTTATTCGGTATTATGTCACAAGTCGTCGTTGAAATGTCACAAATGACAGATTCCAAGTTTGATGAACAGCTTAAAGATTGTGTACGTACTTCTCCTGATAACATCATCTTACAAAGATAACATTGCTAGACACTGAATCTGTCATTTGTCACATTTCGCAGTGCCGTACTCCGCAACACCGGATTATTAAAAATCCTTCTTATAGGTTAGTTTTCACATGACATAAAGTCTTGATTTTTATATCAAAAACAAAGAAACCAAAATAAACACAGATAGTACGCTAAAGAGAGCCGGTGACGTCACAACGGTGCACCCGATTTCTGGTTGGTTTATATCGTCTCTGATGGCTGGTTTTGAAAATTTCCTCTGTTCTAGTAGGAAAATCTTCAAAAAGACACCTGGAAAGATGATTCAATGTGTAGAGCTCTAACCGTTGCTACAACGCTGCTATTCAGTAGTACCAGAAACCCACCACTCTTTAATTTTATGTCCCATGTTTTTTCCTCCCAATTTTTTTTTGGTTTCGCCTTTTCTCCACTCCTCTTCAATTGTATCATCCTGTATTTGACAGGTTCTCCTATAATCCTAGTTTACTCTACCAATAGTAGATACATAACAGCTAAAAGGATGTATGTCCTTTGAGAAAATCAAATTTTCTTTTCTCATTATTATTATATATACTATTTACCCTCGTTAAAATTGTTGTTCTCCGTCACTGTGTTCGCTATAAAATTACAATGGCCGAAGACATTGAGGCACTTAATTCCAATGAAATGTTAAGATAAAACAATCCCATTACCAGAGATGTTTACAACGAGGAACCGAGGAAGGCATCCGCCATCTCGGCAAAATATTTATGGAGACTAAATAAATCTAAAAGTAAGTACTTACGGGATTAAATCAGTTATTTTGTTATTCCATTCGACTCCTTGAAACGTTTGAAACTGAAAATGTTATCGGAACGTGAAATGCCGGAAGAAATGTGTGTTCGTGCCTACCGAGTGTGAAAAATTGAGAAAAAAAAGGAAATATTTATTTACCTAACAGCTTACATGCAAGATTTCTTAGAAGTCGACATATTTCACCTTTCAGGTAATTGAATCATTAAAAGACTAAAATTGAACTGATTTTCTAAATTTCAAGACGTCTTGTGACACTTCCTACATCTGACAACGTTGGAGTTAATCTATAGTTCATAAAAATGACGTCTGACGTTTCATTGTGTCATGTGTCTTGTAAATTTCTAGTACACATTTCAAAAATCGAAAAGTAATTTTCAAACGTTATTAAAATAAAAAATAAGCATATTTAAGAGCTAAAAATCGTCTTTTTATAGTAAATTTCATGTTGAATCCATTGACGTTAACTAGAATATAACGCGGTGAAAGTATGGAAGGATGTCATATCGCATGCGTAAAAACTTAGCAATAGTACGCCACTGGAATAAAAATCATCCTCTAACCTCCGCGCAAGTCATCAAGTTGACCAAATTTTATTGTAATCGAATGAACGGTACGGTAGCGCATAAAATACGAACAAACAAAAATTCATTTTCATGAATATATATGATTTAATTGATATAAAAATTAATTGTCTACTTTTTTTGGCAGTCGTAGATAAAATCTTGTAAAAAAAAGATGTTTTTTTTGTTCGAAAAATTTTTTGTAAGAGAAATTTTCGTTGTGTAGATAATTAAATTAAATGCATCTAACTAGATTTTGGAAACCAATTTCAAGACGCATATTTTATTCAACCCCTTTCGTTGACATTCGAGAGGGGTTAGCGACAATCTCTAATAAAAAATTTATAAAGAAAACGTAATCCTTAATAGCATTAAAAGAAACATTGCTCGCTATAATCACAGTTTTAAGGTATATACTAATGCCGGTGGCCTGCAATGAGTCACTAAGGGCTGTTCATCCTCCTTCAGGGGGTGCAAAACCTTTATTTGCATATTATTTGCATACCTACCAACTGAAGAAGGCTCAAAGGTCGGACGATAAACGTTGCCTCACATATAAACATAAAAATGACAAGCGCTGAAATTGTTTATTCAACAAGTTCATCGTCGTTCATTCACTTTAAAACGTGTACTTAACTTATCAAATATAAACGAATTTTTTTCCAATCTCTACGAACTGATATCTTTCAGGGAAGATCCAGAGACAAGTCTGTGGTTAAATTTAACCAAATCGGGTTAGATGTGAGATACGACAGAACTTCTAACTCACTTTGGTCACCGAAGTGCACCTTTATTTGGTCCTTCACATTAAAATTTTCCAAATGAGAAATAATGTTTTGATCACCACGTCATTTGCTTATTTTATAGTGTCTCTCTGTAACGTTAATTTCGTTCACTTCACTTTCCTCTATTTAATTAATTCGAATTATCGTATGGGCGGCGAATAGCCAGCCCTTTCTCATACCCAACACCGAGAAATGTTTCAAGGCTAAATATATTTGCTGTCGATGAGAGTCGAAATCAACGTTTCTATACGGGCCGATCGAGTTCCGTCTGTCGTGAAAATAGTCACTTCTATTTTGAAATTCCCACTTCGACCTCGTATCTCTTCTTCTACCACTTATTAATTAAATATGAATTAAGAATTCACTATTGAAATGTAAATTCCTTTCCTGGTCAAGGCGTCTGAGCTTGACATGAACATGAGACGTAAGTCTGTTATCTTTCATATGATTTCCTGTATCTAAAGAATGGCGGAGAGGGTTCATTCTTCTTTCCTGTGAACATGTGCCATTGAGCCTTTCTAACGTATCGTATCTTATCTTTAAGAAGTGCATTCATCTGAATGCACTTTACCTGGACCCGAAACTTTACCTGGACCAGAACTTTACCTGGACCCGTACTTTACCTGGGACAAACATTTTACCTGAGACACTACCTGGAACAAGATATGTAACCTAAAAAGGACACCAAGGACACCATCTCCTCACCATCACTCCAGGAAAGTAATATATATATTTCATCGCTTCTTCAACGACGTCAATAAAAACTAGTCAAATTTTTTTTCTACTTTGTAACAAAAGTCAATATACAACTTGTAAATTTAATAACGTTGTTCATAAAGTTTATTTTCCCTTCCAATCTTACAGGATTTGTCGTTATAATGCTGATGTGAGTAACAAATAAGCTAGTATTATTCAGGGTGGCGCCCACTTACCTTTCTTAACTTCCATAATTTAGCTTTATCTAATTTCAGTACCTTAAATAAATTTCAAGTAGGATTACCCGAGAACCGGTAAGACTATTCTCTGAATTTGTACTAGTTTGGTCTCAGAATCTACACCTGAGGTGCTCTCTAAACTAAGTAGCCGTAACATCACCATTCTCGTAATGTACAACATGGAGTATCTTGTTATGTGAACTAGGCTTAAGTATTTTAAGTTGGATATCATGTAGTGTCACTTGTCACTGACGATGATAGAGAGGAGACGACATAGATGTATTGGGTTAATGAATAAAATATAAAATAACATAATCATAGTTTATTTAAATAATCACCAACAAATAACATGGCGCAGTCAAAATATTATAATTGCAAAATTATAAGAAGTAAGAAAATTAAATATAAAAAGTGATAAAAAGTAAGGTTATTATGGACATGTTGAAGCAACCTCCTCATTAAAAAATTGATGGGAACGTAGAAGAAGAGTTTAAAAGATGGAAAAAGAGATATATGTAACAGTAAGCGGAGCACTAGATAGACTATATAATGAGAAAAAGGTAACTCTTCTCTTACACACGATAGGTGAAGCTGCTTACTTAATATATGAAACGTTTGTCCTGACGTAGAAAGAAATAGGAAATATTTGATTAAATCGGGTAGTAATTGTGGTTGAATATGGCAACATTGTTGACCTATAGATCTATGGTAATGTCTTTCTTATAAGAAAAAGAAGCAGATGAAATGTGTCAAAAAAAAGAAGGTTAAGCTGTTACTGTAATACGATGAAAAGAAAGAATGTAAATATATATTGTATATAGTCCACTGTGCATCATTTTATAAAGGAACTGAGAAACCAAATAGAAAACAAAATATAACAATTGTTAATAAGCAACGCTAGAAACTCCCTCAAAATCATATCAGTTGGTAGCAATGTTTCTTGTTGGTAACAATCAATTGTCAGTTCTTCATGTTGGTTGTTATGATCTCACCTATGGTTGTTGTAAGGGAATAAGATGTAATATAAGAATCTGTTATCATCGATTACAAATAAAACATAAAAGGAAAGCTGGCATTTTCATTACAAAGATACAAAAGGAAGGTACAACAAATAAATAATAATAAAAGTAATAATTTTTATTTTTTAACTTCCCTAAGAAAATCAATGATTCTTTCCTTTCGAAAAATCGGGAAGTTATTGTTTTTAGCCCGTTTTACAAAAATCGATGTTTCAACAAATCTCGACGTTTTGAAGCTTTCCTGACTAGTTTTACGATGATGTCCGTACGTCTGTGTGTGTGTTTTTTTCTCATTTTTTCAAAATATCTCCGAATTGGCTGAACCGATCGACCTCAAAAATGAATCAGCTCTTAACCTTGAAAACCCGCATCGATCGCCATCAAGTGCGTCAGAATCGGTTGATGCCTTCGTGAGATATCGTTGTCGAAAAAAATTGAAAAAAGTGTTTTTTTGTAATAACTCCGAAATGTTCAATCAGATCAATTTTTTTGTTCAAAAATTTTTATAGAGCTCAAAAAACTTCATCGATCGCCGCCAACCGCGTGAAAATTGGTTATTTCATTCAAAAGTTATAGCAGTTTGAAAATGAAAAAAATCGTGTTTCATCGAACTTTGATAAGACTTTTGAACTCGAAGAGCTCGAAAGCATCGAATTAAATTTTTGAGCTCGAAGAGCTCAAAAACATCGCAACTAGCGACAAAATCGCATGCGTAGGAAAATTGAATTTGGCGGGAAGCTTCAGGGATGGCCTTTAGGGTCAACCGATTTCCAGATTTTTTTTTATTATCCTAGCTGCTCTACTGAAGAAACAATAATAGATCCTACACGATACAGTCTAAAAGCACAATCTAGTGAGATATGGTACTTAAAAATATAGAGCCACCACCAGTGGTAATAAATAAGGATACAACATCAATTATACAAATATCACTCGCTCGGGTAGAGTAGTAAGTCAGCCAGGATATTCAAAAGATTACGTAAAAACTTAAGACATATGCTAGTGATAGTTATCTGTAAAATTATCATAAGGTACTGTTAGTGGTAGTGAGAATATTATTGAAAAAAAAGGAGTTGTTATGTGAACTAGGCTTAAGTATTTTAAGTTGGCTATCATGTAATGTCACTTGTCACTGGCGATGATAGAGAGGAGACGACAACTTGCGTCTAGCCTCACCGTTTAATTTTGTAGCCCGCATGCACGCATACGCATTTCATGATCAGTTTGCCTCCTAATTTATCGAGAAGGGCAAGGAAGATCATTGAAAAAGCTACACAGAAGTGACAGGGTGAATGGAGTGGTTATTTTTCCTTCCCCTTCATCAAAAATTAACCAATGATCTGTTTTAACCAAGAAACTTATTAGAAACAAAAACTAATTATTCTAACCTAAAAATTCAAAAGGAAAAGACGAGGCAAACTGATCATGAAATGCACATGCTTGCATGCGGGCTACAAAATTAAACGGTGAGGCTAGACGCAAGTGGAGATGACATAGATTTATTGGGTTAATGAATAAAATATAAAACATAATCATAGTTTATTTAAATAATCACCCACAAATAACAATCTAGTTTCCATGATATACAACTTGAACGAGTAAACAAAGTTGTCGGAGTCAATAAATTAGACCGAGGCCTTCGGTCCGAGGTGAGAATACGTCAAATATGACAATAGTGTCAAATTATAAACTTATCTAACATAACCCGACATTTATACTGGTATTTGAGTTTTTTTTTCCATTTTTAATAGTAAACATGCGTTAACCAACCAAATATAGAAATATTTCACCGTTTCTGAGACACAATCAAAATATCGCCTTTTTGTAATATTCCCACCTCCTGCCATTCAATTCCGGAGTCAGTAAATTGGCCAGACCTTCCGTGTTCGTATTACAAACTCAATAGAACCAAACCTAAGGAGCTAGTTAGTGAAATAGAGTGTTTATACATTTCTAATGACCCCAGATTATTTTTGAAAAAGATTCACAATTTTTTGTATAAGTAGTGGGTCGTAGGTATATTTTTTTTCTCAAAGATCTCATCTCTGCCTTTGTTTTTCGTGGAAGAAAACAATCGAAACCGAATTCAATCATGAGCTACCTATTTCGATATGTTCGGATCTAGAGGTAATCGAGAAGAAGATCAAAGGAAAGAGGTGTGTAGATAAACTTCTTTTTGACGGCACAACTCTCTTTGGGAGTTTGAGAGTTTAGTGAAGCGATATTACTACAACGGTGCACTTTTATAGACTGGCAAATTTCAATAAAAGTATCCATTAAGGTTCGAAATGAGATATATATATATATATGGGAAAATGAAAATGTTGTCTTAAGGAAGGTTCCCTGGGAATGAATACGGTTGTAATTTTACGGTAGACGTGAAGTTCGATATTTAACGAATAGAAAGGGGATAGAGAATAAATTAAAGTTCGTTTCTTGTATACATATACAGCGTGTTTTATTCTTTAAAAAATTTTTCGTTGTGAATATTATTGTCAATTACAATATTTATAATTCATTCGATATATTGAAATCAAGAAAATGGTGGTATCGCTATAGTGATACGAAATTTACCGAATGCGCCAGTCTCATTTGATATCGTATGTAGTCAATAATTATATAGTGGAATTAATTATCAAATAAAATCAATAAATAACAAATTCCAAAACAGAAATGTAACATACAGTGTGCACAAGTAGGAGGGAATAAATTCATAATTGAGTTTACCGTACTGGGTGATTAATAGAGGTAACCGGCTGTATTTCAGAAACTATTTATCGTACAGAATCCCTTAACAGACTGGCAAGAGACATCAAAGAGTCTCTACTAAGGGTGCCGGCATATGAGGGAATTGCAGGTAATGAAGAAGGCTCTAAAGGAGACTTCATAGGTCCGGAACAGTTTTGTGGAATCACATAAGAGGGGAAATCGGGAACTGGCTAGATAGGGAATAACAACTCAAATGGAGATTGACACAAGGGCTGGACACTGCACCCTGAGGAAATATCTGCTCAAAATGGGCAAAGTTAGTGAGCCTATGTGCAGAAAATGTGAACTTGATGAAGAAACACCTACTCACATACTCTGCTTCTGCGAGAACTTAGACGGAAGCACTTTGGAGATGAATTAATACAATCATTACAACTACGTACTGAAAATCCTTTCAGTCAAACTAGTGGCCTTTATAGAAGACATGAAGCTTCTGGACCACAACCAGAATGAATTTATTGCCTGTACGACAGCTTCTTAGTATTTTTTATTCTTCCTCCCAATTCCTTCCGTGTATTTCTCTCCATAATTTTTCTAGTCCAAAACATAACGACTGGCCACAATTAGGGTAGAGGTTGACTCTCAAGTTTATGTTTATAAGTGTATTCTAACAAATATCTATTTATAGTCTCTCTCGGCACGTCTACTTAGTTTGTTGTAATAACTCAAGGCGATGTTTACTAATCAATTAATAATTAAGCGTTGGAATTATTATACAAACTATTATACTGAGTGTTAAATATATTATGTTAGAATTCACTTACACTACATATAGATATAATTTTTCTAAATAAATTTTTTTTTCTGATACAGCAAAAAGTATCTTAACTAAATATATTCCGGTTTTTTTTGGTGTGTAAAAGAGAAGGGAGATTAATATCAGTTGAAGTTCTTGAAAGGGACGAGTGGCTGGAGTAGATTCTCACGTATAAAAAAGTGAATTGCAAAGTAAACACTTTTTAACTCTTCAGATACGATTCAGTCTTTAACTCACAAGTCATCCAAATTTGGATATATTTTCGTTCGAGAAACAATTGGACACAACCAGAAAAAATATTTTTTTTAAATATAACGATGCGTCATTTATACAATGAATAACTAAGTTTTTAACAGACTTTTAAAAAAGGAACTTCACGATTAAAAGTGTATGTATTTTAGGGCATAACTTCTTTGTTTATAAACTGATTTCAATGATTATTTGTGGATTAGATCCAGTATATGTATGCATATTGGGGTAACATTCACTAAGACCTAAAAGATCTATTGTGCCCCCTTAGTTCCTGAGGAAAGCCTCAGAAACTGGTAGCTCCTTTAGTCCTATTTCCCGGAGGAATTTTAGGATATTTGCAGGATTATGGTAAATGTCCCTCTTCCATCCAGTAGTCTCCTAGGTGTTGTGCCCAAGGATTCTGAATTGCTGTGCAATTCCCAAGTATGTGGAGGTGGAGGTTTCTTCTTCCATACCACAGAATCTACATTCTTCTTCCTCCACTATTTTGAGCTTTTTCAGGCGCCCATTCAGGCGACAATGTCCCGTTAGGATCCCTGTTAAGTGCATTCATTTGATCTCAACAAGTTGTAGTCGCCCAGAAGAATCTTTGATTGTCTAAGCCCTTCTAGATCTTTCCAATGGTCAGATCTTCTATTTTTTTCGGCTTTGCCTATTTGTTCCAATATTACATTGGAGCTGATACCGCATAAGGGTTCCGGCCCCCAAAAGGGTGTTACAGTCCCCCTCTTTGCTAGTTTACCTGTTATTTCATTTGCTTCTATTCCAGTGTGACCTGGAATCCACAGTAAGGTGACTATATTCTACTCGCCTAGTTCATTTCAGTTCATTCCTACACCATTTTGGAACTGATTACACAAGAGCTCAGTGCTTTAATGGCTGCTTGACTATCCTTCTACATACATTATCAATATTGAACTGGGCACACTTTTTTATGGCGTGAATTTCCGCTAGAAATATACTTGGGATTTTTCCAAAGCTTTTCTGGCCTGTACACTCTTATCCCAGATTTTTCTATTGCTTTTGAGCTATCTGTTTACCATTGAATGGCATCCTTTTCAAGTCTGTTAATGGTATTTAGATCCCATTCTTGCTTGTTGCTTAATTCCGTAATAAATCCAGTATAGCTCCAAGGTTGTCCCATTTCAATGTAATGATATTGGTTCTTGGACTTCAAAGGTACACTAAGAATACATAAAGTATATGTGCCAAGTAAACCATGAAAATTATACACCTCACTACTAAGGATATAATAGCAAACTTAAAGAACGAATTTTCATTTGAAATTACCGAGTGCCGACGAATTTATTTTTCAAAATAAATGAATGACATTTCACAATAAAAATATCATATCCTGTCTTTTTATTATTCCGTACGACTTGCGGTTTTGATTGAGGGAAGTTTTTAGTGTAACTTCTTAATTTTCCAAACCTAATTTATCTACCCTTCGTACAAAGTAGAAAATCCTTCGCTTTGTCTGTTTTTTCAGGACAACTTTGATTACCACCCCTTTGGTTGCGGAATTGTTATTGTTACCAGATTTTTAGGCCAGTCAATAAAATTATAGAGAAATAATTATTAAGTTATTTCAAGCCATTTAGATGAGGTGGAGGATGAGGATTTAATGGTAAATTTTCATCTATTTTCTTGAGTAACTTCAAAACTATTCATTTTAAAATGAAAAATATATATTTGGGATCCTCGTAACGAGCTTTTTAATATGATATGTCATACAGTACACTTTGCAAAATTATTTTTTAAACCCCCCCAAAAAAGAGACCACCATATTAAAAATTCGTTTATTTACGTTGTACTTCTATTACCAAAAGCATGAAAAATGCTACTTTCAAGCTATAAACCTGTCAAAAATAGTTAGAAACAACTACTTCTCTAGCTATTTGAACGAACAGGCGAGATATTTATAACTTTGATTTCTCAAATGACGTTTTATATATTTTTGCCAAAAATTTTATTTTATAACGTAATAGTTTTGGTAAAATATGTTTTCCAAGCAAAATATTCAAATTTTTTAATATAAAGCATATTTAAACTGGCCTACATGTTAAAAATTCGTCGTCGCCAAAGTAAAAGTAAAGCCTGACCCTTATATTGAATCGTGCAGAACGGATCCAAGGGATGAATCGGGAGGATGATCATTATAAGGAGAGCTCGCAAATATTTGGTCGTTGAATATGCATGAACCGAAAGTACACCGGCTGTTTTTCCAACGTCCTCGGATTGTTCAGCTCCCCATTCCATCTCTTCTGACACAGAAACCAGCCTCTGATGATACCACATGCTTCGCTTTAGTTTTCGACCCTTGGCGTCGTCGAGGATGCTTCGAGATCGTCGATGTCGTCGACAACTACACCGAGGTGTGTGTGTTTATGTATGAGGTGTAATTAAAAATTTAATACAATAACCGCAACTTCTTCCACTGAGAGAAATTTTAGAAAAAAAGAATAAATGTACCTCATAGAAATTTTAATATAAAATCTACTATTTTTACGAATTGTTATGTTTGGTCCATTGGAACTTCATTATTCTTTAATACATTTTTCTCGCTACCACATTTTGTTGTTAGCCATCTTCTGAACGTTTCCTTTCTTTTTCAATGTTATGATTAGGAACGTTTGACATATCGTTCTGTCAGTTGTCTCTATATTGCCACTTGTCAGTTGATGTACTATCTTCTAGTAGTTGTTGTTTTTCATTCTGGTCTCATTTTTGTTAATAAACGTACCGAAGAAAGTTATAAGCATTTGTTAGTAAACAAGAGAAATATTAACGTAAACGAAGTCCATCTCCACTGTTGTCAGATGCATTTCAGTTTCATCAACTCATATCCACAAAAATTACTAAAATGTAGTGGTCTCCACTACTCCACTTACCTCCATCCATTCCTCCTCCCTCCTCAACATTATCTCCACCATGTTCTCCTAACACACCGCCTCCCCTAGTTTCCTCTCCAACTTCTTCAGCACTTCCTCGTTCCTCCAGCATCTAAACACATGCCCCACTTCACACACCAGTCTCTCTTTTCCCAATCTTATGGAGCACCTAGTTCACCTCCCCGAATTTCCGCTCCATCCAGTCTCTCCTACTCCAAGCCTCAACAACGCGCTCAGCACCGCCGTTTGCTGACACTGTTGAACGCGTTCCCGACGTCGAAGAACACGAGTAGGGTCAATTTAATGTTCCTCCAAGCCCATCACCCTGTCCATGATTTGATGCATGCTTTCCTCTTCGCAAACCCGAGCTGGTTACCCTAAAACCCCCATTCCTACCAACTTCCTCCTTAATGCTATCCTTCATTATCCCCTCCATCAATTTACCCATACCACACAGCAGGCTGATGGGCCCGCTTTCCCTCTCTACCCGACTTCTTCAACAGTGTCACCCTGGCCACCTTCCATCCTTCCGGAAACTCTTCCTCGCTCAGCATTATATAGTTCATCATAGTGTCATCCAACAGCCTCTTCATCATATCACCTCTCCTGATATCTATCCCTGGGGCTTTCCTTACTTTAATGTTTCTCCCCTCCTCCTCTACTTCCTGCTTCTCTACCGGCATTATCCCCATTATTTTCCCTACCCCTATAGTATCCTGGACTTCCCGAATCCCGATCACCACTCCTCCTTCTCCCCCTGTGAACAATTTCCCTATAATCTCCATCTCCTAATCTTTCTCTAGCACCTCGTTCCTATTTTCATTCATCCTTTTCAGCGATACTTCATACTCCTTTCACCAAGGATTGTTTTCCAATTCCTTCAGCAACTCTTCCCACTTCCTTCTTTTCTCTTCCTTCCTTCTTCTTCTACTTGCATCCCCCTATAATGTAGTGGAAAACCTTTACCTCACATAATGTCACTTATTTGTATATTTCAAACGTTACAATTTTGATAAGAGCTTCCAAATTATAATCTGTTTCGTCTTTGTCAATCAACACATTCAAGTGATTGAATATGGTAAAATATAAAGTTAGATTTGTTTATTTTTATTTCTAAATAAAACCAAACAATCCAAACAACATTTTCATTAAATAACCCCATTAAAATATTATATATATATATATACATATATATATATATATATATATATATATATATATATATATATATATATATATGTATTAAATTTATTCAAATCTGATTCTAGAGAAATCAGAATGGAGTTCACTCACCATGTACTTCAAATTTATAAAACTGTGCGCTTCAAAGACCAAGGACATAACTTCAAACGGTGTTAATTAACAATACACACATTCGCAGAGTGATTATAACTCGTGGTCCCCCATAAACACAACAATCGAATTTTCGTCCTGTGACAAGAACCGAACTTGTTCCTATTTACATTTTAATAAGTCCTTTTTCTGTCTCTCTCCATCTACTACAAGGCGCGCACTACAAGTTTTCTATCGCATTACTATTCAAACAAATCTTCTTCACAACCAACTCTCTCTATATATGTGTTTGAAATAATTGGATAACAGCATAAAGAATATTAAAAAGGAACTCAACGACATTAGACAGGGATAGACATATACTAAAACTCCAAACTTGGACAGGAGTATACACCAAAAAACAAGGACTTGCAAAATGAGAATCAGAGGATTCACAGCCTGAACCAAAACAGATTTTTGGAAAAACAAAACCATATTACGAGGATGAGTACGTAAGGAGCTGGATCAGAGAGAAGCATAAACATTACTGGCTAAATATCCCACGAAAAACGCAGTCTACGCGTAACTGGGAATGATGATCATTTCTCAACGACAGTCGAACTAGATAACTGATTGCCCCTTGGTTTTGTCCAGAAACCCTACTAATTGGTCCACATATGTATAGACATTTTAACTAAATGGACCACCAGTGAGTGAACTTTCCAAAAAACAACGTATAAAAAATTGCGCCCAACGTGGGGTTTGATTATTAGATGATTTTTGAGGAGTAGACATTTTTTTTGTTATTTTTGAAAGAGACTTCATACTTTTTTTGCAAGTATACTTCTTTATAACGTTTCAAAAACGCTGATTAGTACTTTTGTGTTTATAGAGATATCTATTCAATGCAGCACTCCTCTGGTAACGGAAGATCACAAATTACAATGTTGCCGATCAGGAACTAATATTTGATACAGCTTACTATCGATTGTTGCGTTAGTATAACTATTTTGTTTCCCCTCGTATACCTACGAATGATGTATTGTCTCCTTCTAGCAATCGAAACAGGATGATTATCAATTTTATACCAATTTGGCTTCGATTGTGATGTTTTCACATAACAAATTGACGTGGATAACGCGCACGAACAAAAATTTTCTGAATGGTAGAATGGATTTTGTAGTCGCGAGAATGCAAATTCCATTATTGAATGTATCGCTGTGATATATTCCTGATAATTGGAGTTGCTTTCAACGTTTACTTTTATTTTACATTTTCGTGATGGTATTTTTTCTAATTTGTGATTGTATAATTCTGGTATATACTCTAGAAGAGTCTCGAAATGTCCACGTTTTGTTTTTTAGTAGTTCATCCAGAAACTACTCATAATTATATGGATCCTTAACCGTAAAAGATACACAGTTGCAATTTTTTACTTAATTATTTAAGTAACTTCTATTGGCAGCGTAGTTCTACGAGAAAAAACTTTTAATTTTTTTCCTATAAAATGGCAAAGTTCTTCATAACAATCTACCGCAAAGACGACCAGTTTTCGAATCAAGCCGGCTGAGTTTGTACTAAATATAAAAACAGGGAATTTACATAATTTAATTAACTCTCCTCAATCAAGAAAGTTGGGTTGAATCTGTGTTTTTGCAATCAACGGCAGTCATTCTTTAGCTTTCAAAATAAACTTGATGAACCTGCGAGAAGAAGTCGCGGATTTGGTTCTTTCAAATTTTATTCAATTTTCTGTTAGTGACAAACTAAGTATTAATATGATTAGAATTAGTCTGATTTTCGAAACAACATCTTATTCAATGAAAAATATGCAAAAACAAATTAAGTTGAATTTCAATCCAAAGTGTTGTAACTTCCTTGTAGAGTATAAACTCTTTACATCTGTTATCTATGGCGTAGATATCTATGGTGCTTATTTGATGTCAATGTCAATTGTCAGTGCTGTCATTAGTCATTATGAATTATTAGTCACTGTGGTATTTTATGGAGAGAATAAATGTTATGTTTTATTTCACTAATTTTACGATAACTTTTCAAAATAAGTTGGTTTAAGTGATCCAAATACTTTTTCCCAACAAAAGTGAACATATTTTTATGATAAGACCAACTGTCATATGTCAACCACTTAATTGTGAACAGAGAGGAAACCATGTATATTAGTTAGGAATTTCTTTATAGAGTACGCATTTATGACATATTTCCCCAAATGCTGATCACCATGTGTGGTGCAATTAATGTTGCCAACCTCCAAATATCTAAGTTCTGTTGGTAATAGTTGCTGTGTGTGTCAAATCAATTATCGTTTGTTTTTGCTACAACCACAGAACTGAACATTAGATCAGTTTTAAGAACCATAGAAATAGTAAATTCTTCTTTTACAGCAATAATTCCTTTTATAATCTCATAAAATTTTTATCCAATATTACTTTTGTTTAATTTTAATAGTTTTCTATAAAATAACGATTCTTATTACAATTTCAACGACTAAAATATTTAAATTCGATCCTTGACCCTTCTTTTTCCAAATTCACAAAACATAATATAAATGGATTATACTTATTGTCTCTTTCTGTCCGACTGTCCGTCCCGGAAATTTATCCGTCACACATTACCTCACGGTAATCAGATGTATGTATGCAAAAGAATCTAACCACAGCAAGCAGTCCATCTTCCCCAAATCCGGAAACCCTTCCACAGGAAATTTCAGATGCGTGTGGATATAATACAGCACGATCAGTAGCGAGGTTATAAAAGGGAATTTAATACTGTAGCAGTACACATTATACGATTAAACCTAAATTTTTTCAAAATGTGCAACTAGTTTCGACATGAAATGATAAACTGATGAGAAAGGTACAAGAAAGAATCGATCAATATGATCTCAGATGTGAGAGAGACAGAGCCGTAGAAGAAATCTATAAAGCAAAGAAGG
Source organism: Lochmaea crataegi (assembly GCA_947563755.1). Taxonomy (NCBI): domain Eukaryota; kingdom Metazoa; phylum Arthropoda; class Insecta; order Coleoptera; family Chrysomelidae; genus Lochmaea; species Lochmaea crataegi. Next base: position 70,272,039 of record OX387424.1, read on the forward strand.
AAGCAGAAGAGCTGAAAGGAACCATCAAGCGAATGGAAGAAGAAATTACGGGACTGAGGATTGCCATGGAAAACATGGAAAAAACAATGGAGGACATGCGAAGAAAGCAAAAAAAAGCCGAAGCCGATCAGAAAGTGTCCGTAGAAAGATACAGAGATCAGAATCTCCTCAAGAAGAAGAAGAAGAAAACGAGGATGTGGATTTTTTGGAAGTGATATCCATAAAGAAGATCCAAAAGGAACAGCGGAAAGAATCAGCGCAAAGAAAAGCCAACGATGAAGAAATAATGGATCAAGCCATCAAAGAAAACCAGAAGACAACATTACACCGACCACCACCCGTCATCCTCAGGAGTGTCCACCACTAAAGCTGCGTGAGAGAAGACAGAAAAGAAGTGGAGTGGTATACGTAAATGCCACGAGAAGAAAGAAAGGCAAGGATTGTCATCCGAGGATTGACAAACTGAGAAGATACCGAAGAGATAAAAAAGGAAATCGAGAAAGAGGAAGTCAAGATAGGAAAAGTCAGCCAACTCCACTACAGATTTGGCGTGGGAAAACCACTACGCATCTACATGGTAGAGCTCGAAGTAGGATAAGATGGGAAGATTAAATGGGCCAACGCAGAGTTACAACTGCCAAGGATTCCACCACGGACAGACGGCATGCAGCATAACCACTAAATGAAGGACCACACCGATCAAACGAATGCCCAAGACTGAAGAACAAGCCAGCCACCAGCGCAATGTGACAGGAAGAACACCCGGCAAACTACAGAGGAAGCCCACAGACCCCAAACAACTTGAAAACGGGGAAAACAGCCCCAAAGGCAACGAAGCCAGGAATCAGCTACGCCAAAGTTGCAACCAACAAAACGACGACGACGACAACAACACCGACGAAGCAACATATTCTCAAGCAGGTGACAAGTCTATTAGCTCAGATAATGGCCTAAAGTCACTTGTAAGAAATCTCAAAAAAAGAAGGCCCGGCACATCCATAAGAAGATGAGTCGGGATTTCAACTGGGCCAGCAAAAACAAGGGGATCGACTCTATAAGGTCATCTTTAGATGCAGTTCGGCGGCTAAGGATTCACCCCTTGTAGAGGCAGCGCAAAAACACACACAACAGAAGACAAAAGCAAGTTAGAAGTCCGCTGAAGAAATAACCACCACGGTTAGACAGCCAAGAAGAAGACAGCTCGACCCTAGCCAGCAGCCATTTAGCTAGGGACAGGAAAACGCGAACGTCGACGATGAGGAGCTATCGGATGAGATGGGGGGTTGGTGAAAGTTCTCCCCGAGATGCAATGCGCTTAGAGCGATGCATCCTGTGAGAGACAGGCTCATTTCGCATGTGTGTATGACTTTTGACCTAATAAACATATAAGAAATAGATAGTGCATATTTCTATATAATTTTTTCCAGCACGACTAACTCTAAATATAGTGAACCCTCCTAATTCTTTAAATTGTGGGTACACCCTTAATGAACTCGAAAACCCGTCACTGTCTACGATGTAAAAGGAGTCTCTGGACCCTGGTTGACCACGGTTCACATTTAACCCACGCCATTTATCTTTGCAAAGTCTAAACAGTTGATATATTATCCACCAGTTAGGGGGGAGAGATCCGACAAATTTGGGGAATCAATTTGAAATTCTTCGGTCGGACGTATATCTATGTGTGTAGGATGCAGGGTGTGAAAAAAAACAGATGGTTCTTAAAGTGTTTTGCATCTTATAAATTTATTCTGAATTCTATCCACTTCTATCGAATGTACTTTTATTCAGATGGTGGTAAATTGAACAAAAAGCAAGTTGTTTTTTTAATGGAATAAATAATTATGATGAAATTGTCAATTGTCATTTTTCATTTGTCACTTGTCATTTGTCACTTGGCAATTGTCACGTAGACACTCTTCCACTTCATTGCCTTGTTCTAGATTCTTTTAGTAGCTACAGTTTTTTTTTAAGTATTTCTTGTACAAACTTTTTTCAGTGACTCTCAATAAGCCAAGGACGAATAAAACGAATCGATACCGTTGATTTCAGGCTGTTGCCTTTTTTCACGCTAATTACCGATAATATATCGCGCGTGTTTCATCAGCAACCACACGGCAGTGTTACCAACATGAAATAAAATGAAAATGTAGCACGGCATATCCGTTTTAACAATTAGACCAATACGAAGCTTTTATCATTACTCATTTGAAGTGTTACTACTTGAAACGGAAGGAAACGTAAAGTGGCCCATATTCCGGATGTAAACGCAATACTAGCAGTTGTGGTTTGTGTGTACTTCCGTCCGAAAGTTACTCTAGATAGATATATATGTGACAATATTTTATCCTTACAATTTTAGAACTAAGGATATTTTTATTTCACTCCTAAAAAACATGCATTCTGATAATAATCTGTAATAATGGATTGTTTGCCTGACAAGGGACAGAACCCATGAGAGATTCCTGAGTAATGTCCATCCAAGGATCAATGATGGAAGGCCCAAATATCCTCCAATGTCTCTAAGTCATTGGAGGATGTTTTATGAACTTAAAATTGACAAAATAAAAGGATTAACGTCGATGTAGACGATGATGATATACTGTTTGCAGTTAGCACCGATCTGTCAAGAAAGATGATTAAAATTATGTTTCAAAACCTCTTCAAATCAAAACGTCTTCTTTAAGCTGGATTCGCGTACTACGTTTAATTTTAACACCAAAACTATATTAAAAAATCACCTATGTCTACAAATTGGCAGAATCTTATAGTTTGAATACAGTTAACGTATGAAAATGAACCTTTATAAGTCACGTACTCCTTAACTAACCGCTAAATGAGTATTCATGAAATGACACTGTTGTCATGTGTCATAACATTTCTTTGTAATAACCACAGAACTAAATACTAGATGTTACCAATAGACTTGGACTAAAAATGGCATTGTGAGTTTAATACAAATTACGAAAATATTTTTGTAACTGATTAATAAATAAGTATTCGGTATAATGATAAGAAAGATATATATTATTATCAATGAAATTGGCAGGATCTTAAAATTTGAATTAAGACATATGAATATGAACCTAGTTCAGGCACGTACTTCTTAACTAACCGCTAAATAAGTATTCATGAAATGACACTGTTGTCATGTGTCATAACACATGTCTTTGTACTAACCACAGAACTAAATACTAGATGTTACCATAGATTTGGACCAAAAATGGCATTGTGAGTTTCATACAAATTACGAAAATATTTTTGTAACTGATTAGCAATTAAGTATTCGGTATAATGATAAGAAAGATATATATATTATTATCAATGAAACTGGCAGAATCTTAAAATTTGAATTAAGACATACGAAAATGAACCTTTATCAGACACGTACTTCCTAACTAACCGCTAAATAAGTATTCATGAAATGACACTGTTGTCATGTGCCATTACATGTATTTGTAATAACCACAGAGCTAAATACTAGATGTTACCAATAGAGTTGTACCAAAAATGGCATTGTGAGTTTCATACAAATTACGAAAATATTTTTGTAACTGATTAATAAATAAGTATTCGGTATAATTATAAGAAAGATATATAGTAAAATTAATACCTATTTAGAGGTACCAGCCGTTTTAGTAACTTAACGTATGCGGCTTCTTGAACCATCTGACACTAACATGAAATCAAAATTTGACGTAACTTCAAAAACGTGACATCTAATAAATTTTTGTTGGTAATTTTTTGTTTCAACCGATTTATTAATAATAAATAAGGATGGTCTTATTCTAAATGGGTATAAAATTTACTATATATTATTATCAATGAAATTGGCAGAATCTTAAAATTTGAATTAAGACATATGAAAATGAACCTTTATCAGACACGTACTTCCTAACTATCCGCTAAATGAGTATTCATGAAATGACACTGTTGTCATGTGTCATTACATGTATTTGTAATAACCACAGAACTAAATACTAGATGTTACTAATAGAGTCGTACCAAAAATGGCATTGTGAGTTTCATACAAATTACGAAAATATTTTTGTAACTGATTAGTAATTAAGTATTCGGTATAATGATAAGAAAGATATATATATTATTATCAATGAAATTGGCAGAATTTTAAAATTTGAATTAAGACATATGAAAATGAACCTTTATCAGACACGTACTTCCTAACTATCCGCTAAATGAGTATTCATGAAATGACACTGTTGTCATGTGTCATTACATGTATTTGTAATAACCACAGAACTAAATACTAGATGTTACTAATAGAGTTGTACCAAAAATGGCATTGTGAGTTTCATACAAATTACGAAAATATTTTTGTAACTGATTAATAAATAAGTATTCGGTATAATGATAAGAAAGATATATATATTATTATCAATGAAATTGGCAGAATCTTAAAATTTGAATTAAGACATACGAAAATGAACCTTTATCAGACACGTACTTCCTAACTATCCGCTAAATGAGTATTCATGAAATGACACTGTTGTCAAATATTTTTGTAAATGAATAATAAGAAAGTATTCGGTATAATGTTAAGAAAGATATATATTATTATCAATGAAATTGGCAGAATCTTAAAATTTGAATTAAGACATACGAAAATGAACCTTTATCAGACACATACTTCCTAACTAACCGCTAAATGAGTATTCATGAAATGACACTGTTGTCATGTGTCATTACATGTATTCGTAATAACCACAGAACTAAATACTAGATGTTACTAATAGAGTTGTACCAAAAATGGCATTGTGAGTTTCGTACAAATTACGAAAACATTTTTGTAACTGATTAACAATTATTTATTCGGTATAATGATAAGAAAGATATATATTATTATCAATGAAATTGGCAGAATCTTAAAATTTGAATTAAGACATATGAATATGAACCTAGTTCAGGCACGTACTTCTTAACTAACCGCTAAATGAGTATTCATGAAATGACACTGTTGTCATGTGTCATAACATGTCTTTCTAATAACCACAGAACTAAATACTAGATTTTACCAATAGACTTGGACCAAAAAAGGCATTGTGAGTTTCATACAAATTACGAAAGAAGTATTCGGTATAATGATAAGAAAGATATATATTATTATCGATTAAATTGGATATTAGGCAATAAATATTGTTTCTACAAAGTTTGAAATGAAGTAAACATTTTTAAAAAAGCACTTAAAATAATGTGATTAATCCAATACTCCTTTAGAAATAAACTTTCCCAAACAAACCTCCGTATTTCTTAATAAATATAATTGCATTAAAGTTACGTAACTAAGAAAAGAAGAAGCAATATTTCTAGAAGGATTTTCTTAACATAATACCTCATCCCATTCGAACCACATAAATAATTTATAACAAAAATTTCCATTTGCGTCATAAAATGGCACATTTTTCATTGGTCACTTGTGCAAATTGACCGATCCTTTCCAGAAAACTATTGGACGTTCAAGCCGGATTCCGGAGAAAGGGCGGAGTCTGTTTTCAACTTTTCTTATTCACTGCCGCCTTATTGCTCGGCTTTCATCCACTGAAAACCTACGGAATACGAGAAAATAACTTCGGTTTTATAGATTTTTCTCTTTTCCGGAGCTTTTCTGGCTTTTGTGGCACTCCACCTGCATTGGAATCACCGTATTCAAGATGTTTGTCTAGCTGAACGAAAATCTATTTGATAGATTAAAATGGACACTTTAATTCACGATAAACTGTTTTCCGTTGTATATAACAGTTAGAAAAAAGGACTTTATTGGTTTTTATGTCGGTTGCTGTTTATTACGTCATTCCAGAAAACTGTTATTTACCGCAAAGAAACGGTTATAGTGAAGGACATGGGAAAAATACGTCATAAAACGGAAAAATATCCCAACATAAAAACAGGGCTAATAAAAAATAATCCATAATTAAAATCTTCCATTTAAAAACAAGCAAAACATTGGTAACTCCTCTTCAAGGCTCACGATACAGAAATAAAGTGAGATTCCATCTTGTTATGAAACTACTTAACAAAATGGGACTGGTAAATAGAACATTCCAGAGATATGTGGAACCCATCATAATCCCCTGTGTTCCTGTTTTGGCACGTGTCTCCAGTACGTCTGATGTTTAGTTTGACCGAGATCTACAAGCACGTGTAGCAGATTTTGATATTCCAAATACTGGTTGAGGACCAGTTAATGCAATTTCAGACCTTAGCTTTGCGGTGGTGGTTACTGTATGAAAAAATGTGACAGCTCTCATTGTTACCATTTTACGTATGGAAACTACACATAATTAGACTTTTATTAACGCTATTCGGAACTTAGTTCACTAAGTTGGATGATAGGACACTAGTAGCCTTCAAATTCGATGGAGTGGGGAGAAAAGGAGAACAGACTTGTATAGAAGCCATCTTGGAAAAGTTTCCAGTGAAGAGCAACAAATAAGGGTTCAAAAATCCTCCAAAATGGCGCTAGCGTAGGAAAGGTGTAGGAAATGAATTTAACAGTTCTAAAGTGCGCCGAGCTCATTTAACATAACCTCTAATATCTATAGTGTTTGTTTCTATAAAACTTTCTAAAATAATTAAAGAATAATGGGAAAATTTGATGTGAAAAGTTGTCCTAGTACCTAGTTCTTATAAAAGTAAGGTACAACTTTTATATGAAGTACCTATTGTAATTATTTTAAGTCTCTTTTACCATTCCCCAAATTTTTGGTACGAATACCTGTGACACTCTGTATATTTATCTAAAAAGATATTTGAAGAGGCCAAAAAATCGAGGCCATGGGAAGCTTATCATTATTTATTTTCATTCCAACCTATTATTTAAACAACCTTCTACCATTCCAATGCAATAAAGAACCAAATAAAAAAATTATTAGATAATTATGAAAAAAACTTTCTACTTTTATCACCTTAGTGGGTAGTTCATTAACATCGTCACATAGAACTGAATCATTATTTTCTTTCAACACTGTAACAACCATCACATTTTAAGAAATTTATCATCGTGACCTGAGATAACCAGATCTAAGGTTATCCGCTATTAAATGTTCATTTTAATTCTTAAACACATGTCTTCATTTTAGATGCAGTGCTATGAAATAATTACAAATAAAAAGACCTTAACAAAGACATTTTCGTTTGTAGTAAATCAATTTGAATAAGAAAACATTGTTTCTTAATTGAAATTAAGAAACTTTTACATCTATTGCATGTACCGATCACAATGGTATTATATTTCTAGCAAACGCCTCCAGAACTAATCATATTTTTCTAAATCTAGGTTAAATATGTGAATTAGAAAATTATCATACATTTACATATTAAGGTTAAATCACCTTCAAGACTAATTTGACGTAAATTTGTACTTTAAGTACAATAATGAAATGTATTTAAAAAATATATACTTCAAAGTACTCTTATACTTATCCTATTGCTTTCAGTGGCGGCTCGTGGTTAATTTGATAGGGGGGTCATGATGTGACCAAAATCTTAAAATACGGAACGCCACTGACCAGCCCCCCGGAGGCCTATTTTTCGAAAAACCACTCCCAATGTCTGCCCAGAAGTCGTTAAAATCGATAAAAAAGCAAAATTTGTGGAGTTTCTTTACAAAGCCCCAGAGGCAAAAAAAATTTTTGGGCCACGCTTGTTTTATATAAAAATAATGCTCTCTTAAAAAACAACCATATTTTATTCATTTCTATACATATTAAATATGAAGCCTTCGATCTTTTGTATTTGCAACAACTTACTACGTCAAAACACAGCTCATTATTCTCGTTATTTCGCTTCAAATGCTCTCCTTCACATCAAAATATAGCGCGACCTGCCACCCCCTCTACTCATCTCTTTTCTAAGCGTGTAATAATCAGCCGACGTAATTCGATTCATCGTCGATATTAAACCATGTAAACTTCGGGCGTGTTTCTCTCATGCCGCGAAGATCGTCAGCGCTCGGCAAATTCAGTTCCCATATAACACCTTGAGGTCAACGGTGGACACCAGCTAATTATTTTTTTAAATTATTTTTTAATGGAGGTCATTGACCCAATGACCTAATGGAGGAGCCGCCACTGATTGCTTTATACATCTCCATAAACTTCTGAAGAAACATTTTTTGATAGCATACGTGTTGAACCAAACACTTCATATGTCTTTCTTTATTATTTTTTCATTTATTCGTTAATAAATCGCTGATCTGTAGGCTTGAAGATTGTCCCGAAGAAGAATATATTTCTATAATTTTCTCTTTGATATACACAATTATTTCCATAGATGAGCAAAACACTGACAATTCATTAATTAGTTTGAAATTTTTCAACAAATATCTCTACCTTGAGAAACATATTGCCTTTTGCCAGATAAATCCAAGAAAAAATATTAAACAGTGCATTTATGGATTGACATAACCTTTTTTGGCGGGGGGAATCTTCAGAAGACCTAGGGAAGGTGTCGAGGTGTTGCTTCCTCTCTCTAGCTAGCCAGGAAGAGTCAATCCACAGCTTCCACTGTCACCAATCAGCCGCCTACCAGCTAAACCCTAAACCACCTCTTCGTCTATATCCCCGGAACCGCTGTAGAGGCATATCATCAGGGATAAAGGGTCGTTGACTTCTCATTTCTCCCCATTGGCATTGCTTAGGTATAGAATCCATCTATGTATCCCTCTCTTTCTTCTCCTTAGTTCTAATGATGTCTGTGATTGTACTAGACAGTTTCCTAAAGCAAACCTCATTTCCAATCATGATCCCGATGAGATTTTCTGGCGTTAATGGCTCTCCCGAGTTGTCCACCAAGTTCTCTCTTTTCTCCTCGAAACGTTTGCAGTAAATTACTGCGTGTTCAGCATCGTCTACGCTATAGTCGTACATGCACGTGTCTTAATTTTGTGGATGAATCTCCTAAACGCCTCATGTCTGCTCAAGAATTGAGTTGGGAAATAATTGTTTGAACTTACAGTTGATCCATGGCTCTATATTAGGAATTGGTCTTTTGGCCCATTGTGCTACTCTTTCCTCCTTGTTCCATAGGTCCTGTCACATTTCCAGTGTAATTTGTCTCTCAGTGGCTTTTCTGAGATTACAATGTCTGTGGAGTCTCGCGCGATCCTTTATCAGTAGCTCAACTGGGACCGCTCCCACTATTATATTTTGAAGGCACAACACACCCTCAGGGTCATTTTCCGCTGAGTTCCTCTTTTTTCGCTCCGAACCTGAGCGCTTCCTCCCATACCGGTGCTGCATACAGCAGGATGGAGTTATTCACTCCAAGTGGCATCCGCCTCTTCCCAGTGCTGGGCCCGCCTATGTTTGGCAAGATTCTCATAAGTATGCTGGCTTTATAGCACGCTTCTCGTATGTGTTTGTTAAACCTCCACCTGTCATCAAAATGGACTCCTAGGTACTTAATCGGCTGTTTGGGGATAACTTCTGTACCCTGCACCTTGAAACGGGTGCTGTCTCTCTTCAGAGGTCCCTTAATTACCATCGCTTCCGACTTATGGCCTGCTATTTCCAGCTCATGATCTTCCTTCCATCTTATTACTGTACCGATGGCGTTGTTACCAATATCTTGTAGTTCCTTGGGATCTCTGGCTAGTTGCTCCCTCTTCTAGCTCTAGCCTCAAGACGCCATCGTAAAGGATATTCCAGAGCGTCGGTCCCAGAACCGAGCCTTAAGGCACCCCTGTGGTCACTTCCATCTTCTTTCCTGGCGAGATTTCTACATACCTGTCTGAGAGGTAGTAACCAATCATGTTGAGTGAGAAAGCCGAGAAATTTCTCTTCTTCAACACTTTCATTGACATAACCTAAAAATGCCGAATCTTTCTTGGAGAATGTGCCTAGTCCCTTTTGTGCATTGAAGTTTTTGCCTAGAAATTCTTTTAGACAGATTATTTCACTAGAGTGTTTTTCACTGGCAACATACCATAGCAATGGCATCTTTTCTACTAAAAAAAAAGTTACCTTCAATTGCCTTGAAAAAATTCCGACAAAATTTCATACCTTCCGAAAATTTTGCCGACAAAATTTTTTCTCTTGAAAACATGCCTTTGTTAAAAGTGTCTGTCCCAGATAATTGTTTTTAAATTGTGAAAAGTTCGAATCGGGTTTTGGATGATTAAACTCGCAAAATTTTTAATGCCGTTTTAAAAATCTTTTGCACGTGGAAACTTGTTGTTGCGTCAGTTCCTTGTGTCCAGAATTTTCATTGGAAACACTGTCAAATTGGTCAGTTTCGTGTCGTCAGACCTGTGGCAATTTATGAACATGTTTTATAAACGGAGCTGACAATCTTATACAATTCTGTTTCTTTCCCAGCTTTAACTTTAATATATTTTTTAAGCTTGCACGACATATGAGTTTTGGGAAGACTCATTCTTTGTCTCTTTCCCCTCTTTCCCTCTCTTCCTCAGCCGCCTTCTTCTTCTCCCTTTCTTAGGCTACACAGCACTCTCTCTCTCTTTCTCTCTCTCTTTCTCTCTCTCTCTCTCTCTTTCTCTCTCTCTCTTTGAAATATGGTCAAAAATTGTTGAAATTTTGAAAAAATTGTCAATAGTTATAAATAAATTTCAAAAATGGTCAATAATTGTTGAAAATTGTCAAAATTTTTCAAAAATTGTCAAAAATTGTCAAAAATTGTCAAAAATTGTCAAAAATTGTCAAAAATTGTCAAAAATTGTCAAAAATTGTCAAAAATTGTCAAAAATTGTCAAAAATTGTCAAAATTTTGAAAAAATGGTCAATAATTATAAAAAAACTGTCAATAATTGTTAAAAATTGTCAAAAATTGTCAATAATTGTTAAAATTTGAAAAAATTGTCAAAAGTTGTCAAAAATTTTGAAAAAATGGTCAATAATTGTCAAAAATAGTCAAAACTTTTGAAAAATGGCCAAAACTTTTGAAAAATGGTCAATTATTATAAAAAACTGTCAAAAATGGTCAATAATTGTTAAAAATTGTCAAAAATGGTCAATAATTGTCAAAAATAGTCAAAACTTTTGAAAAATGGTCAACATTTTCGAAAATGGTCAAAAATTGTCAAAATGTTGAAAAAATGGTCAATAATTATAAAAAACTGTCAAAAATGGTCAATAATTGTTAAAAATTGTCAAAATTTTTGAAAAATTGTCAAAAATGGTCAATAATTGTCAGAACCTGTCAAAAATGCTCAAAAATTGTCTAAAATGGCCAATAATTGTTAAAATTTGGAAAAATAGTCAAAAATTGTAAAAAATGGTCAATAATTGTCAAAAATAGCCAAAACTTTTGCAAAATGGCCAAAACTTTTGAAAAATGATCAAAATTTTCGAAAAATGGTCAATAATTGTTAAAAATTGTCAAAATTTTTGAAAAATTGTTGAAAATTGTCAAAATTTTTGAAAAATTGTCAAAATTTTTGAAAAATTGTCAAAATTTTTGAAAAATTGTCAAAAATGGTCAGAACCTGTCAAAAATTATCAAAAATGGCCAATAATTGTTAAAATTTGGAAAAAAAAGTCAAAAGTTGTAAACAATTTTAAAAAAATGGTCAATAACTGTCAAAAATAAACAAAACTTTTGAAAAATGGTCAAAAATTTCGAAAAATTGTCAATAAATGTTGAAAATTGTCGAAATTTTTGAAAAATTGTCAAAAATGGTCAGAACCTGTCGAAAATTGTCAAAAATGGCCAATAATTGTTAAAATTTTGAAAAATAGTCAAAAGTTGTAAAAAAATTTGAAAAAATGGTCAATAACTGTCAAAAATAAACAAAACTTTTGAAAAATGGTCAAAAATTTCGAAAAATTGTCAATAATTGTTAAAAATTGTCAAAATTTTTGAAAAATTGTCAAAAATGGTCAGAACCTGTCAAAAATTGTCAAAAATGGCCAATAATTGTTAAAATTTTGAAAAATAGTCAAAAGTTGTGAAAAATTTTGAAAAAATGGACAAGAATTGTCAAAAATAGTCAAAACTTTTGAAAAATGGTCAAAATTTTCGAAAAATTGTCAAAAATGGTCAATAATTGTTAAAAATGGTCAAAATTTTTGAAAAATTGTCAAAAATGGTCAGAACCTGTCAAAAATGCTCAAAAATGGCCAATACTTGTTAAAATTTGAAAAAATGGCCAATAATTGTCAAAAATACTCAAAACTTTTGAAAAATGGCCAAAACTTTTGAAAAATGGTCAACATTTTTGAAAAATCGTCAAAATTTTGAAAAAAAAGGTCAACTATAAAAAACTGTCAAAAATGGTCAATAATTATTAAAAATTGTCAAAAATGGTCGGAACCAGTCAAAAATGATCAAAAATTGTCAAAAATGGCCAATAATTGTTAAAATTTGGAGAAATAGTCAAAAGTTGTAAGAATTTTTGAAAAAATGGTCAATAATTGTCAAAAATAGTTAAAACTTTTGAAAAATGGTCAAAAATTTTCGAAAAATTGTCAAAAATTGTCAAAATTTTGAAAAAATGGTCAATAATTATAAAAAACTGTCAAAATGGTCAATAATTTTCGAAAATTGTCAAAATTTTTGAATTATTGTCAAAATTTTTGAAAAATTGTCAAAAATGGTCAGAACCTGTCAAAAATTGTCAAAAATGGCCATTAATTGTTAAAATTTGGAAAAATAATCAAAAGTTGTAGAAAAAATGGTCAATAATTGTCAAAAATTGTCAAATTTTTTTTATTTATTATCCAGATAAGTTATAGCAAAAGATACTAAGCTCACCTTAGACAAAATAAGGAGCGAAAACGGCAACGAGAGAGGGAACGTCGAAGATAAATAAGAGATGATTCTATGAAAAGATAGGAGCAAAAAGAAAAGAAGGAAATGTCCCCCTAGAGAACAGCTTCAGAAGCGAATTAGCAAAGATCACTCCTACAATTCCGTTGGTACCTCCAGGTATGGCCATCACAAAAAAAATGGAAGTTTTGAAAAGGAAGGTTCAACCGTATAGGAAACGATTTGGAAGAAATGAAGAATAAAACAAACGAATTAACGTATGTAAAAGTAAATTTTATTACAGAAGAATATAAATACGATGTGGCAAAAGCTGATGATGTAACATTCACTGAGACCTAAAAGATCATACACTTACCCCCTTACTTCTACTTTGTTCCTGAGAAAATTCTCAGAGACTAATATTAGTGCATTTAGACCCATTTCCTGAAGGAATATCAGGATATCCGCATACTTCAGTTTAGGTAAGTGTCCCTCTCCTATCCAGTAGTCTCCTAGGTGTTGTGCCCTAGGATTCTGTATTGCTATGCATTTAGCAAGTATGGAGTGGAGGTTTCTTCTTCCATTCCACAGAATCTACACTCTTCATGCTCGACTAGCTTTTTGAGTCAAATTTCTTGGTGCAGCCTTACTCAGGTTAAGGCATTCATTTGTTCTGAACTGAATTAAATGATATCGCATTAAAATTAGTTTATTAAAATTATCCTACCTTACAATATCACTTTGTTATTATAAACATTCACTTATTTAAACATAAAACCACCCAATGTCTGTGTTAACAAAAGTACTTCTAGAAATCACTCCCAATTCATTTTTCCCCAAATCCAAACTCAAAAACGTGGAATTTTCAAAAGCTCTAGGATGTATGAAACTTATCAAATTCTCAGATAACCTCAGCATCATCGGTAAATGAAAATTATTAAAAACCCCCATTTCTATTTTCTTCAATTTATTACCACCAAGTCCTAGAGCCATTAAATAAGGCATATTCTCAAATGAACCGAGCTCCAAAGATTCTATTTTATTATAATTCAAAACCAATTTTTTGAAATTAGTACCGCTGAACATACCGCGCGTAACCGACTCCAAACTGTTATAACTTAAAGATAAAATTTGTAAAGTGTCTTCATATAAAGGAAGTACGTAGTTGAAAGTACCAGGTTCTATGCTGTTTATATTATTATGATCCAAATAAAATTCGTCGACTTGTAAATTAGAAAACATTCTTCTTCTTAGACTTTTCAGAGGGTTATTAGTTATGAAGATCTTGTTTACTTTCACATTTTTAAAAGCTTCTGGTTCGATTTTTTCCAAACTTCTGTTGTGGATAACAATTTCCTTGACTGTTGTATCGAAAAATTCATGTTTTGATAAAGTTCCCACTTCCGTATATTCTGTATATTTGTAGTTTTCGTTAAGAAATTGTTGAGTTGAAATTCGGATGTTTTGAACGAACAAGCACAACACTAGATAGTGAAACATTTTGTTACAATGTCTGTTGTTGTAATCGACTGATTCAATTTATTTCCAGCTCGTTATCTTGTACAGGGATGACCTTCTTGTTTTGTTAAATAAATAACCTCATCGTTTATACACTGTGGATTTCCTAAACGTTTTATCTAAAGTGTTTCCATTGTATTTCATAATGTCAAATTGATTGTAACATTTTGTGAACGCTTTACTAAAATATGACAATTTTTACAGGAAACTATAAAACCGAGATGGTTTTTTGTCAATATAGAATTTGGAAATTCATTCACAACAATCATTCCTAAACAGAACTATCTTCTAGGTAAATAGGTTTAATAAGGAAGTTGATATCTATTTGGTCGTTAAGAAGATTACCTGAATACATATTTGTTTTTAATTATCTCAAGACCTTCTAAAAGTTCAAATTAAATAATTTAGAAGCTCTTGAGATAAATAAAAACAAGATTAAATTGAATCTTTTAGAAGCTTTTGATATAAATATAATCTAAATCCATAATAACATAAAATATGTTTTTTCTTACATTTCTATTGTATCTCAAAGAAAAATATATGTATGTATTGTTACGCGAGCTACTGCATTAATATGCTCACTTAGTGCCCCTAGTGAAATCCCCGTATGAGACGACTATGGCTCCTCCGCCCAATTTTCGAGAACCATCCAAAATACGAAACATCGAGAATACCCAGTGCATCCGCCAGAACGTCGAGAGACTTCTAGAATTTCGGCGCGCGAGTATAAATAGGCCACGAGCATCGCTGCAGGCAAAATTAGTCAATCAGTCAGTGTTGATACCGAAGGAAAGTAATCGCGCCTCGATAAAGAGTTTATTAAATGACTCTCATATAAATTATAATTAGTGTGTTTAGTCTATTACATAAATTATTAAATAAGGACTGAATTACATATAAATCTGTAAATATAAATTAATTGTAAATATAAATTAGAATAAACGTTACAGTATATTTATATTCATTAACATTATATATTATACTAGTTTTAATTTATAATAACTCGAAATGTATACATTAATATTTATGTAGTACTATTATATACCTGTATTTAAATGAAATTACACCAATAAATATCTTCAGAATCCATTTGTATTTTAAATTTTGTTAACATAAGTGGAATGTTAAATATAGCAGATAATGGACTGTACTTTCAAATTTGCCGCCACTTTTTCAAATTAGTTTCTTCCAAACGAAGAGATGGCGCTGAAATTTAGGTTCAGGCCTTAACATTGGAGTGACCTATCCATTCGTATATGTGTTAATTACAATTAAATTATGTTCTTGTGCTTTAAACCAACCTTGTTTCTTGTAATAATGTTGTACTTAATTGTATTTTCTGGCCTTAAAAAAAATGGCGTCATCGGGGAAATAGCGCAGATATCGTGTCGGGACACTTTACACTATCAAACGCGCGTTTCGATAACCAAGTTATCTTCTTCAGAGACTGAAGGATTACACGAAACCGTCAATATCTCTGTGATGTTGGGATGTTGTTATGGAAAGGTCTCTTTAATTGGTGGTCTTCCAGGTCACTCGGAGGGTCGTCTAAATGAATCCGATAAGTATTCAGAGGTTCTTTACTGGTATACACAGTCAGATAAAGATCTTGCACGGGGATGGTAACTCTTGGTCGTCCTCTTTTAGGTCCTTCTCTCACGTTTCCGTGGGTAGGTAAGTCATAAGGCCATATTAAGATGATGTCGTCTGCATATCTCATTAAAAACAAGCCAGATAATGTTATGTTATTTTAGAATGTGTTTGAAATTGTTTTGGGATCGCTGAGACTTGAGAAAGATTTTTCGGTCTTTCCTTCTTTGAAAAGAAGGAAGTATAGAGGTATAGAAGAAAAGACGGAAAGCCGACGGACTTGCCATAAGCCGATATGCATTCATTAGAATAGTAAAACAGTGCATTAAGGCTACAAGAATCGGCGAATCTGCCACGGGAAAAGTTGTGTTGTTCTTTTAAGTTCGTCGAGAAAAGAGGAAAACTTTTATGAAGTAAACTTTTCCGCGGAATACTTTATGAGGTGTGTTTAAAGATTTAATTTACATTTTCAGGGAAAAACGTCCTTTGAAAATATATTTATGTATATAATGACAAACAAGATTTTTTTTACGAACGAACTTGTCAATTTGCGTAAATTTACTTTAATTTTAAATGTAATTATGAAAGTTGCAGTGCGCTTTCATTGTTTCCCTCTTTTAAGACAGCCTTTCAAGTCTATTGAAAAATTTAGTCCAAAAAAGGGATAAGAAAAAAATGAGATAGTTCTTCGGAACCAGTAGCAGTGGACAGACCAAAAAGCAAGCCAAAAAGATCAAATATCTTAGACTGGTTACAAAGAATGAATGAATATACCCCATTCTACACCAAAAGGGACCGAAACTACTAATTCGATTTATGTAAAATATTCAAGACATGTATAGCTATGTCCTGCACACCTACGTAGTGGCAAAAGGTAAGAGTCATCTATACAGAGTGAGTATTAAGTAGGGAAAGCCTCCTTCTTCGGGGAAACACATTATTGAGGTATTACCTCACCACACGCGCATAGTGAGGTGGAATCTAGTTGCAGCCAAATATTGTCATTTGGGATATTGTTTTTGTCTGAAAGTTTCGAATAATGAAATTTCTATATTAAAATGTAATTGAAAATACTTACTTGTATTCAGTTTTTGTGGATATTGGGTGTGGGATTCACGCATCCAACGAGTATTGCTACGTGACCAGTATCTACAATTATGACGATTTACGTTTCGATTTCCAAAAAATAATCAGAATTTCTTAAGGATTCCAAAAAATAAAAAATATACAGAGTGATCCATTTGAAATAACAAAGTTCATTATGATTCCGAAAGAAGAAAAGATCTGACAACAATGTAAATACCACCATAATATCGGACATATTGCATACCAAAATCTATAAAAATCGTTTCAGAGATAATTGAGGCGTTCCATACTTAAAACTCACTCTGTATGCTCAAGGTGGGTAGAGTAAATTCCATACCGTCCAATCAGTCTAGTTTCCTGGATAAACAACAGCTTGGAAAAAATGGTAATCATATAATCATCGCAATTTTGGATCATGTTGGTAAATTCTCATTCATAGTATGGAACGGAGTAAACCGGAGTTTTCGTCTTACCGTTTCCCTGTTCTTATATATTTCTCCGCCCATGTTTCAAATTAAGATTCCCATTTACTTTTTTTATCTTCGCCGCAATGAGTTGTCATTCCTGATAAGTAAAACTCCCTCATCTTTAGAAATAAGTTTTGATGGGCTTCGATAGATCAAAGACACTCATAATCGAAAAAGTGCTGATTTTTATTTATACGCTGAAAAAAAATGTAATCGAAAAACCGAAGTAGGAAGAGAATATTAAAAAGATAATTTAAATATTATTATTTTAGAGAAATAAAAAATCAAAATATTGTAGTAACTTGTTATCCAAGTGTGAAGTGCATGGCTGGCCACTGTAGGTAGAGACCAGAATGGAAGAAGAGGGATGACAAGTGACAGGGAGATTGGCGGGAGTTAGACGATCGATGTGTGATGTAATGTTTTATGTGTGTAATAAAATTCATTTATTATAGTTGTTAGCCGTTATTATTTAGTTAAAGTTTTACTTCCTACTCTCTTTAAAACTATAACCTCCAAAAACACATCGGGCAGACTTGACAACATTCAAAAGAAGAATCGAACAACATCAATGGTGTATTATGAGGGTGATAATAATAATAATAACAATAAGTCAGTGAAAGTGTCATTTAGCGGCTTCTCCTCTTTCAACGAAAAATTTGGATTCGTTTTTGTTAGTTAACAAAATGGCTTTTTTCCACAATCCACCCGAACGTTATACGATATAAAAATCTTTGTTGCTGTCGTATAGAAAATAACAGTAAATTTTCCCGTCACCAGTTGTCGCAAACTAGTTGATTTACTGACAATACCATCGCTGGGGCCTGGATAACGCGATCTATTTGTATCATTTATCTTAATAAAGGGATTCTTTGCGGGTACTTTCCCCTCCCCAAAAACAAACTCGAGATACCCCCAATTATTTACTGCCATAAAAGCTTGTTTCTTCATTTGTTATCGTTCATTATGTCGCTTTCTCTTAATTTGATGAATAAACATCATTAAACAATGTTCGGGTCGCTTGTTTTTCTGGAAAATAAGTTTTTCTTTTACATGTCAACAGTGGCGGAGATAGTGCAATACCAGAAGAAACAAAAATTTTAATAAAACTGTTCTTTTTTAACTCCCACTATCTCCTGCAATGTCATAAGACAGTCCGGGCAAAACTTATTTATTTATAAACCGATTTCAATGATTATTCTTGTGTTAGATCCAGTATAGCTCCAAGGTACTTTCATTTTGATTTCATGGTCATTGGACCTTGGACTTTGAAGATACACCAAGAAAACAATCAAAATAAAATAGGAAATGTATACTTAATGATTGATTCCAAAAGACTAACTATGATCAGGGACGTACTAGTATAGCTCCAAGGTGCATCTTTTGCATCTGATCCCACTCAAATGGCAGTTAAAAGTATTATTCAACAGTGAAATCTTAAATCACAACCAAAGTCGATTGAACTGACCCTTGATCTTATTTCAACAAAATGTTCGAACATTTCATTATTATATAAATATAAATTAAAAAGGTTATTGAATAGAAAGTCAAGTTCAAGCGTGAAGTAAGTCAAAACAATAATATGTTTATTCGTTTTATTTGAACTTGACTGGTTATATAAATATGCATTCAATATTTATTATAGGAGAAGTTGATTTAGAGTAAGTCATGAAGAACATTCTATATAGTCGAATGGTCAGAGTAATCTTTAACCATTAAGCATAAGTATGCTATACGGCTAGGTACTTATGTATATCATTAGCAATGGTAAATAGTGTAATGTATTATAGTAAATAAATCAAACCTATCCCAGTGCTAGAAGTAGGTAGTTGTTTCATTCCCTGGAGATGATCCTCCAAGCGACCCGCAACACCACCGATTCAGAGGCCTTTCTACACCTTTAGTCTACCAACGTATCCATTGGAGACACATCCATTACAAAGTTTCAAATGGATCTTATGGATACTGAATGGGACAGACAGAAACTGTACAGACTTAGACACACTAGCAGATCAATTGGTAGATGCAATCTCCATAGTACTAAATAAATATGCTCCCATAATGGGAAAAGTTATCAAAAAACAATGGGGTGATAAAAAATGGTGGACAATAGAAATTGATTCAAACATACAAAATAGGGACCAGTTATATGTATGAAATTATGGATATTTCATTGTTTTTCTTTGCAACCCATTTCATTACTAGTTTTCTGTTATTTTTATTACCTTTCTTTCAATTATTCGTAGTTGTCGCTCTTTCTTTTCGTTAACCACTTTTGTTTTTATTAATAATCTTGATTTTTACTTTAACATTTTTTCTGCTTTTTCCAAGCTATTAATTGCTCCTTTTCGGTCGTTTATTAAGGTACTACAACTTTCATATCTGATAAACGTTCTCAGTTGACAATGAACAACGTTTCGTACAAGTTTTGACATAATGGAGAGATCGCAGCATGCTTTTGTGCCTGAACATCGACGACACACAGAGATTTTAAACCACTTCTTAAACGCCGCCAACTTTGATTAATACGTCCACATCTATGCGGTTTCATCCTTTCGTCTTCGAGAAACTAAAAGTTTTTAAATAGTTTTATATTATTTAAGGTGATATTAATAGAATTTATACAGGGTTATACGTCAATTAAATTAAATAAACACGATGTCTCTTGTAACATGTCTATCGACCTGTTTCGATTTTACAGAATAAATCCTTTTAATTAGCGCTCGTCGTCACTAGCCACATCCAATTATAGTTCTGTGATCCCAAACTCTTCTACCCCGAACGTAAGACAATTGACGTCTGCCAACGGACGCTTCCATTTCTTGCACAACGCCACGTGACACACCCCTTTCTGTTATCGACCGCCTAAGAGGACAGATCATCTTTCGCTATCTTTCATATCTTAAGTATCTATCTTAGGAATTTTGCTGTGGTAAGTTCAAAATCATAATTTATAATTAATAAGCTTCTTCTAAAGTACTGTCTGATATAATTTTCGTATGCATTCTTTATTTTTTTTACAGAGATAGACGAAATTAAATTCAACACGTGGTCATAAACTGTTCTTTTATACTAATATAGTAGTTTTAAGCCAAATATTCTTTTATAATTCACTGTTTTACTTTTATACAAACATTTTCAAGCTTTTTCAGTTGCGAAATAACTCTTTTAATTATAAAATAACATTTTTAAAAATTACTGTTAACCTATAAAATATTCTTTCGTAACGCCAGTGCCGGTTCCATATATTTCCTAAGCACGATATTTTTTCATATAACTAAATAAATAACTTTTTGCTATGATTAGTTTCTTTCGGATCATTAGTATATTTTTTTAAATTAGCCGATAATTGCTATTTTTACTGTTTTAACATGGAACATATAATGTTGGAGAGCTTTCAGTAAATTAAATCAATTTTTTGACTTTCAAATAACTGCCTTCCTTTTCTTTAACCTGAAAAGCTGACCAACATAATGTGCCATTACATTCAAGTTCCTACATATCCCTGATCCACCTGTACTTCTAGGTAAGCACAGCCCCTAGGCTAGGATATAACCCGAGAATATAACCCTAGGCTAGAATATAACGCCGAGGATATAAACCCAAGAATATAACCCTATGCTAGGATATAACCGAAGAATTTAACCGGAGAATATATCCCCGAGAATATAACCCCAAGAATATAGCCAAGGATACAGCCCTAGCTCAAAATACCGTCCTAGCTAGAACTCATCAGTTCAGATCAAGACCTGACTTCTTCTTCAGGAAACAACTCCATATAAGCTAAGTACCTATAAAAGTACAAATTCCTGTTCATTTCCTGTGGCAGAATAAATTGTAAATTTGTGTTGATTCTATTTTTATTTTTTTTCTAAATCCCCAACTATAAAAGTTGAGGGAGATATCGCCCGGGGTAATTTTTAGTAGTTTTTATTATTAACTTATTTCAATTTTACAAGGCGTTTCTACCTTTTCCGCCTTAGTTTTCTTAGTCCTTTTTATCGCCAAAAAGGTAGTGGCGCCCTCAATTTTTACAACCCTTCTGTTATCCTTGTGTGACATAAACTTGGGGTCGAATCACCCTTGAGAGGAGTCTCTAGCCGGAGCCCTTCGAGCTGGTGCCCTGTGAGGTACAGACATTTACCGTTACAAATTGGCGCCCAACTAAAAGCAACCTTTACAGTTACACTCTATGGATAAATCGATGTTCTATAAATGTAGGCCTTAAGGACAGTACGATACTGAGCTATTGTTATCGAATTAACGACTACCTGCTGCGGGTTTTGGTCTTGAAACATCAAGTCAAAACGAAATATCTTGGAATGGAGTATATATGCAGACTAACTAACACAGCACTAGTAGTGAAAAAAATTGGGAGTGGATGAATAATTACTATTAAGTTGGACGCTACCAACTTGTAGACTTCACTTTTTAATAGGAAAGTTGTACAAAAAATAGGAAAAGACGTTTAAATTTTCAAATTTCCTCCAAAAAAAGATAGAAATTGGTGATAATCAAAATAAGTTTTTCTAAAACATTAAAAGTTTTGCTTTTTCATAAATGTCCGAATTAAAAACAAAATTCTAATCAAAAGCCTTTCATATAAGAGCTAAAAGATATGAAAGCTTATGAAAGTTCTTCTATGTTCGCCAGATGTCTTGAGAGATGGAAAAGCTTTCTCTCCACTTTGCGCTCGAATTACACACAGGATTTCTTCTACAGCCGGTGTTTTTATAAAAAAATTTGGTAAAAATTAATAAATATTAATATTCTCATTTTTGGCAGTTCCGATTTTAAAACGTGAGCATCACTTTTCGCTATACATGTAAAAATCGTAGGTATTTACTGCAAAATCAAAATAAAAAATGGCTTTAGTATAGTTCAAGTGAAAATCGTCTAAAGCTCTATCCTCTTCATTTTTTAGTACAGTATGTAAATATATGTTCACTTAGGCGCTAGTAAAAGGCCATTCAAGAATTATGCCGGCATGAGACTTTTCTCAAGGGTGCTTCGGCACCACGTTGGGCGCCAATTTGAACGTTGACGTTCGCTTAAAGTTAAAGCTAGTTAGTTAAAAATTAAGCCGGAATGAGACTTTTCTCAAGAGCGCTTTGGCCCCACATTGGGAGCCCATTTGTAACTTGATATTCACTTAAAGTTTAAGCTAGTTAGTTAAATGCCACTCAAGAATTATACCGGCATGAAACTTTCCTTAACAGCGCTTCTGCCCCACGTTGGGCGCTAATTTGTAACTTGATGTTCGCTTAAAGTTAAAGCTAGTTAGTTAAAGAGAACTCAAGAATTATTCCGGCATAAGACTTTTCTTAAGGGTGCTTCAGACCCACATTGGGCGCCAATTTGTAACTTATATTTGCTTAAAGTTAAATCTAGTTAGTTAAAGACAACTCAAAAATCATGCCGGCATTAAACTTTTCTCAAGAGTACTTGGGCTATACGTTAGGCGCCAATTTGTAACTTGATATTTGCTTAAAGTTAGAGCTAGTTAGTTAAATGCCACTCAAGAATTATGCCGGCATGAAACTTTTCTCAAGAGCTCTTCGTCTCCACGCTAGGCGCCAATTTGTAAGTTGATGTTCGTTCAAAGTTAAAGCTAGTTAGTTAAAAATTATGCCGGCATGAAACTTTTCTCAAGGGTGCTTCGGCCCCACGTTGGGCA
The DNA here is from genome assembly GCA_947563755.1 of Lochmaea crataegi. NCBI lineage: Eukaryota > Metazoa > Arthropoda > Insecta > Coleoptera > Chrysomelidae > Lochmaea > Lochmaea crataegi. Next base: position 70,295,100 of record OX387424.1, read on the forward strand.
CCAATTTGTAACTTTATGTTCGCTTAAAGTTAGAGCTAGTTAGTTAAAGATAACTCGAGAATTATGCCGGCATGATACTTTTCTCAAGAGCTCTTCGTCTCCACGTTAGGCGCCAATTTGTAAGTTGATGTTCGTTCAAAGTTAAAGCTAGTTAGTTAAAAATTATGCCGGAATGAGACTTTTCTCAAGAGCGCTTTGGCCCCACATTGGGCGCCAATTTGTAACTTGATATTCATTTAAAGTTTAAGCTAGTTAGTTAAATGCCACTCAATAATTATACTGGCATGAAACTTTCTCTTAACACCGCTTTTGCCCCACGTTGAGCGCTAATTTGTAACTTGATGTTCGCTTAAAGTTAGAGCTAGTTAGTTAAAGACAACTCGAGAATTATGCCGGCATGATACTTTCCTCAAGAGCGCTTCGGCTCCACGTTAGGCGCCAATTTGTAACTTGATGTTCGCTTAAAGTTAAAGCTAGCTATTTAAATGGCACTCAGAAATTATGACAGCATGAGACTCTTCTCAAGAGCGTTTCGGCCCTACGCTGGGCGCCAATTTGTAACTTGATGTTCGCTTAAAGTTAAAGCTAGTTAGTTAAAAATTATGCCGGAATGAGACTTTTCTCAAGAGCGCTTTGGCCCCACATTGGGCGCCCATTTGTAACTTGATATTCATTTAAAGTTTAAGCTAGTTAGTTAAATGCCACTCAAAGAATTTTACCGGCATGAAACTTTCCTTAACAGCGCTTCTGCCCACGTTGGGCGTTAATTTGTAACTTGATGTTCGCTTAAAGTTAAAGCTAGTTAGTTAAAGAGAACTCAAGAATTATTCCGGCATGAGACTTTTCTTAAGGGTGCTTCAGACCCACATTGGGCGCCAATTTCTAACTTGATGTTCGCCTAAAGTTAAAGCTAGTTAGTTGAAGAGAACTCAAGAATTATGCCGACATGAGACTTTTCTCAAGAGCGTTTCGGCCCCACGTTGGGCGCCAATTTGTAACTTGATATTTGCTTAAAGTTAAATCTAGTTAGTTAAAGACAACTCAAAACTATGCCGGCATTAAACTTTTCTCAAGAGTACTTGGGCCCCACGTTAGGCGCCAACTTGATATTTGCTTAAAGTTAGAGCTAGTTAGTTAAATGCCACTCAAGAATTATGCCGTCATGAAACTTTTCTCAAGGGTGCTTCGGCCCCACGTTGGGCGCCAATTTGTAACTTTATGTTCGCTTAAAGTTAGAGCTAGTTAGTTAAATATCTTCTGTATGTTCCTTGTGGTGTCTCCATTATTCTGTTTATTAATTATTTTGGGAAATTAAACCACAATCTTTTTTATATTTTTTAATTCAACGTTTCGGAATGAGACGTTTCTCAAGGGTGGTTCGACTCTATGATGCACTAGGTTTGTCAGAGGGTTGTCATACTATGAGCTTTAGGGCGCCACTACCTTTTAGACATCGACGAACAAAAAAATTAATTTAAATAAAAGAAAACACCTGAAGTGAGCAAGGTAAAAACACCTCGTAGAACTTTTTTTGGCTCTAAGACAGTCGATAGCAAAAAGGAACCTTGCTCGTGACAGATGACAATTATTGTCTTATGGTCAAGGTTGGAATGAGACGTTGAGCGGGAATTAAAGAAGGATTTGCGATATAAATTTTAGAAAAGTCGAAACAGCTCAATAGACATATTACAACCAGCTAACAATTTTGAAAATGTGTGAACAATTTGGATAGGAATAGTTTCAATAAACATGTTTTTCTCTTTTCAAATCATCTTGGACAGAAAAACTCAGCAAATTCATTCTTCTGGAAAAATTAACAGCCCTGTATATATCTTAACACGTAACTAAACTGCCATGTCTTTATACATTTTTAAGCAGCCTACTGTGTACGATTAATCTTCTTTATATTCGGTATATCAAAATAATTGGATTATTTAATTTTTACGACCACATCGGTTACTAAAAAGAAATGACGAACTGCTGCCGAGACATTTATAACGTCGGTCATTTAAAACTTGACTCGTTTGTCTCATAAATACCATCACACACTGTATATACCGGGAGGCGAACGAAACAGGAAAAATTTAAAATAATCTATAGCCTTGCCAGACTCTTGTATCCTAGTATTCATTGTTTTTTCTTCTTTTTTGCTTCGTTCCGTAACGTATTTTTCCTTTCGATCTTGCAATTATTTAAAATGCCAATTTGGACACAATTAATTTTTATTTCAAAAAATAATAATGTTTCCGTTTCAGATTTGCCGTGTTGAATATTTTCATTTGTGCAAGCTTGAGCCGCTTTTCCGTAAATAAAAAAATATTCTCGAATTGTTGGTGAATTTCGAAACTCATATTGTTTATTTCGCATTCTGGAAACGCAGGCGTCTAATCCAGCCTCTTTAGAAAATAATCTGAGGCATTTTCGCGCTTTCCTTGTTCCAATTTACATTTTCATAGCTTATCCAGATTCTCTACCTGTTCGGGAATTAGTACTGGAGTTTTTCTTTCGTTTTTAATAAGGATAGACTTATAAACGATATAAAATATGATATCATCAATATAAATGACAAATTTAACTGTTGTTTCCTTAGTAGGATAAAGGTAAGTTTGGTAAATGTGTCACAGTATATGGAAAGGTTCCATTTTTAATAAAGAAGTGATATATATGCTTGTATATTGGAGTGTGATATTCACTTAGACCTAAAAGATTGTCCCCCCTTTCTTCTTCATCCGGTCCCCAAAAGGGTGTTTCAGCCCCTCTCATCAATATACATGACAAATTTAAGTGTTGTTTCCTTAGTAGGGACTTTTGGTTATGGTAAATGTGTCACAGTATATGGAAAGGTTCTATTTTTAACAAAGAAGTGATTTGTATTCCTTTCCTCTCTTCATCCGCCCTCAGTCCATCTCCTACCACTATTATTCCTGCCTCTCCTGTATCGTCCAGAATCCATCCCTGCTTTCCCACACCACATCCACTTCCCTCCTAAAAATCACTTCATCCAATATATCATGCGCTATCCTGCATTTCCCTAAATGTATCTGAAACACCCTCCATCCATCCCCTACATTCCTTCTTCCCGCGCACTGCTCTCCCCTTCCTCCTATTTGACCAGACTCGTCCCCTCTGAGGGGTCCATATGGTCCCTCCCATTTTTTTTCCCGTTTTCCATCGTCTTCATCTACTCCCTTCCTTCCCCTACTACATTCTATCTTCCCTGGCTTGTGTCCCCTTTCCCCACATACCCTACAAAGAAAGGCCTGCCGACAGTCTCTGGCCATGTGATCCTCACTCTTACTCCTTTCCTTGACTGTCTTCATCTTACACCCTGCTACTTTATGCCCCTTTATCCCACATCCAAAGCATCTGCCATCCTCTCTACCCCCAATCTAATCTCCTTTTTTCCCAATAAGGCTACCACTTTTTCCCATTCCGACCTCACCGCCGCCATTTTCATCCCGTTCTACTCCGTTCATCTGCTATTTCATTTCCTTCTATTCCTGACTGTCCTGAAATCCTCAGTAGAGAGACAATGTTGTCAAGTCATAAAAAAACTCCTCCTTTCAGAAATGACGCTGTCAAGCTTCAATTCATTAGTCTGCATGTAGTTAGTACGTTAGTCAGTTGTGCTTCGACCAAATAAATAAAAATCATATAATTTACCCCTCCCCTTCTTCAAAAGTATCTATTTTTTTGGAACGCACATTAATTTTCTCAAGAAGGGGAAGGAAAAATAACAAGTGCATGGTGAAAGTCGTCCGAAGAGACCAAAAACTCATGTCAGTTGACAAGGTTATGGCAACCGTTTTTTGGGACTTTTTTCATCTTGAGAAATGTAAAACTATCAATAGCTAATATTAGATGGCATGATTGGATCGATTGAAAGAAGAAATCAATAAAAAATGGTCTCACATGTATAAGTTCCACCAAGTGGATGGAAACGATGGTTAAATTGAATGAATTCCTTCCCCATCCACTGTACTTTCCAGATCTAGCACCCCACGACTACAAGCTTCTTACAGAAGTTTTTTTTTTTCGGGCCGAGATGGGAAACTCATGTTCGAATGGGTCCAGGACCCAAACAGTGTTGGACTCATCCCCAAGGAGATGCCTACCAACCAAACCCACCTCAAACTCGCCGTTACTCCCACCTCGGAATCACTACCCTAGCATACTTCGAGACGGGCGGCGGTCACCTCTCACCCACGCCACCATCTTCTTCAGCACCTCCACCTCTACCTGCTCAAGCCTGTGGAGTTCAATGCTGTCCCCGCTCCCCACTACCCCAAACAGTCGACTCATCAGCTCAAACACCTTTTTCTCATCCCTACAATCTCCCTCCATCCGACAGATCAACTCCTCCGTCTTCACCCTTACCCCATTCCTTTCCGTAGTGCGTACCTCCTTGACCCACTCCATTTCCTCTCCTTTTCCCCCTAGCATCGGGTACCTACCCCTAAACAGCCTCTGTATTCCCTTCTCCATTCCACTGTCTTCCTTGGTCACCCATACCACCTTTACCTTTTCATCCCCTAGAAGTGCTCAAACAACCCTCACAGTAAATGGTTGTCTAGTTCTAGTACTTTTTAGTTGAATCAGAAAGATCTATAGCTTACCAGTGATGCAGCCGATGATGCTACATCAGTTGAAATGCTGTCGTAAAAAATAGGATGCCTTCGATTTAGGACTGGAATTCTATAGGATGACAGGTTCTCTCGCATAAATAATAAAAGTATTTCGTTAACAATTCAATAAACTTTAACGTCGAAAATACATACAGATGGAACGATGAATATAGACAAGCTTTTCAGTATGAAATAGTAATTATTAGAACGATCTTACTCTTTCTTTTGTGGTTTTCAAAGCACTATTCACTTGAAATATAACTTTGCTTCGGGTTGAATCACTATGCAAACTTTAACATCGACTCTTACTAGTTGAGCTAGCCTCGTAAAAACCCAGGGAGATAATGCATTTAGGCGCGAAGTGTGCGTTTGGTCACGCCTACTTCAGCTGCCGAAGAATAATAATAAATATTGCAAGGCGCCGGTCAGCCGCCAGGAAAAGAAAACAAAACGCGATTTTAAACTAAGGTAGAAGTATTTTGGAGGCAGTGGCGCGCTGGTAGGGATTTCGAATGAAAATAAAAGAACTAAAATATAACTCTACAAATTGTTGAACGTGTGGTTTCAACAACCAGAAATATCCAATTATCCCTTATTTTGAAAAGCCTCGTATAATTGAATCTTTATTAAAAAGAATTTAGTGAAAAGGATCTTTTTTTCATCATAAAAAAATATATTTTTTTGTCATACTTGTATCTGTTTCGTAATGAAATATTAGGTAGGTCGAAAAAGATCCCGCAATAAGTAATGCTGTCATAAGCAGTCTCTCTTCTTACATAAATCAAAGGCTTATTAAGTCAAGTGGTTAACGTTCCTTACTCTCTGTAGCGTACTTCACCGAAAAAAAAATTTATAATATATTGCCGTAAAGGCATTTTGTAGACGGTGTGGGGAAGCGAATATGTTTTTAATAGGGAAATAGGGACTAATATAAGTGAAAGAAAAATGTTTAAAAACAAAACTATAAATTATTGTGTTACAGAAATAAAATATTCAGTTATGTAAGACTCAAAAAGGATAAAGTATAATAAAACTCGATAATAATACGACTATCTGAATTTATTCTCTTCAACGTCATGGTTACACATCGACTGCCTATTCCAGGTCACTTTCCTTTTCCGATCCCCTCGACCCTGTTCCAGGAGACGAGATAAACAAAACTGGGTTCAACATTCAAGTGACATGTTTGTTAATGGATCCTGTATAATAAATAAAGTAAGGTGACATATTAATGGGTCTTGTCCAATAAATATAATACTATAGAAATATGAAATATAACAGTTACTTTGTAGAATACAATTAGTTAAAAATAAGGGTTTTTTTCTTGACGTGAGAGATGGCATCTTAACCACTCGATTCGACTCCACACTTTGGTTCTCAGACTGAAGCCAACATTAAAATCCAGAACCACAACAATTTTCGAGCTCAATTCGCTACTACAAGAAGACATGTTCATATAAGTTTGTTTATTATTGTAACGTTTATTCTAATTTATATTTACAATTAATTTATATTTACAGATTTATATGTAATACGGTCCTTATTTAATAATTTATCTAATACACTTAGCACAATAATTATAATTTATATGAGAGTCACTTAATAAACACTTTATCGAGGCGCGATTACTTTCCTTCGGTATCAACACTGACTGATTGACTAATTGCCTGCAGCGATGCTCGTGGCCTATTTATACTCGCGCGTCGTATTTCTAGAATTCTCTCGACGTTCTGACGGATGCACTGGGTATTCTCGATGTTTCGTATTTTGGATGGTTCTCGAAAATTGGGCGGAGGAGCCATAGTCGTCTCATACGGGGATTTCACTAGGGGCACTAAGTGAGCATATTAATGCAGTAGCTCGCGTTACATTATTTTGGCAATTAAACACTCTAAACTAGCTTCTACAAACAACGTTCGATAATATTGTAAGACTATCTTCGATAAACAATATTTTTCAGTGTATTGAAACATTTGTTGATGTTTCCATGTTTGTTGAGGTCGAACGGAGCCGTATGTAAACATCGAGAATTCAAAATTCACTGAAGCGACTTAAAATTATCTGCCTTGTTGCACCTGATATCTCACCCTTCACTTTGTACCTCTCTCCGTTTCTATATCCAACCGCAAAATACCCTCTGGGCAAGCTTTCTACCAAAATATTTACAGATAGGGATATTTGTTTGTTCCTCCAAGGGAGTGGAAAAACGATTCGATTCAATTTTTGGTTATTTTGAAATATTCACCAGGAAATTGACGAGCTGTTGTACTTCCCACAGTTGAATACAAAAACATTGATCTACCTCAAGTGAATTAAAACAGAATCTTTTATACAGAGCGATTCTTTTAAACATCCCGCCGGTTGATTGATTGATTGATTGATTGATTGGTTCGGCAACACCCGCCCGATTCTTGAATCTGTAGGAATTAGATCCTATAGGAATATGATCCACTGCTTTTATTTCCCATAGGAAACTCTATTTTGGCATCCGACTATTGATGGAATGGGGTTTGTCGTTGATGGTTTCTTGTGTTTTAACAAATACACCAATGAAAAAGGTACAAATTATATTAATAACCATAGAGAAATAAAATTTATCTCTATCAATTTCCAATAATGAGGTTATGTACACAATTTTTTGGAAATAAATATTTATATGCAAGAATTTGAACAAAAAATGGTCAGAAATATTGAAGAAAAATTAAAATTTTAACGCCAAAAACTCCCTGAAGGATTTCCGCTGTACGACACTATTTATGTGAAGTTAGCTTCCCACAATTATTTTAGGTTATCATAAAGGCATGCACAAAATTATAATTATAATGAAAAGTTTTACACTATCCAATCTTACCTTAGGGGTGGTTGGATACAGAATTATATTAAAGAACTACCTTTTGTATGCATACGCTGGTTTACAAACTCTAGTGATTGTGCTATTTGTTATTAAATAAATCTACAAGTTGTCCTCAACAGAGGGGAAAGACACCAGGAAACTAAGTTCCTCAGTAGGTATGACAAAATACTCTACTTACAATACTTTTTCCTAAATATATTTGTTATTTCAGTTAAATGTGTTTTCTACTCAAACCCCTGGATTCCTTGATATAAATAAGGTAGGAAGGTTACCTGTTACCGCTCGGGTGCTGTGGTGTGTCCCTCCAAAAGATCTGGTGGTGGCAGACTATATCCTAGAGGTATAGGTGTATACAGGTGTATCCGATGTGATGACGGGGTGCAGATGATGTCGATGTAGGAATGAAATGGAGATATCGATGAATAAAATAAAGCCAAAGAAAGAAATACGAAGCAGAAAGAAGAGAAGAAAGAAGAAAGAGACCTAAAAAGGAGCTTGTGTAAGTATTTGGTAATAATAATTAAATGTTATGAGGGTTGAGTATAGTAAACTGACAAATTAAACTCACCGTAGAAGTTGTGTGGCCTCAAAGTGGTTTCGCCTACGGATGTGGAGACAGGAATTTAAGCTGAGCCAAATTAATATCCACTTATACAAAATGGTAGAGCTCCAACAGGATCACTCTAATAAAATCTAAGCTCACTTAAATATATTTTCCAAAAATCAGCAAAATTGCTAAACCATGTGGTCTATCACGAACCTCACATGGAAGAAAAAAGAAAACCCATCTCCTATCTATGTATGGATGGTCTTAGAAAAAAAGGTATGTTCTTTTCATTTACTTCTTTATTACCAAAGTACTCAACACCAGAGATGCAATTTTAGTAAGAAAATACTAACTCATGTCTAATATTTTGCAATTCAAGAAGAGTTCGTGGAAATGTAACCAACTGATCAAAAATTGGATCCAGCATATCAATCAACTCTCTAGTGACGTCTTTGGTCAAACGGAAAACTTTAATGAAGAGATTTTCTGACAAACACTCAAATGGATCTCTTCTAGACATGAATCTTCTTCTGGGCCTTCTGGCTAATCTTTCAGTCACCTCCAAATTTCGTAGAGCCTCTAGGTGAGCCAATTCATCTAAGTTTGCCATCTCCTCTAATGTAATATTTTAACTTTCTAAACTTCCGAAAAATATTGATTCACGAAACAACGAAAACAACCACGTGCAGCAGATTTTGATATTCCAAATACTGGTTCAGGATCAATGAAAGCAGTTTCAGACCCTAGCTTTGCTAGGGTGTCTGCCTTTTCATTGCCTACAATACCCTTGTGCCCCGGGACCCACTCAAGAGTTACTCTATTATGGTTTGCCAGGGTTAAAAGTTTTTATAAGTAATCCCAGACCAGTCTAGATCTGATCTGGGGACGTGCTAAAGATTTTAGTGCTGCCTGACTATCTGAGAGTATGAGGATCTTTTGGCCTCTATACCCACGTGTCGATAGCGAAGATTTCTGCCTGGAATACAGATGCAAACTTCCCCAACGATGCGTGGATATTGCACCTGGGTCTGGCACCATGGACTCCATCTCCTGTTCCTATGTCAGTTTTAGATCCGTCTGTGTACCACACCAAGGTTCCTTCCTGACTGCATGCTTCCAACCCATCCCAGTTTAGATGGATATGGTATGGTTAGTTATCATTAATTGTGGTCCCGCTGGACAAATTTTTGAGTTTGGAACGCCTGAATTACACCAACTGGTCAATAATAAAACTGAACAGTCATATATAAAATTTGATTTAATTCAAATCAAAAGGACAAAATTACCAGTACAAAAAAATCTTACTTTTCAGCTTATAAAACAGAAATTTCAGGCTTAAACATAATATTATTAACAAATTCTCTACATAATTCAAAACCTAAAAAGCAAGAAGAATTACCTATAAAAGCTCTAATCATAATCGGTTTAATTCCTTTATACAACCCCAACACTCCCTCATTGAACACTAACTCTTTAAAAGCGTCCCTTATCCCATTTTTATAAGTACCATCAGGAGCTGTTTGTATCCTACTCTTTAAAACATCAGCTGGAGCTGCAAGAATCCAGCAAGTCATCCCGGAAAATCCACCAGAAAAAATAGTAGTTAAAACCCCCGGTCGATCCTTTCCGTTATTGGTAAAGTAGGCTTGTAAAATATCGTACACCATAAAGTAAATACCATTAGAAGGACCGTCTCTTAAAACAGTCGCCCACAGTCCTCTAAATATACTGGAAACACCTCCAGATCTATAAAGTTTTCTAAAACAATCCAAAGGGCCGTGATAAAGTTTTTCAGCATTGGTGGATTGTTGTACTTGTAGTAAACATTTTATTCTATCTCCAGGAGCTGTAACTAATCCAGTGAAAAATCCAGCAAAAGTCCCAGCTGCGAATAGTTGTATGTAAGTTGGAGGTGTCTCATCTGTTGGTCCGAACAGTTTTTTACCAACACCAAACCCCATGAAACAAACAGCGTAAATTGGAGCTACATTAACAAGAGGAGTTCCCATTCCTTTGTATAGACACGTCACACCTTCGTTTTTTATAGATTTTTTGATGCAGTGTAACGTTCCTGAGTAGTAAGGAGGTTTTCCAGGTTTTGAAGCTGGCATGGTTTGAAGACGAACTTTCACTGTGTCAAAAGGATGGCCTAAAAGTATGGCACAAATTCCACCGAAACCACCACAAAAAAAGTAGTCAACTAGAGGCACTTCACTCATTTTTATTACACTTTTAAAACTAAAATCCTTTCGATATCCGGCTGTCTGTTTCAATGAAGGTATTGGCAACAAATAGGTATTTATGAAAGTCTCTTTGAACCTTTTGATTCATTCATATGATGCTGGAAAGGTGCCAAATGCTGAAACAGATATTCAAATCGAAATTATTAGACTGGTTAGAGATGTTATATTTTTTTGGTTTTGAAATTTTATAGGAATTTATCTGAAATTAAGTAAAAACTGATTCATAAAAATTGAGGTTATGTAGTGGTATAACTAAGAAAGGACGCCGACTGAATCCAGAGAAAAAAACCCACTCCAATCAAGTTATCCAGTTCCCACATATTTTACTCGGAATTTGACACACAGTTCATTCATTCATTCGTTTGGGTTGTACTCAACAGCCCAGGCACTTGAACTGAATCTTTGTACCATTTCCCATGTTATCTACTTCCATTCCAGAAGCTTCGTATCTTCAATAAAGGCCACTAGTTCGACTGGAGGGATTTTCAGTAGTTGTAATGGTTGTATTAATTCCTCTCCAAAGTGCTTCCGTCTAAGTACTTGTAAGTTCTCGCAAAAGCAGAGTAGGTGTTTCATGATCAAGTTCATATTTTCTGCACATAGGTTCACTATCTTTGCGCAGATGTTTCCTCAGGGTGTAGTGTCCAGTTACCAGGCCGGTAACTGTTTTCAAATGTCTTTTACCCAGTTTCAAAAGCCTGGTTGAGAGTTCCTTGTCTACCTCCTTTGTATGGAGGTGTCAACCTCCATTTGAGTTGGTATTCCCTATCTAGCCCGTTCCCGATTTCCCTTCTTATGCACAAAATAATTCTGGACCTAAGAAGTCTTCTTTAGAGCCTTCTTTAGCTAACTGGTCCGCCGGATGAGCCGGCAGATGATGCAGATTTTTTTCTCTAAGCTATACGATAAATAGTTTCTGAGATACAGTGGGGTACCTCTCTTAATCAGACACTAGGGTACATTTCACCCTCTAACCTTCAAAATATCTTCCAGTGATTCCTCGTTATCGCTTGTGTTGTAGTTACATTATTTTCAATTTCTTTCGATCACTGGTCTATTGGAAGATATAATTAGAATCAAAATCGTTTTGTAGACAATAGTCACCTGGCACACGTTTATTTTTTCAGAGATGTAAAGTTCAAGTTCATTGAATGAAGCATGTGTAGACGACGTAATTATTTGCGGATACAAATCACACCGTTTTTTACGTAATAAATATTTTGTAAAATGTCTATCGACCTGTTTCGATTTTATTGAATAAATCCTTTTAATTACCGCTCGTCGTCACTAGCCACTTCCAGTTATAGTTCTGTGATCTCAAATTTCAACCCTGATCATAAGACAATTGACGTCTGCCAACGGACGCTTCCATTTTTTCCAACGACACGAGGGACACCCCTTTCCGTTACCGACTATCTCCGAGGAAAGACACATTTTTTATCGTTTTATACCTTTCGTATCTTAATAATTTTGCTGTGGTAAGCATACAACTCTAGGATATAAACCCAAGACCTAGGCTGGAATATAAGCCCTAGGCAAGGATACAACCCGAGGATATAACCCCGGACACAGCAGTTCAAATCAAGACTGTCTACCTATCTTCTTCGAGATCTTCTCAAGACTCCGTAGAGACCTGCCTATCTTCTTCAGGAAACCAACCACTTCATATAAGCTAAGTACCTATAAAAGTACAAATTCCTCACTGTTCATTTCCTGTGGCAGAATAAATTATAAATTTGTTTTCAATTCTATTTTTTATTTTTTTTCTAAATCCTCAACTATAAAAGTTGAGGGAGATATCGCCCGGGTGTAAAATTTTAATGTTCTGTTTTTAAGTAATTTTTTAACTTTCTTCTAAATTTTACAAAGCGTTTCTACCTTTTCCGCCTTAGTTTTTTTAATTAGTATTTTTTTATCGACGTCAAAAAGGTAGTGGCGCCCTCAACTTTTACAACCTTCCTGTAATACTTGTGCAGCATAAACTTGGGGTCGAATCACCCTTGAGAGGAGTCTCTAGCCGGAGCCCTTCAAGCTGTTTTACCGATACAATTTTTATACATAAAAAAATGACATTATGACATTTTAGAAAATAGACATTTTGAAAAAGCTTTCAAACGAAAGCGAAACGTTGAAAAAACCTTTTTAATTTATTAAATATAAAATAACCATACCCAAAAAATAAAAATCAAGCGATTATTATAATAATGGTTAAAGAATATAAAATAATATCATAAAAAAACGAAATTGATAGAAAATAAGTGAAACGATTTGTTAGAGAAGTGCATAGTAGTAGTAGTTTACTGGGAAATTAGTTGTTTCAGTGAAATATATTCAATAATAGTGAACGTAGGTATTTGCTTATTGAAATATCCTTCGTTTTTACAACTACACATGACCAAATTCAGCTGGTCAATTCTCACAACATTAAATCACATGCTCGTCCAATTCGAGCTTATTGTTTGTATGATATTAATGTATAAACAACAGGAATCATACAAGTTATTGATCGTTATCTATACTAATGTTATAAAAAGGAAAAAAATTAGTATGTAGTATGTTTGTACCGAATAAACTCAAAAACTACTTAACCGATTTCGAAAATTGTTTTGCCTATCAAAGGCTTTTCATTTATTTGCAATAATTTTCATCTACTAAGGGAGTACAATAAAGCATTAAAAGGGATTCATTTTTTCGCAAAAATTTCCTTCTGGGGGAGACTGAGGGTACATTGGACAGTTTTGGACATTTTTTTCTGTAGGTAGTCCACCTTCACAAAATTTTCGGAGATATTTTTTCAGCCCATCAGTAACGTTATTTTGTTTAAAGGCTATTTCTAAACCAAGTACTTTGACTTTGGTAAGGCTTGAAAAACTAGTAGGCAATAGTCCACTCTATCCTCAGATCTGGGACATGCTAAGGGGATACCTTGGACATATGCTGATTTAACTGAAATTTGTTATTTAGAACCTAACAAATCAAAAAGATATTTATTTCAAAACCAGTAATCACAAAATATACATTATATAAATAAAAAATATATCACATACATATAGAACTTACTTTAAAATCTTTGTGAGGAATTTCTATAACATGAACATTTCCAACAATAATCCAGCAACTCAACTCCAGGAATGTACCCCTGGAAGTGGGAGAATGGATACTCAAGATGCTCTCTAGTAGAGCAATAAGTATCAATGTAGAAGACAACATAGTGAGAGGACTGGTCATGACGGGATGTCCACAAGAAGGGGTCTTATCACCCTTTCTTTGGAACATAGTCCTGGATACCCTGATTAATCACCTCAGCAATGATGGATTCTATACAATTGCATACGCAGATGACATAGTTATCTTGCAGACCGGCCAATTTGATAACACACTATGCGATAGAGCGCAGGATGGGCTGAAATTAATAGAAACATGGTGTAACTGTCTATCAATCCCAAGAAGACTGAGATGGTCCTTTTCACCAGGAAAAGAAGACTATCGGCATTAAAACCCTCCGAAATCTTCAAAAGTACATTAAACTTCTCTGAAGAAATACCTTGGTATTACCCTCGACAGGAAGCTAACATGGAACTCCCACCTACGAAGCAGAACAAAAAGAGCATATGTGGCTTATGAGCAATATCGGGGGACAGTGGGACACACATGGGTTCTTTCACTTGTACATTCACTGCAATCATAAGACCTATGTTAACTAATGGAGCCATTGCATGGGGACCGAAGGTTCTACAATCAACGGCCATCCAAAAATTATATCAAATACAGCGAATGGCTTGTTTAAACATCACAGGAGCCATGAGAACAACACCAGCCGCGGCAATGGAATTAATTACTGGTCTGACCCCTCTGAACTTGTGCGTTGATGGCCATGTTACGATTGCGCACGGCTGGTGTAAACCCCGAGGAACGAGTGGGTCTGTTGGGATTAAGCCTTACTGCACTACCTCTGCTGCAGGCGCTCAGTGATGCAATTGACTCCAAGTTTGTGTTTAACAAATGCTATGCGCAAATACACAAACGGCCCAAAAACCCAAGAAGGCTCAGGATGTCGAGCCTACTCCAGATCACTAAGCCTAAAAATTAAGTGGGGAATGGGAAAAAATACCAGCGTGGTTCAAACAGAACTGGCTGGTATCTCAATTGCCACAAAAGAACTTGTAACATGTCTATCGACCTGTTTCGATTTTACAGAATAAATCCTTTTAATTAGCGCTCGTCGTCACTAGCCACATCCAATTATAGTTCTGTGATCCTAAACTCTTCAACCCCGACCATTAGACAATTGACGTCTGCCGACGGACGCTTCCATTTTTTCCAACACCACGAGAGACACCCCTTTCCTTTCTGTTAACGACCGCCTAAGGGGAGAGATCATCTTTCGCTATCTTTCATATCTTAAGTACCTATCTTATGAATTTTGCTGTGGTAAGTTCAAAATCATAATTTATAATTAATAAGCTTCTTCTAAAGTACTGTCTGATATAATTTTCGTATGCATTCTTTATTTTTTTACAGAGATAGACGAAATTAAATTCAACACGTGGTCATAAACTGTTCTTTTATACTAATATGGTAGTTTTAAACCAAATATTCTTTTATAATTCACTGTTTTACTTTTATACAAACATTTTCAAGCTTTTTCAGTTGCGAAATAACTCTTTTAATTATAAAATAACATTTTTATAAATTACTGTTAACCTATAAAATATTCTTTCGTAACGCCAGTGCCGGTTCCATATATTTCCTAAGCATGATATTTTTTCATATAACTAAATGAATAACTTTTTGCTATTATTAGTTTCTTTCGGATCATTAGTATATTTTTTTAATTTAGCCGATAATTGCTATTTTTACTGTTTTAACATGGAACATATAATGTTGGAAAGCTTTCAGTAAATTAAATCAATTTTTTGACTTTCAAATAACTGCCTTCGTTTTCTTTAACCTGAAAAGCTGACGAACATAATGTGCCATTACATTCAAGTTCCTACATATCCCTGATCCACCTGTACTTCTAGGTAAGCACAGCCCCTAGGCTAGGATACAACCCGAGGACATAACCCTAGGCTAGGATATAACCGAAGAATTGAACCGGAGAATATAACCCCGAGAATATAACCCCGAGAATATAACCCCAAGAATATAGCCAATGATACAGCCCTAGCTCAAAATACCGCCCTAGAACAGAACTCATCAGTTCAGATCAAGACCTAACTTCTTCTTCAGGAAACAACTCCATATAAGCTAAGTACCTGTAAAAGTACAAATTCCTGTTCATTTCCTGTGGCAAAATAAATTGTAAATTTGTGTTGATTCTATTTTTATTTTTTTTTTTTCTAAATCCCCAACTATAAAAGTTGAGGGAGATATCGCCCGGGGTAATTTTTAGTAGTTTTTATTATTAACTTATTTCAATTTTACAAGGCGTTTCTACCTTTTCCGCCTTAGTTTTTTGTAGTTCTTATCGTTAAAAAGGTAGTGGCGCCCTCAACTTTTACAACCCTTCTGTTATCCTTGTGTGACATAAACTTGGGGTCGAATCACCCTTGAGAGGAGTCTCTAGCCGGAGCCCTTCGAGCTGGTGCCCTGTGGGGTACAGACATTTACAGTTACAAATTGGCGCCCAACTAAAAGCAACATAAACCGTTACAAACTAACCAGAAAAGGAATTTCTGGCATAAACATAATAATCTGCACTGACAGTAGACAAGCCCTATTAGCCTTGAACAGACAACGTGTTACATCAGGGCTAGTATTAGAAATTTAGCTAACGCCTTGGTAGATAACAATATTATCCTGAGATGGGAGTAAAAGTAACCGCATTGCCGATTCTTTGGTGTCCACCGTTGACCTCAAGGTGTTATATGGGAACGGAATTTGCCGAGCGCTGACGATCTTCGCGGCGTGAGAGAAACACGCCCGAAGTTTACATGTGATGGGTCAAAAGCCCGGTTTAATATCGACGATGAATCGACTTACGTCTGCCGATTATTACACGCTTAGAAAAGAGATGAGTAGAGGGGTTGGCAGGCCGCGCTAGATTTTTATTTAAAGGAGAGCATTTGAAGCGAAATAATGAGAATAATGAGCTGTGTTTTGACGTAATAAGTTGTTGCAAATACAGAAGATCGAAGGCTTCACTTAAATTTTAAAAAGATTTAGACTAATTATCATTTAATTTAAGTTTGTCATATTTAATGTGTATAATAAAATATGGTTGTTTTTTAAGAGAGCATTATTTTTATATAAAACAAGCGTGGCCCAAAAAAATGTTTTGCCTCTGGGGCTTTGGAAAGGAATTCCACAAATTTTGCTTTTTTAACGACTTCTGGGCAGAGTGGGAGTGGGAGTCGGGGGGCTGGT
The DNA here is from genome assembly GCA_947563755.1 of Lochmaea crataegi. Classification (NCBI taxonomy): domain Eukaryota; kingdom Metazoa; phylum Arthropoda; class Insecta; order Coleoptera; family Chrysomelidae; genus Lochmaea; species Lochmaea crataegi. The sequence continues at coordinate 70,311,738 of OX387424.1, forward strand.
CAGTGGCGTTCCGTATTTTAAGATTTTGGTCACATCACCTATGTTTATTCTCTTCAATATCTTAATTCTGTCTAAACTCAAAATGTTGATCGAACCGACCATTCTTCTTTTGTTTAGAAAACAATAATTGAATAAATTACCGAATATGCGTATACAGCAGTATCCACATACACAAGTAACCCATTTTATTATTGCGTTAATAACAATTTTATAACAATATTAATGTCACTATATGTTTATTAAATATAATTATTTATACAGTGTGATATAATTTGGACGGCCATCCTTTCTATGATAATGCTATTTATTTATATTTATTCTTATACTACAGTTCAATGACGAACGCACAGAATTTATATGAATCACCATTATTTCCAGCCCCTGGTATTATATACAGATATTCATTTGAAAACACTCTGGAATTCTTTATATTTTTATTGTCCACACTTTCAAAAACACAATTTCGAGACGATAAACTTTTTTTAACGTTAAAAAAATATATTTACATTCAAATGTAATTCACATTAAAATATTCAAATCGTTCGAAAAATAAATTTCTTTGAACAAATCCGCCTGTGATACATCCCATTTGCGTATCTGGTGAACAATAATATAAAGATCGTTTCTCTCGCGAAAATTCTTTATTTGTATCAAATGAGAAGGAGCCACACAGACAAGAACAACGAAGTCAATAAAGAGTGGTAGCGTAGCGGTGAAATTGCGCGCCGTGCCCACCTCTTGCATAAAGTCATGAGGTTCATCTCGTTTGATTGAAATCCTCTCTTATTTCTTGTGTTTCTATTGAAAAACCCCACACTCCATGACTTCATTGTTTTAGCGTTGGTTCATGCATACTTTCATGCGCCCTCGCTATCTCTTTCTACCTCTTTCCGTGAACTTCTACCGATGCTTTTCAAGACTAATGGAATGAATTTCAGTAATTGATCTTATATAACGAGATATTTCATAAAAATCGTTATATTTACATAATTTATATAAAAAAACGTAGAGTCCAGTAGTGAAATCATCAATAAATGGCTCATGGAAAGCGTGACGATGATTTATGCAACACTATATACGCTTCATTGTTAATTGTGCTGCATAACCGAAAGTATTGTGTGTTGCATAATCAACAGTATTGTGTGTTGCATAATCAACAGTATTGTGTGTTGCATAATCAAAAGTATTGTGTGTTGTATAGAAGCGTAACGAAAGTGTTCAACGCGCCTAAAGAAGTTTACACTTCAAAAATATATACTTCAAAAAGCAGCAACAAGTTTTTAAACAACAACCTATTGGATTTTGTGTGACACTTCTATACCATAGACTACTTATATACAGATAGATGGGACACTTCCATGTTAAGCTCTGGACCCGAGTTTCAGCGCCCCTATCGTCCGGGAAGAATCTAATTTGAAAATATATGAATTTACAATATGGTATTTATTATTTCACTTATGTTAACAAATATTAAAATATAAGATGTTATATGAACGCCTAGAGATAAAGAAGGCTGAAGGTTATGAATGCAACCAAAATTTATATTATAACATTATATGCAATAGGCAACACTTCACGACAAAGTGTATAACACATTGCATAGTTACAAGAGCTTGTTATTCGCGCCATCTATACGCTTGGAAGAAACTAAAAAACACTATTTGGCCCAAAGATCATGGAGACTAGATATAAGCAAATATGGAGGGTAGAAGGAAGGAGCACCATCTGAATGTATTAAAAAGTGTCCATCGAAAGGAAGCAAATTAAGGTGGCGCCATAGTAGCAAGTGTAAAGATTTTAAAAACTGCGCCATGAATTATTAGAGTAAGATACAAAATTAAAAAAGTAAATACTACGTAAATAATTGAGATTTTAAATACTCTATATTTCTCAATTACACAAGTCACGAAAAATACTAAATTTCTCAACCCAGCACACTTCACTCGGTTTATAACTCGGTTTATAACTCGGTTTATAACCCTAAATTCTCATCATTTCCATTAGCTACACGAGCGCCATTTCGGTGAATCTTCGAATTATAATTTGCTGTTTACTGGAGGACACTTTTTCAACTTGACACCCATATAAGATGGTGCTCCTTCCTTCTACCCTCCATATAAGCAAAGAATACACCACCAAACAAGAAGCGAAGCTGCTTAACCTTTTTTTGTATGCGCATGTCTGAAAGGCGGCATTTTTATAATAAGACACTTGTCATACTTCACTTTGTCGACCAATTATATCACCGATATTTTAAAATTTTATCATTTTCTCGTACATTTTTGTTACCAAAACATCAAAGAGATTGCGTCGGGCTTCGCTTCTTGTTAGTTAGTGTATTCTTTGATATAAGTCTCCATGGAATTAAGTCTTTCTACAATAACAATAGACCATTCCAGAATGACGTCACTGACAGGTCGGCCATATTGTGCTGGAGGACACACAGTTAGACTTTAATTAATAATTAGTTCTTAAAGGTATCTATAGCTTTGTTCCAACTGGCGTAAGAACCGTTTTTGGTATCGTTCGCGCAAGTACTGTATTTCTTTCACGTTCCCACTGATTATAGTATCGTTCTTGGGAATGCTTGGGACGGTATACAAACTGTACCTTCTGGAAGGGGTGATAAAGTTGATGTGTCTATCCCAAAATCGAGTTTGCGCACTATACAGTACTCGAAACGATTCCAGTACGGTTCATAAATGCCAGTTGGAACAAACCTTATATGTTTTAACGAAGGGAGGCGACTATTAAATTGATCTTGACATTTTATCGAAGGTCAGTTAGTGTATCTATATCAGTCAATTTTTGTTCATAAAACACAAACACACAAGGTTCAACTCATCGACTCGGTTGTCCTCCAGCACAATATGGCCGACCTGTCAAAGTCTTGTGATTGGACTGATGTCGTGCGTTGGTTTTTGTTTACATCGTCAGCAGCTTAAGTTTGAATTCAATAAAGTGATGTAATTTTTGATAATTTTAATCTAAACAAACTTAGAACGTCTTGAAGTACGCGTAGTCTTGTTTGCAGTGAGGCCGTATGCTTCCGATGAAATTTAGTGTACTCGTTTCAAAAATCAAAAATAAACTCGTAAGGGAGGTAGGGAGTACTAAATGGATGTATATTTTCAATTATTTTTTAAATCAAATAATCCCTTTAATAAAATTTTCCGGCCGTCTATCTGTGGAAATTCTTAAAAAATATTAAGTATCTCCAGGAAGCAGTCGAAATCTTTTACAGACCGTTGGGGCTGTCATCTGAAGATTGTTACATATTTTCTCTTTTCCACCCTACCAGATTCTAGCTAAAAATTATACTTTATGCCATGACCAAACGATCTGGACATCTCAGTTATTACGAACTCACTCTTTTTGCACCCCACACCCCCTCATACATTATGTATTTTAGAGCCCTCGACAACGTCCTACGGTGCTTTAGATATATAACTCGAAGGAAATTATTTTCAGGGCCGGTGGAGAGGCATTGCTGGATGCCTTGCTCTATAAAAAACCACTTGGAGATTGTGCACTTACAAGGGAAAAATATAAAAGATGCTACACTGGAAAAAAATAGAGTTTTCTTTTCGTTACATTTTTATAAACAAATTTCAAGAAAATTACATATTTTATGATACAAAATGTGCATAAATACCATGTATAATAACATATAATAACAACTTTTCCATCAGTCTTATGAATACTTAGGCCAACTCACTCTCTTCTCAAAGAAAACATCCAATGAGACAATCAGAGAGGGAGCTATTCTTTTGATATCGGATTTTAATGAAAAAAAAAGTCGAATGGCCTATGGGTCGTGTGGTCCAAACAATTCCTGGACGTGATGGAATAGTCAGATTGGTCAAACTGAAGAGGAATTGCTGAGACCCAACGAGTTACTTTACTAGAAATGAAAAATTTTAAGCAGATCACTACAGACAGCAAAAATTGTTTGTACAGAAAACGAAGAAGATAAGCTGAAGAAAGAAGAAACCAATTTCTCGAGAGCCTGTCGTTACCACAACAAGATCTGGAAGACACATAAAAGTTCCAGAGACATTAATTCTGTCAAAATTTTGAAGAAATAATGACACAAGGTGGGAGAGTGTTGTAGAATTATTATACTTTTGACATTTTATATAATTTAATAATGACGTTTTAAGTTTTGATATATTTTGTCTAAGCGGAGTTTGAATAGAAGGTAATCCTGTAATGGGTAGTTAATTATTTAGGTTAGAATTTATGCTTATTGTTAAATTATAGGTTATTAACTTTAGTATGTATGTGTTTAGTTATAATAATTATTGTAATCATAAAATATATCGACTAAGCAGTTTGATTATAATTTAATAACGATATAAGTAACAATTGCAGAATAAGCAGACACGCGCTAGATTGAAAGAATGTGTAGGCTGTAGGCTGCAATTGTTGCTTTGGCTTTTTGGTCAGAGTTCAAATTAAACATTTGTCGAAGAAAGATGTGTTTTATATAAAGAACGTCAACCCTAATTAAAATAAACCTAAACCGAATAATTTAACATTATTAGAATCCTTTGGAAGGAGATTTGGTCGTTTATTTATCATACACTTTATTAGTGAACTCTACGAAACTGAAGAAAATTCTGCTATTAGGTGGGTTCATTATGATTTATGTTGCATCAATTATAGATATAGAGACGACCCCTTCCTCATTTCGAAGCTTTAAAATTAGATATTTTGATATTGTGTAATAAAATTCTTAAAACGATGCATTTGGTAAATTGTTTTTTCTTGTTGGATATCGTATACCTACAGCTATTTTCCAGTAAAATTGAATATAATAAAGAAGCGTGCATGTAAACAGTTCGCCGCAATAGTGGTCATTCGAAAAATGCCCTTCCAATAAAAAATAGTACCTTAGAGAAATTCAAACCAAATATGAATTTAATAAAATTTCTCTGTAGGGATGGACACGCCAGTCCATATCTTTTATATTCACAAAGAATACGGTTTTACGCAAACATACCGTAGACCCGAAACAGTAAAATCGTTTAATAACAGAGAACTATTCCAGTGGCGTACTGATCGGGGATTACAAATACTATAAATCATTTTGTCGAAAATGTCTCCGGTTTTCTGGTTCACTGGAGATTTAGGCGCTGGAAATTGTATTAATGCGAGTTTTAAGCGCTAGGAATTGGATTAATGCGAGTGTTAAGCACTGGAAATTGAATTAATGCGAGTTTCAAGCGCTGGAAGTTGAATTAATGCGAGTGTTAAGCGCTAGAAATGGGATTATTGCGAGTGTTAAGCGTTGGATATTGAATTAGTCAGAGTGTTAAGCGATGGAAATTAAATTAATGCGAGTTTTAAGCGGTGGAAATGGGATTAATGCGAGTATTAAGCTCTGAAGATTGAATTAGTCCGAGTATTAAGCGATGGAAATTAAATTAATGCGAGTTTTAAGCGGAGCAAATTGGATTAATGCGAGTGTTATGCGCTGGAAATTGAATAAATGTGAGTGTTAAGCGCTGGAAATTAGATTAATGTGAGTATTAAGCGCTGGAGATTGAATTAGACTGAGTGTTAAGCGATGGAAATTAAATTAATGCGAGTTTTAAGCGGTGGAAATGGGATTAATGCGAGTATTAAGCTCTGAAGATTGAATTAGTCCGAGTATTAAGCGATGGAAATTAAATTAATGCGAGTTTTAAGCGGAGCAAATTGGATTAATGCGAGTGTTATGCGCTGGAAATTGAATGAATGTGAGTGTTAAGCGCTGGAAATTAGATTAATGTGAGTATTAAGCGCTGGAGATTGAATTAGACTGAGTGTTAAGCGATGGAAATTAAATTAATGCGAGTTTTAAGCGGTGGAAATGGGATTAATGCGAGTATTAAGCTCTGAAGATTGAATAAGTCCGAGTATTAAGCGATGGAAATTAAATTAATGCGAGTTTTAAGCGGAGCAAATTGGATTAATGCGAGTGTTATGCGCTGGAAATTGAATAAATGTGAGTGTTAAGCGCTGGAAATTAGATTAATGTGAGTATTAAGCGCTGGAGATTGAATTAGACTGAGTGTTAAGCGATGGAAATTAAATTAATGCGAGTTTTAAGCGGTGGAAATGGGATTAATGCGAGTATTAAGCTCTGAAGATTGAATTAGTCCGAGTGTTAAGCGATGGAAATTGAATTAATACGAGTTTTAAGTGCTGGAAATTGAATTAAGGCAAGTGTTAACCGCAGGAAATTGAATTAATCCGAGTATTAAGCGCTGGAAATTGAATTAATGCGAGTGTTAAACGCTCGAAATGGGATTAATGCGAGTATTAAGTTATGAAGATTGAATTAATGCGAGTTTAAGCGCTGGAAATTGAATTAATGCGGGTCTTAAGCGCAGGAAATTGAATTAATCAGAATATTAAGCGCTAGAAATTGAATTAATGCGAGTTTTAAGCGCTGGAAATGGGATTAATGCGAGTATTAAGCGATGGAGATTGAATTAGTCCGAGTGTTAAGCGCTGGAAATTGAATTAATGCGAGTGTTAAGCGCAGGAAATTTAATTCATGAGAGTAGTAAGCGCTGGAAATTCAGTTATTGCGAGATATAAATGCCAAGTTAGAGATTTTACTTGCTCTTCTCCAGGTTTGCTGTCGAGCTCAAATGCATTTATAAATCGCGTAAGACCGTTTTGCGGGTTTAAAGAAGAAAAGGTAAAATTGGAGGAATTGCATCTGCATTCTATTCATTTTCCAGATTTGGCCACCAGCGATTTTCAACAGTTCGTAATTATTAAAAGAAGCAGCAGTCACTCCAAAAAATCTTTTAGTAGAATTAAGAAAAATTATATTTCGAATATTTTTTTTATGAAGAATAATTTGAAAGATACGTTACTGGAATAGAAACGCGAATAGCCGTATCGTTGAAGAGCGGTCAGTGTTATATCGCTAATAAAATTGAATTTTTATATCGAATTTTTGCATTTTATAGCACCTGCTATTGAGAAAACTCTCGAGAATTGAAAACTTACGAATTCAATTATTTAAATTTTTCAACAATCGAAAAATGGAAACGGTATTACGAGTATTAGATATGGAATTTTTCGAAACGTATCTCAACAACTTCAACATTATAGAAGCTAGTTTTGTTTTAGCAATTCCTTAATTGTACTGGCACTTTCTCCTTGAAGTATATTCTTGTTTTCCATAAATTTCCTTTTTACAGAACCTCAACGGCTAAGTTAATGACTTGGTAGTTATTAGCGCCATCTATACTCATCTCAAGAAATTATATAGAATCTTTTATAATAAAAAAAAAGAGAAAAATTGTGGTTTTCAGTAATAAAACGTTTTAAACATCGCCCGTAACGAATGTTTATGTAAAATAAAGCCGAAATAATTTTCATTGCGGATTCCCTTCTACATCCTTCTTGCTACACTATCTTCACATCTAATTTAAACGGGCAGTTTTCAAGCAATAAAAATGCACGCCTTCTGGCCTTGTGAAAAACCGTCTTTTTATTTATGGCCACTTCCAGTTCGTTTCGATATTTTTACTAAGCGGCACAACGAAGGCATTTTCTATGGAAAATTCATTCGAAAATGGAAAACTCTTCTTTAAAACTTAGTTTTTTGGGTATTTTGACGTCTTGAACGTACTCTCATAATATTAGTTTATTCTCAAGATGACGGTTTCCATTTCCCGAAATTTGACATTTTCCTAATACCCAGTGTGAACAAAGCTATTCAAACTTCTTCTCTTGGGCTTTGAGCAGTATAAAGAATACTTGTTAATTTATCAATTTTTTTTGTTAAGATCAACAAATTGTTTTCTTTAAAACTCTATTTGTTAGTGCCGCTACGCTTATATAAAGAATCGTATGTTAACCGGAAAGATAAGTTTTTCTTTCTACCGAGAAATTTGTTACAATTCGCATAGCATTTATACACATTAACATTTGGGGTTATTTATTTCGTCTGGCCCCTTTTAAGTCTGACCCGTTCTTTATGACCGTATTCACTCTTCTCTATTAAAACGATTCAAGAAAATGGCATAGCTAACTTTTTTTTTGAACGAGATTGTCTAATTAAGTTTTCCGTTCAAATTTTTTCTATTCATTCGTAAAAATCGGTAGTTTAGCGATTCCAAATAATGAGTTTAACGTTTAACGCCCGATACTAGCTCCATGGTTTAACGTATTGCTTACATGTCGACACTGCGAAAATCTTTCTAGTGATTTTTCGGTTTTGGCTTTGTATCGAGTGACAGTGACATACTTCAGTCTAAGATAAAAATGAAAATTGTCACTAATCAAAAAGCAACAATATTGGTCTTTTATCCATAGTTAATCACGTGACTTTAGTACAGCTAGTTTCCGCCAGATTATTTTGCGGTTATAATTGAACGAGACCTATTTTCCCAACCCCCCACTATTTAGAATTTCTGTCAATTTCTTCAAAGTCATAACCTTATTTTTTCTTGGTTAAAACAGATCCATTGGTTAATTTATCGAGAAAAGCAAGGATAATTATTGAATAAGCTATACAGTGTTGAAAAAATGGCTTCTTCAATAATTTTTCTTGCCCTTCTCGATAAATTAATAAATAATCTGTTTTAACCAAGACAGAAATTCTAAATAGTGGGAGGTGCCGGTTGGGAAAATAAGCTATCGTAAAAGGAAGGATAGTTTTTCATTATCCCCCCTCTCGATGAGAGCGGGCCGCTATAGGCTTTCCACAGACTCTTCAGCCAACATTGGAAGGAATAAGGATTTTTGGTTCAGGGGTTGGGAGTGGAGGGAATGGTGAGAGGTGTGTACTGACCCAGCATTCGCCTATTGATACGAGAAAACCTCTGAAAAAACTCATAGCAGGTCAGGCGGACCTGGGATTTGAACCCCGGTGCTTCCGAATGCAAGCCGAGAGCGTAACCACTCCACATTTTCTTCGTATCATTGACACTTCATTATTTATAACCTTTTTCACCGAACACTTTCTTATTTTAGTGTTTCTATTGGTTGAAACAGGCAATAAAATATTGCCGACTATATAAAATAAAATATCACATCACGCTGCGCCACGGCCACTGTGGTAGCACAATAGTGCCTTAGAAGACATGCACTTTTCACCTGGTTGGTTATTGTTTGACGTACAGGTTATCCAACATTGGTGCGTCGTTGTCAACTACCAGTTTACTCATGTTTATAAAACGCATTCTTAATGAACTGTCAACTATTCGTTGATCAACTGGAGCTCCCAAAGTGCATGAATTTATTAAGGAAGTTAAAAAAAGAACTCGATTAACTTTAAAAAGAGTATATACTCAAATAAAATATATAATACTAGCTATAACACAATAAATTAAAAAAAAGATTTAATCGCTGGAAATTGAATTAATGCGATTGTAGAGCGCTGGAAATTGAATTAATGCGACTGTTAAGCGCTGGGAATGGGATCAATGCGAGTATTAAGCGCTGGAGATTGAATTAATCCGTGTATTAAGCGCGGGAAATTGAATTATTGCGAGTTTAAAGCGCTGGAAATTGAATTAGTCCGAGTTTTAAGCGGTGGAAATTGAATTGATGCGAGTGTTAAGTGCTGGAAATTGAATTAATGCGAGTGTTAAGCGCATAAATGTATTAAGGATGGAAGAAAACTCGATCAACTTTAAAAAGGGTATATTCTCAAATAAAATATATAATACTAGCTATAACACAATAAATTTAAAAAAAAAAGATTTAATCGCTGGAAATTGAATTAATGCGATTGTAAAGCGCTGGAAATTGAATTAATGCGACTGTTAAGCGCTGGGAATGGGATCAATGCGAGTATTAAGCGCTGGAGATTGAATTAATCCGTGTATTAAGCGCGGGAAATTGAATTATTGCGAGTTTAAAGCGCTGGAAATTGAATTAGTCCGAGTTTTAAGCGGTGGAAATTGAATTGATGCGAGTGTTAAGTGCTGGAAATTGAATTAATGCGAGTGTTAAGCGCATAAATGTATTAAGGAAGGAAGAAAACTCGATCAACTTTAAAAAGGGTATATTCTCAAATAAAATATATAATACTAGCTATAACACAATAAATTTAAAAAAAAAAGATTTAATCGCTGGAAATTGAATTAATGCGATTGTAAAGCGCTGGAAATTGAATTAATGCGACTGTTAAGCGCTGGGAATGGGATCAATGCGAGTATTAAGCGCTGGAGATTGAATTAATCCGTGTATTAAGCGCGGGAAATTGAATTATTGCGAGTTTAAAGCGCTGGAAATTGAATTAGTCCGAGTTTTAAGCGGTGGAAATTGAATTGATGCGAGTGTTAAGTGCTGGAAATTGAATTAATGCGAGTGTTAAGCGCATAAATGTATTAAGGAAGGAAGAAAACTCGATCAACTTTAAAAAGAGTATATTCTCAAATAAAATATATAATACTAGCTTTAACACAATAAATTAAAAAAAAAAAGATTTAATCGCTGGAAATTGAATTAATGCGATTGTAAAGCGCTGGAAATTGAATTAATGCGACTGTTAAGCGCTGGGAATGGGATCAATGCGAGTATTAAGCGCTGGAGATTGAATTAATCCGTGTATTAAGCGCGGGAAATTGAATTATTGCGAGTTTAAAGCGCTGGAAATTGAATTAGTCCGAGTTTTAAGCGGTGGAAATTGAATTGATGCGAGTGTTAAGTGCTGGAAATTGAATTAATGCGAGTGTTAAGCGCATAAATGTATTAAGGAAGGAAGAAAACTCGATCAACTTTAAAAAGAGTATATTCTCAAATAAAATATATAATACTAGCTTTAACACAATAAATTTAAAAAAAAAGATTTAATCGCTGGAAATTGAATTAATGCGATTGTAAAGCGCTGGAAATTGAATTAATGCGACTGTTAAGCGCTGGGAATGGGATCAATGCGAGTATTAAGCGCTGGAGATTGAATTAATCCGTGTATTAAGCGCGGGAAATTGAATTATTGCGAGTTTAAAGCGCTGGAAATTGAATTAGTCGGAGTTTTAAGCGGTGGAAATTGAATTGATGCGAGTGTTAAGTGCTGGAAATTGAATTAATGCGAGTGTTAAGCGCATAAATGTATTAAGGAAGGAAGAAAACTCGATCAACTTTAAAAAGGGTATATTCTCAAATAAAATATATAATACTAGCTATAACACAATAAATTTAAAAAAAAAAAGATTTAATCGCTGGAAATTGAATTAATGCGACTGTTAAGCGCTGGGAATGGGATCAATGCGAGTATTAAGCGCTGGAGATTGAATTAATCCGTGTATTAAGCGCGGGAAATTGAATTATTGCGAGTTTAAAGCGCTGGAAATTGAATTAGTCCGAGTGTTAAGTGCTGGAAATTGAATTAATGCGAGTGTTAAGCGCATAAATGTATTAAGGAAGGAAGAAAACTCGATCAACTTTAAAAAGAGTATATTCTCAAATAAAATATATAATACTAGCTTTAACACAATAAATTTAAAAAAAAAGATTTAATCGCTGGAAATTGAATTAATGCGATTGTAAAGCGCTGGAAATTGAATTAATGCGACTGTTAAGCGCTGGGAATGGGATCAATGCGAGTATTAAGCGCTGGAGATTGAATTAATCCGTGTATTAAGCGCGGGAAATTGAATTATTGCGAGTTTAAAGCGCTGGAAATTGAATTAGTCCGAGTTTTAAGCGGTGGAAATTGAATTGATGCGAGTGTTAAGTGCTGGAAATTGAATTAATGCGAGTGTTAAGCGCATAAATGTATTAAGGAAGGAAGAAAACTCGATCAACTTTAAAAAGAGTATATTCTCAAATAAAATATATAATACTAGCTTTAACACAATAAATTAAAAAAAAAAGATTTAATCGCTGGAAATTGAATTAATGCGATTGTAAAGTGCTGGAAATTGAATTAATGCGACTGTTAAGCGCTGGGAATGGGATCAATGCGAGTATTAAGCGCTGGAGATTGAATTAATCCGTGTATTAAGCGCGGGAAATTGAATTATTGCGAGTTTAAAGCGCTGGAAATTGAATTAGTCCGAGTTTTAAGCGGTGGAAATTGAATTGATGCGAGTGTTAAGTGCTGGAAATTGAATTAATGCGAGTGTTAAGCGCATAAATGTATTAAGGAAGGAAGAAAACTCGATCAACTTTAAAAAGAGTATATTCTCAAATAAAATATATAATACTAGCTTTAAAACAATAAATAAAAAAAAATTAAAAAGTTAATTATTTGGCATCTCTTTGTGACTCGTATAAACTTCTATCGACTACAAAACAAATATAGCACCCGTAATTACTGCCCATTATCACGGTTACACACCCAAATTATTACTATTCACACATCCTAACGTTAACGTTTGAAAATTTCCGCAGCCTGAAGCGATCGTCAGCATTTGCTTCAACTGATCGATCGTCTTCAGACAAACCACCACGCAGCATTGTTCCCCCTTTTCGGCGCAATTATGATTAGAATTTTGTTTAGACTTGCAGCTAGCCAATTGACGTTGTGTATGGTTCAAAATAGTATCGACTGGACTCGGTATTGAAGTTTGTCGACCGCACTTACCTCCATTTCCACAACAGCTCGGACTGGAAACTGGTTGGAAGTTTGCAAGAGGTGGTGGGACACAATTCGATCCGTTACTACAACAGTTTGATCCAGTAGAAGGTAGATAAGTCATAATAGGTTCCTTTTGACAACAATTTGATCCTGAAGCGTACTCGGTGAAATTATTTGTTTCGGTACTGCAACATTTTGTAATTTGAGCGGTATTTTCTTTTTGCAATCCCACTTCTGGTGGATTTTGCGGTAAACTAACATTATCCAACATATAGTCCAAATCTAAATCGTTGTTAGAGGTGGTTTGTTTATCGAGATCTAGCTGGGAAGCGCCAGCGACTAAATCGATCCAATCTGATTGACTGAGTAGATCCTCGTTGTTGGTTGCTTTCTTTGGTTCAGTTTCTTTGTTAGTAATTAAGTCAAAATTGAAATTTTTTTCGACGTTTACCGTCAAATCGTCTAAATTCTGAAACTCTGAAATTATCGAGTTTCCTTCTAATTCGTCTCGTGTGTTCATTAAAGCTTCGTTTTCTTTGACGTTTTCGGTGCCGATGTTGAACAAAAGCTGTAGCGGTATATTTTCCGTGGCGACTGTAGCGTAATCTTTAAGTCTATTAGCCATTTCGAATTCTTCTTCTACGACAGCTGCGTGTTTTTCCGGTATTATTTCAGTGAATACGTAACTGTTATTAAGTAAATTATCGGAAGGTACTGCAGTGACGTTGTAGTAAATATTTTCGAAATTAATGTTTGCGTTGTTTGTACTATCGAGTAAATTTGACTGAGGAAGCGATTCCATGCTTTCTTGTTGAAGTTCTACGTAATCTGAAAAATAAAATCGCAGTGTAGTGAGCATTTTAAATTAAAAAAAATTCATTTTTACCTTTTTGGTGGTTTTCTTCTTCTCCTCCTACTGGTATTGTTATTTGTATTTCGTTGTTTCCCTCGTCAGATCTAACAGCTTCATGATTAAAGTACTTTTCGTGCCTTTGATGTGTTTTTATATGACTTTTTAGACTGTGTTGAGTCGAAAAGGCTCTAGTACATTCGACATTTTCTTTACAAGCGTACGGTTTTTCTCCGGTATGTATCCGAATATGTGTTTTTAAATGATGACTCGCCGCAAACGCTTTACCGCATTCTGTGACGTTACATCTGGAAAAATACTCAATTTTTCTCTAATAATAGTTAAAAAATATTATTTCTAAATAGGTTAGCTTCAACCAGAAAAGTATAAATATAAATTCCTCCAGATAGACTCCCAAGAAAAAAAGATAGAATTATGTCCGGAGAACCAAGACGATAGAGGCCAGTTAGGAAGCCGTTAAGAAGAAAATTAAACAGATTTTTAAAGATTCGTCAGATATGAGGTATTTGAAGCAATACAACGAAATAAGGGATGAAATTAGAAAATAACGGAGAAAATGATTGAAAGAGAACAAGTCACAAGATGAGATATGCCCGGAGAACTAAGCGGAAAGAGGCCAGTGAGGAGGTCGTTAAAAAGAAGAAGAGAACTTGACAGTTTAAAAAAAAAGATTCAGATTTATCAAAAATGAAGTTTTCAAAGCCATACAAAGAAAAAACCTCAGTGATAAGGGATAAAATGAAAAATTAATGGAAATAATTATTACAACGAAAAAAAATCTAATTGATAAGGGATGAAATGAGAAACTAACGGAGAAAATGATTGAAAGACAACAAGTCACAAGATGAGATAGGATTTACCTGGAGAACTAAGACGAAAGAGGCCAGTTAAAAAGAAGAGAATTTGACAGATTTAAAAAGAAAGATTGGGATTTATTGAAAATGAAGATTTCAAAGCCATACAAAGAAAAAACCTCAGTGATAAGGGATAGAATGAAAAATTAATGAAAATAATTTTTACTACGAAAATAAATCCAAGTGATAAGGGATGAAATGAGAAACTAACGGAGAAAATTATTGAAAGAAAACAAGTTACAAGATGAGATAGGATATGCCCGGAGCACTAAGACGAAATAGGCCAGTTAGGAGGTCGTTAAAAAGAAGAAGAAAATTTGACAGATTTAAAAAGAAAGATTGAGATTTATCAAAAATGAAGTTTTCAAAGCCATACAAAGAAAAAACCTCAGTGATAAGGAATAAAATGAGAAATATAAAAGTTGGAGGTAAATACATTTTTTAGTTGACATTTATTGTGTTTTATCTGTATGGTGAAATATTATCTAAAATTTGATTTTGAGGTTTCGAGTAATTAAAAAAGACTGTAAATGAATGATTTGTCTGTCAAACCAGGCATTTGCAATACCTTCTGAAAATCTTGATTGCAGCTAACCCATCTAGAAATTTCATGGTGCGTTCAAAGTTTAAAAAAATCTAAAATTATTCTTGCAAGTTTTAATAATGAAATTACAAACCAGTCAACATGAATAAAATGTTTCGATTTAACCATGAAAGCAGTTTTCAAATATAAAAGTAAAAACTCTGATATATACACCCCACAAAAATTATCGCATCACTGGTATTTTAGGATATTTTTAATACATAATTTTAGTTTTTTGGGACAATCTGTATATGTATCAACTTAATAGATATTTCTGGTTTCTTATCATGTGCAAAAAATAATCACAATTTCTTACAAATTTTTTTGGAAGCAAAAATGCTCGAGTAAATCATTTCTGTCTTGGAGAATGCATTGAGATCGAGAACTTTCTAAGCAAATTGTGTTATTGTATAGTGAAAATTTAAATTTATTTTGTTAATAATGGATGTGCTTCAACGTTTAACAAGACATGTGACGAATGAAGAAGCCGCTAGAATCATCGCGCTCATACAAGATGGCCGCAGTCAAAGATACGTCGCCGGGGTAATTGGAGTTCAACAAAGCACCATATCCAGAGTTGTTATTCGCTACCAAGAAACAGGGCAGCTAACCAGAAGACCCAAACAAGGCCGCGGAAGGGTAACTTCGGTAGTAGATGATCGTTATTTGAGGTTAACGGCGTTAAGAATTAGGCATACCACCGCTCGAAGGCTGCAAACAGATTTGTTGGCTGCTCGTAATGTTCGAATAAGCCTACAAACAGTTCGAAATAGGTTGAGAGAAGCAGGTATACGAGCCAGAGTGCCAGCTAGAGGTCCACGTCTTACCAGAGAACATCGAGTAGCAAGATTGGAATTTGCTCGAGAACACGCAAATTGGAATATTCAAGATTGGTCCAATATTTTATTCACGGATGAATCAAGATTTTGTCTGTATTCATCAGATAGGCGTGTACCAGTATATAGGCGACGTGATGAACGGCACGATCAGGTTAATTTTTGTCAAACTGAAAGCTTTGGTGGTGGCTCTATCATGGTTTGGGGAGGAATTTCTTTCGAGGGTCGCACGGAGTTAGTACCAGTGAATGATGGAAGACTAAATGCTGACAGGTACATAACCAATATCCTAGAACCCCATGTAGTGCCCTATATGCCTCATATCGGTGACAACTCTGTGCTAATGCACGATAATGCTCGTCCACACGCTGCTAGAGTGGTTCGGCAGTACTTAGAAGAGGTCGAGATACCCACCCTGAATTGGCCTGCACGTAGCCCGGACCTTAACCCAATAGAGCATGTCTGGGACCATCTAGGATGGCAAATTCAGCAACATCCGGCACCAATAAGAACACTAGATGATCTTCAAAATGTTCTTTTTAACTTCTGGGAAAACATGCCGCAAGGATACGTCCAGAACCTGTTTAGAAGCCTTCCAAGACGAATGGAAGCTGTAATTGGAGCGAGGGGCGGCAACACACGCTATTAGAAGTTCATTGGCTGGTTTTAGTTTAAGCACCGTTCATTTTTTTGTATAGATGTTTTCGATGTTTTGGTAAATCAAACTTTTTATGCTCTGTAGATTAAACTGATATAAAATAAATGTTGCAAAAGGCGTATCTATTGGTGTTTTAATTCGTAATAATAATAAAATTCGAAAAACAGGCAACTCATTTAAAATATTTAAAAAATAATGAGTGATGCGATAATTTTTGTGGGGTGTATATTATTGGAAATTAATTAATTAAAAGGCATCGACTAGTTTGTAAGTTCTGTAATAAGCTAGATTATAATAAAAACAAAATGTTCAAGCAATCGTTAGCCCAAATGTAAATTATTAAGCCATGTCTCAAAACAAAAAAACATAAGCAAAAAAAAGAGAAAAACTGGAAAAATGTCTAAATAAGCAAATAGCTTTGCAAAGTTATCAATGTATAAATACCTTTTTTCCAAAAAAAAATTATAATTTTAAATTAAAAATGATTCCATACAAATATAATTAAAGTTTTGTCCACAACCTTATTTTGTCTAATAAGAAAGACTGCTTCGTAATGATACATATTTTGAACATTTATAATATTTTAACGGGGTCTATGGAAATCACACAAAAACCGTTTGAAATATACAAAATGTGTTACTTTCAATCTCATAAAATTTAACGGCAAAACAATATGCAGAAAAAATGATAAAAAAAACAAAATTAACGATTACATAAGGAAAAAATTGATTCCTAACCTCAATTATACGAACAATTTCATTTACCTGTTGTAGCAATCCAATTAAATTGTTCTAAAAATTTCATTTTCTTTAAATGTGTTAAAAATCTTTTCAATTATTACATTATACTGTAAAAATGTGCCTAAAAAAGAAGGAACATTAAACGCTTTCCACCATTTCCATAAAAACATGCAAAACCCACAACCGATGAATACTTTTTCAAATTCTTACTTTGCAAAGACATTTTTCTTTAATCTCCTCAACACACCTTAAAATTAAAGTTAATTGTAACAATAATATCTTCCAAGTTATAAAATGATTTCAAACCGCCAGTGAAACTTTCTCATAGATTTGATTAATCAGCATTCTCACCCCTTTCAACTACATGCTTTCGTTTACCCCGACAATATTTACAATAAAATAAGGTTAAAATATCAAATGTTACCTCTTAGTTTTCCATTTATTAATAAAAATAAAGTTTCACCAGCGAATTAGATTAATGAAAAGCGCTTTTCGAATTATTAGTAAAATGATACTTTTTCATATAATAAGTAAAGCACTTACTTATAGGGTTTTTCTCGTGTATGGATTCTAATGTGTTTTTTGAGATCGCTGAGTGTTGTAAAAAATTTATTACATCCATCTGTTTCACAATTGAAAGTTTTACCATTATGCAAACGTTCGTGTGCCCTCAATCTGTACCTTGTATTGAAAGCTTTGTCGCATCCTATTTCTCTGCACTGAAACGGTTTCACTTTCGTATGGACTCTTATGTGGATTTTTAGACTGTACGATGTTAAAAAGGCTTTTCCGCAATCAGCTTCAGAACATTTGAATCTATATTCACCTGAAAATCATATAATAAATTACTAGTTACTTTAATTGTGTGCTTTATTAACCTTTGTGGGTTTTCATGTGTGTTCTTAAGTTACCGACGGTACTATAGGTTCTCGGACAGCCCTCATAGTCACAATGAAATCTGTTAACAATGGTTTCTTTCGTATCGGGATTAGTTGCAGTAACTGTCAATGTGGCGTGGGAAGGTTCATCTGGCATTTTACTTGAAGATCCTGGATTAATTTGCATACATATCTCATCGAGGGATACAGTATGTTGGACAAAACTACAAAATAAATATTAGTAATAATTTTACAACACTTTATTTGATTTTTTTTGTTCTTCTTTTTGAATATTGTTTGTCCTCAACGTTCCTGTTTTCATAAATGTATCTAAATGATTACATTGTATTTTAATAGTTCTACATATTCTACGATAACTATCAAAAGAAATATGTCAACAGAAAAATTATCTTATCTTTTATCTTCATTAAACATCAATGCCTTTGCCAGTAATATCTGGTAGAATAATATTCACTACTAAAAATGTGGATCGAAATAATCGAATTGTCAGAATAAAGTTAATTAGTATAAATATATCATGTGGAGATTGAGATAAAGCATGAAATCTTTCCAGATAGTACTCATAATCCTTATCTTTGTTGTGGTGTGTGGGTAAACATAATAAATATAGTAATTGTAATTATTTTACAGAACAAAAGAATAGATAAGAATATCTATAATTATTGCACTATTTCTAGTTAATTTTCTCTATTATCTTATATATTATTTACATATAGACAATCTTTATTTGTTGGTGAAACTCCTTCAACAACTTTAAGTTTACAAACTTGAAATTTGGCTCACTCCCTCTATATCTCGAGTGTCATTTTATCTTTTAATTGATCTATTATGTGATAAATGACATAACAATAGATTAAACATTTGATTGTTTTTCAAAGGTTCAAACCTTATACACTTTTGAATGTACTGAAACTCAAACTCTTGGAAAATATGGATATCCTTACATTGTTGTTCGACATATAAATTAGAACAACAGTTTAAGTAGTTTTACAAATTTGTACGTTTACATAGTAAGAACTGAAACAATCAAATAGGAGTGGTTAACAATTAAGTTACATATATGTACCTACCATGAATATGTTTAAAAAAAGAATGAAACATTACAGTAGCTCTAAAAGTTTTGTTATTGTTAACTACAATCTTATCACAATGATATAATTAACAGACGAATAATAAAAATGAATGCTTTACATTATAAATAATGTGATGTTTAAAGGTACCAAACATATTTGGACTCTAAGGTTTATTTTGCTTGATACATATTAATAACCTGCATATTAAAATGCAGTAAATATTTTTAATCGGGTACTTTTTAATACATTACATTACATTACATACATTATAATAAGCATAATAATTAAAGACTTACACTACAATGTAGTGATTTAATTAAAACCCATATACCATTTTTACCAGTTTCGATACTTATCATATATAATCTGAGTTCTTGTTTTTTGTTGGAATATTTAATACTATTCATAACCGCACTCTCGTTATTGGTATTTCCTAATTGATTCTGTTTAATGACATCATAGAAAATACTGTGGAAACTTACCCATTTTGATTATTATTGCTTTCTTTGTTTTGAGCAATAACAGAAATATTATCTGAATCTGAATACAGATCATTAAATTTGATATCTATACTATCGTCGAGGCAATCCTGTAAGTCATGTGTAAGTACAATATTATCGAACTGTTCATTTTTAAATTGGTTTTGCACTTTTCCTATCCATGATGCCATTATTTTTGGATGAGTAATTAACTACTGAACAATCAATCTTCATTTCGATGTCACAAAAATGTTAAAAAAGAAATATGAACTAAGAAAATTAAGGTAAACAACAAAAGACCATTTTTAGACATTCTAAATATAAAATGTGAGGTTTTTTCGTAGTTCAATTTGATGCACTAGTTCAGAAAGTGTACACCGGAACACTCTTTGAAACGAAACTCTTGCATCTATCACTGTTTTTAGTAGTCAGTGCAAAAGAGCTAGAAGAACAAAAAATCGCATTAGCTACGTTCGTCTTGTTACATCGGAACTGGAAAGTACTCCACTTTTACCAAATACGTCATTTCCGTTATCTTGTTAATCGTAGTCTGTTTCAGTTAGTTTATGTTTAATTTGTGGTTTATACATACTCCATTTTAGACGCTCCTGACTAATAATCAGGTAAATTTTACTTGATTAATGCTTTCTAGTTGATTTGGTAAGCTATAGTTTTTTTTTCTAGATTTCAATATGAGCGATACAGAAGAAATTGGTAACCGGGAAAGAGATCGTGGACGCCGCGATAGAAATTCTCGACCCGGCGGTGGTTTTAGGGACCGTAGCCGAGACCGTGGTAACAACAGTAATAGAGACCCTAGAAGCATGAAACCATCACAAACTAGAGTGTACGTATCAAACATTCCTTATGAATATCGTTGGCAGGATGTAAAAGATCTCTTTCGTCAGGAAGTAGGTGACGTTCAATTTGTAGAATTGTTCTTCGATGATTTTGATAAACCTAAGGGGTCTGGTATTGTTGAATTTCCCGATAAAGCTTCTGTTGACAAATGTATGGAAGTGATGCAGCGATATGAGGTTAAAGGGCGTAAACTGGTAATCAAAGAGGATTTTGGTGTCACTAGAGATAGACATGGGGCTATTCAAGGCAATTCAAGAAGAGGTGATAGGTCTTTTGATCGTGGAGGCGGTAGTAGTATGTCATTGAGAAATGACGATGGAAGATGGGGCAATACTTACGGTTTGAGTCCGCAGTTTCTCGAATCGTTAAAAATTGAACCTCCACTTGGCAATAAAATTTTTGTTGCTAATGTAAGTATAGATTTTGTTGCTTTGTTTTGAATTGCTGGTGGTGCTTGTTAGGTTCTACATATTTTTTGTTAATTTTAAGTAAAACTTGGGCTATTTATCAGTTAAATACATGTCTATTGGAAGTTGTGTCACCTCATCTCGAGAGTAGAACTTAATAAACATTCTTTGCCTCTGTATTAATAAACAATGATTTATATTATCAGTGAAGAAAATTCTTGTTTTAAAAGCAAGGGGATGAATAGGTATCGTTATAAACAATGTTGAAATGCCAGGGAAGATTGATTCTATAAATTGGGCAGTGAAGTTGCAGGGTAGCTCGAAAACAATTGTAGTTTGGTGACACTTCAGATAGGTGTAGATATATTAAATCTTTGTTCTTGGATTGTTTGCAACTTGTGGCTTTGTTGCAGAACCATTTACATTATTTGATTTGAATATTTTTTAAATTATGTATCCTACATCCCAATATTGCTTTGCTGCCTCTAATGTCATTTTTTTGTAATACAGAAGGTCAAATATGCGACTATATCTTGATTCATAATAGGTATGGAGGAAGACATTCGTAAATTGTTTTAAAAGGATTTTGTAAATTACTTTAAATTCAAAAACGCTTATTTAATGGCAATAGTTGAATTTTTTCTTGAATCACTGTGTATATATCTTTACACAGATAATGCTGAATTATTTTACAACTTGAAGTCGATTACAGTGCTTTTAAGGAATGGTTGCAAATTTGGTATTTATGGTGGCATGTAAATGTGGTTTTGTAGATATAAATTTCATTCCCCGCTATTCTTAAAAAAAAGTATCGAGAACAGATGCTGCATGCATTTTTTTTAAAGGTTCAAGTATTAGGGAGTTTATTGTAATCCATTATACCTAGCATATATATATCTTTGTGAAAACTTTGAGATACCTGTATTTTTGTCATCCAAAAGTGCTCCAAAGGTTTTTTCAACGAAAGTACCTAGGTATTCTTGCTTGTTGTGTGTATATATACAAAACGTATCTCAAAAATATCGTAAAGATATATAGAACCATCAGAACTACTTTATTTATATAAATACTATTCTCCTTTGATTTCGCAGCTTGATTATGGTGTTGATATGAAAAAGGTAAAAGATGCCTTTAAATTGGCTGGTAGGCTTACATCGGTTGATCTACCTCTTGACAAAGATAATCGCATCAAAGGTTATGCTATTATCGAATACGATCACCCTGTAGAGGCTGTTCAGGCGATTTCCATGTTCAATGGTCAATCGTTTTTTGATCGTACAATAACAGTGAGAATGGACAGGGCCAGCGATATATTCAAATTGCCCGAAGGACTAAAATCAATTGGAATGGGTTTGGGGCCCAATGGAGAGCCTCTGAAATGTGTTGCTCACAATTTGCCTTCATTGTCTAGTAATACTCAGTGTGGTGGTGAGAACAATGGCATTTTGGGAAATGTGCCCAATAACTCTTTACCATTGAATGTTCTTTCAGGTATGTTAAACTTATTTTGAGTAGGGGATTATATGGTAGGTTTTTTTAAATTACTATTTGTGTATCATTGGATTATTGGTGAAATTGGACTGTCAGAAAAAAAGAAATCTACCTGGATGCTTCAAAAACATGAAATTTTCAACAAAAGAAAGAATATGAATTGCAACAATGGGGAAGACCACTAAGAGATGAAATTCTTTCAATTATATTTCAATCAATGAATAATGATGTTGGCTCAGTGTGCAGACAATATCATGTGTCGAAATCAAGTGGGCAAATATATCAATGTCTCTAATGACATTTCTTCTTCTAAAATGACATTGCTAGGAACTTTTGAACTACTCACGGGTTAATCAAGGATCAGTTAACTGAGGGCGCGTTGTATCAAACACCTAAACTCAGTTTAATGATAAGTGATGTTTAGACTGATGTAATTGATGGTTAATAAATACATCAATCTGTCACAGTCTAAACATCAATTCTCATTAAACCGAGTTTAGATGTTTGATACAACGCGCCCTGAATAGTTCAACAAGGCTTTTAAAAATGAACGTGGATTAATTTTGATCTGTAGATCACCTAAACTTTGAATCATCAGACTTTAGTAAGAGGCCTATGATAGAACTTATATGATTGGTCGGCTTTAAAGTCGAAAGGCATGTAGAGGCTAGTAGGTCACACTGCATTACACCAATAGGAGAAGTATTTACAAAATTGTATGTTTGAAATGAAAATTATGTAATTGATTGCATTATTCACATTCTAAATCAAATAAAACTATATAATTACTTCACATACTTAGTAGTTTTTAGGCATGGAGATCACTGTTTTTGAAAATTAGTGGTCTTTCCCATAGTGATCAGTCATATTATCCTAAAAACACCTTCTATAATTTGCAGTCTAGGGTGCTAAATATCGTTAACAGAAATTTTTAAGATGATAATGGTGGTTTTTATAAAAAAAAAATTATATATATTTTACCCCTTACAGGTCTAGGTAATATTGGTACACTTGGGGCACTAACACAGGCAGTGAATTTGGGAGAACTTTTGGGAAATACTGACCTATCCTCATTGACCACTCAGCAATTAGCTGCCTTGACAGGTTCTGGAAATAGTTCGTCAAATTTTAACCGTGGTGGGGGAGGTAAGAATTTGTTCTCTAATTATTGGTCATGGACACTATTTCCTTGTTGGTATATCATAAACAATTAGAATTAAAAAAAGTTTAGTATTTACAGGGTGTTAATTCAAAGCAACATTGAAATAGTGTTCTTCTTGTATAACTAATTGAACATGTAATATGTAACATGGTTGGTTATTGTAGGTGACTATGGAAATGGAAACGGCTATAGTAATTCAGGAAAGTATGGACAATCTGGAAGTAACGTAGGATACAATGCCCCAAGCAGTGGTTCTAACAGAGGTTATGGCAATGAAAGACTGTCTTTTTCTGAAAACAACGTGAATACAAATTTTTCCAAAAAAATTCTCATCTCAAATGTAAGTACATGAAAAAGTAATTTCTTATACTACCAAATACGACACTGGATTTCCTACAACTTGTGGCACTTTAATTAGAATAAATTTTAAGTGGAAACGTTTCTTTTTAGTTGCCCTCCTCAATAAGTTACAAGCTTTTGAATGAGAAATGTTCCGAATTTGGAGATGTTCAAGATTTCGAAGCAAAAGGACCTGGCTCGGTTCTTTTAACGTACGCCTCAGATTGGCAAGCTGAAAAGGCAATAAGTATCCTTTTTAAAATTGTTTTCCAGTTATTAATTTTTTTTTGTTGTCGAAAAGTGCCACATTTGTATTTTATTTAGTTTTTGAGTGAATCGTTATTCATTGTGTTATATTTTGTGTATATTTTCTTTAATAGAATTTCAGAAAACCTGGATAAAGCCCGAATTGACGGTAGGATGATAGAAGCCAGACTGTATATCTGATTTAAAATTTTGTATGTATTTTATATTTAAGCAAAACTTAGTTTTAGCGTGACATTTCCATATTCTTTAGTTTCCGATACAAAGTGTGTTTTGTAGTAAAATTATTTTAAAATAAATTGTGTTTAATTTAATTTATCCTTTATCCCTTAAAAATTCAATCTTCCTGTTACATAAAATTTTATGCTAGGACTTATGTACTGTGGCAGACTGTTGGATGAAAAACTTGGAACGCGTCTTTAAACGTCAGAAACGTATAATTCGATTATTATTCACCTTGTTTATAATTTCATTTCCAATTTTTAACTGCATTAATATTTTTCTGCATAAAGAGCATATTGGTAGTTTTTTTAAATTTAATTTGCATGCAGTTTATTCTTTATCAACTATTTCTGGCATTTTTCCAAATAATTGTTCGCCTTTACTTCCAGTTATTTTAATTACCTATATATTTTGAAAAACTTATTTTTTAGAAAAATTAAAATGTATCCATGTTTTTCAGGATGTTTAAAGAATTTTTAATGAATTCATTTTTCAGGATCCTACTTTTTTCGAACAGTATATATAGTGACGACGTACAGGTGGGATTCAATTCTATGTGATCAACCGAAAATTAATGATGTCATGGACAGGAAAAATTCTTTTTTCTGCAGGTAAATTGTGAGTTGTAGATAAAGCACAATTTCACGCAAAATTTTACATCAGCTGGTCTACATACAAGTACATAGGTATATATTTATATTCACTTCTAGGACGGCCGGTCTATATAAATATTAATCGTAGATATGATAAACAACTTTACTTATTTAACGGGTAGGTGACTAACGAATAAAATTTTGACTTTTTAATAGGAAAGATCGGCCTGCGTTCAAAATTTATTTTCGGTAACTTGCTATTGTATCGTGTAGTGTAGTGAATAGTGCCTCTGTGGATTACTTGGATTACAATCTGATATATTTACGGTAAGTTTTCATGCATTTTATTTACATACGAACAATTTTATTACAATAAACAATTGGTTTTTAATATATAAACGAAGTATTTTACAATATTTTATTAGATTTTAAATTTGCTTTGAACTTTTTTTGATAAATACCTTTTGGACGTTGTACAGACGAACTTTTTTTTTATAAATTATTAGTAGGTTTCAAATTTGCTTAATCTTCAACAATTAATTTTTGCTTTCTTTTACTATTTTTTTATACCAAAATATTTTAAATTCTAAAAAGCCGGCCGATATATTCCTAGTTATGACAAATTGTTCTTATATACCTAAGTGGTTAGTCATGATAAACTGATACTTTTACCTCGTATTGGGGCTCCTATAGGAAATATTAAATGACCATTTAAATGTGTATGCTTCCATTGTTTCTTAATATACAGAATTGATATATTATATTGTTTTTTTATACCAAAATTCTAAAAATCCGGCCGGTATATATTCCTATATAGCTATGACAAATTGTTCTTATATGGGAGATTAGTTCTGATAAACTGTACATATACTTCTACCTCGTATTGGGGCTCCTATGGGAAATATTAAATGACAATTAAAATGTGTCCTGCTTCCATTTTGTTTATTAACATACAGGGTATTTAAAAATTAGTTATTCTATTCATATAAAAGTTTAGCAAAATACATTCAGAAAAATATCTTGATTTTTTTACAAATGTTCAATTTTTAATAACTAATAATCTTAATTCGTGTTATATTTTTAATAATACAACTGGTTAATTTTTAAAACAGATTTTCAAGAGAAAAAAGCTGTTTTGAATAATATTAAAACATCGCCCTGTATAATAGTAACTCATAGGTATTTGCATTTTATCGAATTCTCAGATTTTTCTTATACTTTTACTCGGATTAAAAACCTACAGTACTACAGATACTTTTTTCAAATGAAATATAATAAGCTTACTAAGCAGGTGTTCAGCAGGCAATTAATTTGCAGAATGCTACAAATTGCACGTTCAATGTTAATATTAATAATAATTAATTTGTTGATATGCATTTAATAATAAATGTTTCTTTATGTTAACTTTTGGGTTTTTTCCGTACGCTAATGCGTCGTTCGGCCATCTGCAATTGCGTGCGGAAAAGTATAACTTTCCGCACTTGTTAGGAAAACTACTATTGTTGTAATTCGTGTTTCAATTTTTCGGCTCTTATAAAAAAATGTTTTGTCTGCGATTTCCTCCGCCGGCGGGGAATATTTTCCATCGGTTGTAAATATTTTAACCGGTTGATTATATTTTCTACCGATAAAAAGGGAATAACGTCCAGTCGAGAGGGACAACTTCCAGCCGTGATGGGCAACAATTGCTTATATTTGTTTATAGATACAATAAGTTTCGTATTGCTTTGGTTGTTGTATATGATATTTTGTGTATTATTGTTGAATATTTAACTCTACTTTTACCATAGCTAATATAATTGTTGTTTTTATTTGCCTTTTTCTGAATTAAACTCTGTTACTTGAGAGAAAACAGAACAGAGATCAGTAGTATCGAGCGCATATATCTATCTATCTAGTCTATCAACCATACGGACTAATAATTTAACAGTTTTTTGTAAATCTCTTATCTCTATGTATTTGTTACAGTGCCACGATCGGAGCACTCGCATTGACTTTGCTCTTGCAAATCGTTTCTGATTTTTACGTTTTATGATCTTGATAGGAATCGAGTGGTTGCTTACTGTGGCAACGAGGCTATTTGAGAAAATCAAACAAGAAGAAAAATCTAGGTTATACTTAACGTCGAAATTGATACATTTGTTTATTTAAATTTTAGAATGAAATACTCTAAATCACAACTTCTTAGATTTCCTGTAATTTTTGGGAGTTTAGTAGGTATCCTAGTAGTCGGTTTTTATAACAGGTAGGTTTACTTACAAAAATATTGTTACTTGTTATTATAATTTATTTATTCTCCAGAGAAACCTGGATGGGCGATATAGATTCAGCAAAATTTGAATTGTATAAAGAAAATGAAAAAACCGGTAATATGTTGGAAGATTTAAAGAAAGAACATAAAAAGAGAGTTGATCTTTTAAAATAAATTTTGAGACTATTTGGACAGTTTTATTTCAAATAAAAAAACGTATTTGTATGTTATGTGATCATGCGATTCGAATATTCGAAATATGGTATAGTACATTGTTTACCGAGTAGGAAAAGCCTAACATTCCTGGACGACTGTGAAGATTGAAGAGTCCAGGAATGTGGCTTTTCCTACGAGGTAAACATACTATTTTTCCGCAAATCGTTTAAAATTCAACAGATAGTAATTAATTTGGAAAAAATCGCGAATATTTTTATTCGCAAGAAAAAAGGTGCTTTGAAATTGGAAACGTATTAAGGTTGAATTGTCAAACTTGATGCATATAAATTTAATTGCTGGTGTTCTCGAAAGTAAAATGATAAGTGATGGTGAAGTTTCCATTTCTGGTTGAGGCAGTGAATACTGCTTCATTAGAATTATTGCCAAAGAAATCGAGAGAAAAGTACGAATATGTATATAAACGTAGGAGTAAAAACACGAGTTCTCAGAAAATGTTGTAATGGCATACTTCCTAGACCTTTGTCAACCCTTGCAATTGAACACAATGTAGATATATCTACATATTCAAAACTTCGTTCTTTATTGAAACGGCAAGCTCTTTTTAACGAAGAAAGAAATTGAAAAATTTATACAGGAAGCTCCAGATAAAGAAAATTTAATGATTAAG
This sequence comes from Lochmaea crataegi, assembly GCA_947563755.1. NCBI lineage: Eukaryota > Metazoa > Arthropoda > Insecta > Coleoptera > Chrysomelidae > Lochmaea > Lochmaea crataegi. The sequence continues at coordinate 70,339,706 of OX387424.1, forward strand.
GTAATTTACAAGGTTTTAATTTCTATTTAGATTACATTTATTTATTTTTTCGGTGGCTTTAATATTTGGTATTTCTGGGGCCTGTAGAATGCACGAGTTAATCCGAATAACTACACGATGTAGAAGACCTAGAATCTAAGTTTTTAATTAGCATACCTGATTCGAAGACCAACAAACCAAAATAATTTGTAATTAATTAATTAATTTTTCTTTAAATATCAAAGCGGAAAGGGTTGTAGACAAGTGGTAGGTAGGAATTCATCAATTTAGAAAAATGCCTAAAATAGTTGCTACTTATTTGAACTTGGTAAATCTGACAGAATATACTGGTCACTGCATTCGTCGATCTTCTGCAACAATATTGGTTGACTCTGGTGCCAACATAACTAGTTTAAAGAGGCATGGCGGATGGAAGTCATCAGACGTTGCTGAAGGATATATCGAAGAATCTCTTAACAATAAGGTTGAGGTGGCAAATAAAATATCATTTCCTTACAGTAAGGAAGTGAATAGGATATTTTGACTTTTTCTTTAAGAAATTTTGTCTGGAATTTCAAAATTTCCTTCACATATTCAAAATCTGGTAAATATTTTATAGCTACTTATAAAAGTTAGTGTATTTTGTAAACAATGACCTAACAATAAAATTAATAGTATACTTACTAACTTTAATCTTTCTGTAAGAAACTGCTAAAAATATAGTGTATTCAAACTATAAAGGTTTTATTACCAAAAGTAATTTCTCCCAACATGTTGAGATAAATTATTAAGAAAATGGGTAAGAAATAATAGTCCAATGCCTACCTCGTTAAAATATTTACTCAATTACTAATGCGGAGACTTTCTTAAAAATCAATATAAATTCACTCAGGTGCAGCTTTGTTGTCTCTGGATGTAACCATTTAATCATTGTTGACAAACATATACCTTATTCTATGTTGACAAAACAAAGCTGTGACCACAGATAATATACTCATAATAATATAAAAATATGTGGCTGAATCGAAAAAGGCCAAAAAATGAATGACGTACTTCTTTTCTTTCTCCTTTATTGGGTAATATCCCAGAGGATAATTTGCCCACTGAATGACGTATAACCTGTCTCTGGCCGCACGAGAATTCATCTACATGATCTACATAAAAATAAACTAGCACATTTTTAAAGTGATTTACAACATTCCTTATAAAACACGATGAGTAAATGTTGGAAAACATATTTATTGTGGTTTGCTCAAGAGCATACGGAGTTTAGATCTGCAGTAAGTTCGAAGAATTTTAAAACAATAGTATTTTTAATTAAAATATGTTGTTTCAGGAAATTAACTCTTTACTTTCACTTTTAAAAATCGAAATGAGATTTATAGAAAAACCAAAAGATATTGTAAGTATGTTGAAAATGAAAAAATTCTCGAAACTACTAGTTTATTAATTTAGGAACCGTATTGGATAGTTGAATTTAATTCAGAGGAGGATGTTAAACTTCTTGCGAGCAGATCAGTATCTATAAGAAATTGCTTAGAACTTTGGGCCCATGCACATTCTACTCCAGAAATTCATAGTAAATTGAAAAATTTTCCTCGGAAACGACTCGAACCATATTTCGATAACAACAAATCATTCAAAATTGAAGTTGAAACATTTTGCAGACATTTTACACAAAAAGAAAAAGTGGATAAATTAGAAGTGAGAATATTTTATATATTTTTTACAGAAATTTCTAACCATATTTTTTAGGCTTTTAGCTACTTACCTGTTTTAGGCCCTGTAAATTTAAAAAACCCAGACACTATACTGCAATATATTGAGTATTACGGTACTATATCGAATGACCCTCCAGAATTACCATATCTCGTATTTTTTGGTAGATTGGTAAGAAATGAAAATTCCATTTTCTTTTATTTTATAGTACAACTTTTAGGTAGCAAATGGTTTACGTCAATTATTAAAAAAACTATCTTTAAAAACCAGAAAATTCATAGGTAATACAAGCATGGATCCTCAGTTATCTCTACTAATGGCAAATCAAGCCAAAGTTAAAAGTGGTGATTTAGTACTTGATCCGTTTGTTGGAACAGGCTCACTACTAGTAGCGGCTGCTCAATTTGGAGGTTATGTAATGGGAACAGATATAGATTATCTTATGTTGCATGCTAGAACGAGACCTTCAAGGATTAAACAAAAGGTACACAAAACCTCCTCGGAACATTTGAACGATTTAAATATATTCAAATGTTTCAGATACGAGAAAAAGATGAAAGTATTAAAGCTAATATGAAACAATATAATTTGGAACACAGATATTTAGATGTATTGGTGAATGATTTTTCAGTGCCTTTTTGGAAAGACACTGTTAAATTTGATGCTGTAATTACAGATCGTAAGTAACTGGATATTTTCGAGAGTACACAAAATTTATATTTACTAGTATTTTAGCACCGTACGGTATAAGAGAAGCAACTGAAAGAATAGGGACCACCAAAGTTAATTGTACAGTAAAAGAAGAACATTTACCTACACACATTCCTGCTAAAATCGATTATGGAATATCACACATTTATCGAGATCTTCTCTTATTTTCTGCAAAACATTTAAAAGTTGGAGGGTGTGTAGTCTGCTGGTTTCCCGTATTTAGGTATGTATAAGATTAAATTTATCGAAAACATATTAAATGTTATCATTACAGGCAAGATTATAACGAAAAATGTCTTCCATCACATCCTTGTTTTAATTTAACCGCAAATTGTGAACAAATTTTAACCAAAGTTACTTCGAGGCGGTTACTTACTTTTGAAAAGATTCGAGATCCAACTTATTGTGAAATGGAGACATACGACCACCAAATAGCCGATTTTAGAGAAAAATATTATACAGCCCGAGAAGAGTCGAGGAAAGAAAGGAGAACAAGGGAGGCACAAATACGGGAGGATAACAGGAAGAAATATGAAGAATCAAAGATAATTTAATTTCAGTAAATTACTTTATTATTTTTATTTCCTTTTTGATTTAAAATTACCTTTATTCCTATTTGCAAAGTTACCTCCGATTGGGCGTTGATCTCTACTTTTTGAGTTAGTTTTATCTTGTTTTTTGAATTTATTTCTTCTGAAAGGTTCTCTTTCGTCTCTATTATTTTTGCTTTTGAATCCGTGTTTCTTTGTTTGGAAAGTTGATTTACCATCTCTTTGTTTACTTTTAAAATTACCTTTATTTGCTGGTGAAAATCTTTGATCATTTTCAGTTTTCTTCTTCTTATTTTTGTAATGTAAAGGTTCATATTTACGTTTTATGCCTGTACGGACCGAAAACAATTCTAAAAAAGATAAAAAACAATTAAAACAAATATTTGGAGAGTAACGAAAGTTGAGCTACCTTTATCAGGTTCTTCACCAACGTCTTCTTTATAATATTGAGCATCGTCATCTACTTCTTCTGTTTTATTATCTTGAGTTTCTGTATCGGTTTGAATATTCTTTTGCATACCCTTCAAAGACTGATCTTTCAATTTCTGTTTGATGTCATCTTTAGCAGTTTTATTTGCTTCTTGTACCTTTTTCCTCTTTTCTTTCAATTTCCTGTTAAAAATTTGATTAATCCTTTTCATATTTAAAAAATTATAACTCACTTTTTCTGTAGTCGTTTTATTTTAATATCTTCCTTTTCATCTTCAGTTTTATGAACAAGTTCATGATATAACACCTCACCATCTAGAAGACCATCTTCTATTTTAATAAGTTGTAAAGTCAACCTTGGTCCAAGTTCACTTAACCTCACAGCGGATTTTCCAGATTGCATATTTCCTCTAGAAGCTATTTTTTGTGCTAAAAGCACATGATTGTTGGGATCATCCTCTGCTTCACTTTCGGACATCATACCAGCCCTTAAATTAAATGGGATTATAAAAACTAAGTTTAGTATTAAAAATAAAGCTACTTACTTTGTGAAAAACTCTGTAATGTCATTACATTTTGACAAATTAGGTATTTTACCCTGTACAACTTTCTTAACTCCTTTGGAAATTCCAACAGGTGCAATTTTAATACAATAATGTCGGAAATCTATCAATTTTGTAGTTGGATTGTAATTCATCAAAACGCATCTTTTTACTGAATTCAAATCAATATTTGTTAGATTTAAAGTTGGGAACATATTTTGAAACATGGAAGCCATTAGCTTCAGCTGTAATCCTTCACCACTGAAACTGTTCAGAACAATTAACGGGGAATGTTTAAAAGCAGCATCAACTACCCTTTGCTTCTTTAGTGATGAAACGACATCTCTTGCTAATGAATAGTTCTGTATTTTAAAAGTTATTGTAGGTCCTCTGGGTAGTCGCATTATTTTTAAATACATTCCTAGATCAGTTTGGGAAAATATGGATAAATGGGATACATGTAATGGACCTGCTATGGAAACAAAATCTTTTATGCTATTTTTCTTTCTTTCCTAAAAATGATGAATGTTGTAAACACCAAATAAATATCATCGATCTTAGTACTTACTTTAAGTGATGATGCCGTAAAAGGTTCCATAACTTTTCTAAAATCCTTTGTTAATTCTAAAGTGTGGCCTCCTGTAACTCCCCTATGTATTACAAATGAATGCGGAGCTTGAATAAGCTCATTAGATTCTAGATTTTGATTTAAATTTTTCTTAACAGAACGTCCGCGTTTTCTTTTACCCATATTTATTAACAATTACTGGTTATTATAAAATATTAACAAATACACATGTGTATATATCAACTTTTTGATAAAACTTAGGTTAAAATAGACTTCTTTTTCTAGTTTGTCCTCTTTCTTGAAAAAAGAAGAAGCCACCACAGAACGTACGTTATTCATAAAAATAGTTGCTGTTTTTAAGTTAGGCAGACCACAAATTTAAAAAAAAGTAGATTTAAAATTTGACAGTTTGACACAATCGTTGACATTTGTAGCTGAAAGTGCTAGTCATTTTACTCATTTTGTAACATTTCAAATTAGTTTATCTCAATATTTTTGTATGAAATAGTTTTTATAAACATTTAAAAATGGTGCTGGAAAGTACGATGATATGTGTCGATAACAGTGACTTTATGAGAAATGGAGATTTTCTTCCCAGCAGATTACAAGCTCAACAAGATGCCGTAAATTTGGTATGTCATTCTAAAACAAGATCCAATCCGGAAAATAACGTTGGATTGTTAACATTAGCAAAAGTAGAAGTATTAGCTACACTAACAAGCGATGTTGGACGCATTTTATCTAAATTACATCAAGTTCAACCAAATGGAGAAATAAACTTGCACACTGGAATTCGTATTGCCCATTTAGCACTTAAACATCGTCAGGGAAAGAATCATAAAATGCGTATTGTGGCTTTTGTGGGCAGTCCAGTGGCCAGCGAAGAAAAAGAACTAGTAAAATTAGCCAAAAAACTCAAGAAAGAGAAAGTTAATGTTGATGTTGTTAGTTTTGGAGAGGATGGTATTAATTCAGATGTAAGTAGTTACATTTTGTTAATTGCTTCAACATAAGATGTTATCTTTTAGGCGTTGACAATATTTATAAACACCTTGAATGGTAAAGATGGTACTAGCAGCCATTTAGTAACAGTACCACCAGGTCCTCATCTTTCTGATGCTCTCATTTCCTCCCCAATTATTCAAGGAGAAGATGGTACTGGTGGAACTGGTTTAAGTGGATCTGGCTTTGAATTTGGAGTTGATCCTAATGAAGATCCAGAGTTAGCTTTAGCTCTTCGTGTTTCTATGGAAGAACAACGTCAAAGACAAGAAGATGAGGCACGCAGAGCTAAAGATGTATCTAGTACTGAAGCTGGTATTAAAACTGAGGTATAATGTGTTTAGTTTTGTTTGATTTTTTTATTAGTTGATATTATTTCAGGGTAATGCTACTCTTAAAGAAGAACCAAGCGAGGAAGCTTTGCTTGAAAGAGCACTAGCTATGTCCATGGAAACTGGTGATGATCAAGCTGTAACTGTTGCAAGAGCTCCAGTTGACTTTGCCAATATGACCGAGGAGGAACAAATAGCTTTTGCGATGCAAATGTCCATGCAAGATGCACAAGAAAGCTCTTCAGGTGCTTCCGCTTCTAAGGTAGTAAATATTTCGATTTAAATTTGTTTTTAACAAAATGTTTATTAGGTGGAACCCATGGAAGTTGAGGGAGACGAGGATTATTCTGAAGTCATGAATGATCCCGCCTTTCTACAAAGTGTATTAGAAAATCTACCTGGAGTTGATCCTCAATCCGAAGCTATTCGCCAAGCTGTTGGAAGTCTCAAAGATAAGAAGAAAGAAGATAAATCAGATGATAAACAAAAAAAATAGAACAATAAATAGGTTTTTTTTCAGTTTCACATTTACTTACATTTATATATTTCAATTTAATTAATAAAATATTGGTATGCTTTGAATACTTATTTAATAAATTTATAAATGATGGTAAAGTTAGATTTATTATTGTAACATAAAATTAATATCTGTGGCAAAATTAAACAAACTAAATAAGATATTTAGCTTTAATTAACTTCAATCTGACTTAATATAAAATACACATGACACGACTTGTCAATCAATGTAAAGAATAATCATAGACATTAATAGTCGGTGACAAGGAGGTTTATACGTCATTCTCCCCGTCTATGTTTTCTCCTCCTACCACAAAGTCGTGTAGATGAGAAGGTAGCCGGCGATTCCTCTTGGGTCTTTCGTTGGCAGGTGTTTCTCCCCTAACTTCTTGTGAAGTGCCCGGAAGATTCACGCCTTGAGGATCTGGAGTGGGGCCGTCTGCGTTCACTGAATGAAAGGATTCATCAAAGGAATCATCTTCAAATGACTCTTCAATTGAAGAGCGAGAATCGTTCGGAAGCGGGGCTAAATGCCTATTAGACACTGTACTCTCCGTGCCGTTCGACCTTCGAATTACGGAATAGTGTGGATTATAGTCAAGCAGTTCAGCTTCTTCCACCAAGGGATCGTTTTTTGAGCGAACGTGATTTTTAACGAGAACCGGTCCTGGCGCTAGCCATGTAGGCATTGATTCTCCATTGGGCGACCTCCGTGGATGTTTGAAAAGTCTCTCGTGAGGCGTCTCATTGGTAGATGTGCAGAGAAGTGATCGAATGGAGTGAAGAGCGTTCTTCAAGACTCGTTCCCAGTGTTCTACTGTTATGTTGTTGGAACGCAAGCTGAGTTGTACTGCACGCCACAGAGTACCATTGAGGCGTTCTACTTGGCCATTTCCTCGTGGATTGTACGGAGTAGTTCGGGAAGAGGCAACACTGTTAGCTCTCAAGAAAGTTTTAAGTTCTTCTGACATAAAGGAGCTTCCTCTGTCGCTATGGATGTACAGCGGATGTCCAAACGTACTAAAAAGGTCTTTTAAGCATTTGATGATCGTTGCAGATGACATGTCTTTGCAAGGGTAAGCCCATGGAAATCGGCTATACTCGTCAATTATGGTGAGTAAATATTTATTCTCCGATTTTGATGGAAGAGGCCCTTTGAAGTCCAAATTCAGCCTTTCAAAGGGAGCCAACGCTTTTATTAGTTGTCCTTTTGTTGTCATGAAGCGTGTTTTAAGTTCAGCACATACTCTACAAGAGGTCGTCATAGTCTTTATGTCATTGATCGAGTACGGGAGGTTTTTTGAGCGTACCCAGTGCGGTACATCCTCGTTATGCCAGGGTGACATAGTAGAGCATGTAACTCATATAATTTATTATTATCCATGAGTGCGCAGACTCTGGATAGTGCATCTGCTGCAGTGTTTTGGGAGCCAGGTCGATAGATGATATCGTATTTAAAACAGGAGAGCTCAAGACGCCAGCGTTGAATTTTTTCATTTTTAATTTTACTAGAGTGGTTTTGGTTGAACATGAAACACACGGATTGTTGATCCGTTATATCAACATGAAGTATTTCCCCATCAGGAAATGCCGCCACTTTCTTAGGCTTTCCACAATAGCGTATGCTTCTTTTTCAACCGATGGGTATCTACGTTCAGCATTCGATAGTGTCCTGGAGAAGAATGCCACTGGTCGGCCTTTTTGAGAGAGCGTGGCAGCTATCGCATACTCTGAAGCGTCAGTTTCAACAGTCAGTATCTCATCTCCATCAATTGCTACCAGTGAAGCTTTACAAATATCTGACTTTAATTGCTCAAACTGGATAACGGCACTTTCAGGTAACAGGAAACTGCTTACGTTCGTTAAAGGCTGTAGTTTAGTCGAAAAATCTTTCACCCATTTTGCGTAATGGGCAAACAGCCCTAGAGCGCGTTTCAGCTCAGCAGTGTTCGTGGGGACTGGTAGCTGTAGTAGTGGTTGGAGACGTTCTTTGTCTGGTTCAATGGTATTATTTTTGATCGTATAGCCCAACAAACTTATGGTCAGCTGACGAAATTTACATTTTTGATCATTCAAAGTTAGGTTGTACCTTTTTGCAGCAGCTTGAAAGTTCAGTAGGTTCTGATCGTGATCGCTGTCATCTTTTCCGCATACGGTGACATCGTCGAGGTAAGTAAAAGTCCCTTTAAGCTTTTCCTTTTCTATTATATATTCGAGCGTACGCTGAAATGCTGCGACACCGTTGGTGACTCCGAATGGGATTCTCGTAAATTGATAGAGTTTTCCTGCAGCTTCAAATGCCGTGTACGGTTTTTCACTCTCTTTAATAGGCACTTGGTGATAGGCGCTCTTTAAGTCTATCTGACTGAAGACACTGAATTTCGCAACCTTCGACACAATGGTCTCGATATGAGGTAACGGGTATGCGTCCAATTCTGTAAACTTGTTTACGGTCAAGGAGTAGTCGATCACGAGCCTTTTTCGGTATGCCCCTCCTCCTGCTACTAAGACCTGCGCACGCCAAGGAGATATGCTCGGTTCTATTACGCCGTCTTCCAGTAGCTTCGAGACTTCTTCCGTGATGAATTTTTCGTCTTGTTCACTATAATGTCTGGATTTCACGGCTATAGGTTTGATATCCGGAGAGAGGTTAGTAAATATTGAGGCGGGGGGCACTGAAGCTTGCATTACATTGCAGACCAAAGGTTCTTTAGATCCTCCGAAGTTGAATTGGAGACTGGAGTGTTCTTTAAGTATATCATGGCCTATGATAACATCAGCACAAAGGTTGCTGACGACGAGAAATGGCCTGTGTTTGTGTGAGCATTCGTTCATAGTTACAGTTGCAAAGCAAACACTTCTTACGAAAGATACGTTATTTTGAGAGGCTAATGTGACAGTCTGTTTGTGAGGTTTCAGTTTCAGCTGCATTAGTCTTGCTATCTTCTCGTCTATAAAGCTCACTGAACTTCCCGTGTCAATTAACGCGTCGGCGTGATAGTTGTTGAGAGTTACGGGGATAGTAGCCTTTGAAAGACTCGATGGAGAGGCAGCTGAGACAGCATTAGCAACCACTTCAGACTCATCCGAGTCCGAGACACATTCTTCAACGGTAACGGCGTTATTAGTAACCTTCATAGCTCTACATACATTAGCAAAATGTCCCTTCTTGGAGCATAGTTGGCACTGGGCGCTGAAAGCTGGACATTTGAGTCTTCGGTGTGATGTAGTTCCTCCGCAATAGAAACAGGTCCATTTACTTGGCTCTTCCAAAGTAGCTCGGGGATTCTGGGAGTTTCTAGTCGTACGTCTTGATAATGACGGCACTGGTAAAGCATTAAGATTTATTTCATTCACTCCGCTGGTCATGGCCCGGGCATCCCTTTCATTTCCCTCACTTCCCAAGGTTTTGAATTTTTGTACTGAAAAATTTGGGGTAGATCTGGAATCTTCAAAGAAAAATCCAAAAAACGATATTTATTCACTAATTGAACCGACATTCTATATAAAAAATAGTTTAATTCTTTCACTGCAAATCTCTAGGAAATTTTGACATTCGAGACCAAAATTTCTTAAAGAAAAAGTCAAGATTTCCTATTCACTTCCTTACTGTAAGAAAATTATATTTCCTTACAGTTGTTAGTGTGTAAGGAATTAATTTATATTTTGAAAACATCAATACATTGCAGAATACATTTTAAAATTAATTTGTTATATTTACAGTTAGTAGTGCGATTATTGAACATTATTAGAACTATGAGAAACATTTTGGACAACATGTGGGGTGGTAAGAATATTTTGTACTGTGAAAATTTTATTTGCCACCTCAACCTTATTATTAAGAGATTTTTCGATATATCCTTCAGCAACGTTTGATGACTTCCATCTGATGACTCTTTAAAATTAGTTGTTGGCTCCAGAATCAACCAATATTGTTGCAGAAGACCGACGAAAGCAGTGACCAGTATATTCTATCGGATTTAGCAAGTTCAAATTAGTAGCAACTAAATAAGGCATTTTTCTAAATTGATTAATTCCTACCTACCACTTGTCTACAACCCTTTCCGCTTTGATATCTTAAGAAAAATCGGTCATTTCATATTTTCTGGTCTTGGAAACATACTTTCCATAAACATTCAAGTACATCTGATCAATTATTATTACAAATGATCTTGGTTTGCTGGTCTTCGAATCAGGTATGCTAATTAAAAACTTAGATTCTAGGTACTCTACATCATGTAGAATCATTCGGACTAACAAATCCATTTTTACAGGCCCGAGAAAAACCAATACAAAAATGTGTAATATAAATAGACATTAAAACCTTGTAAATTACCTTAATCATTAAATTTTCTTTATCTGGAGCTTCCTGGATAAATTTTTCAATTTCTTCCTTTGTTAAAATCTTAGATTTCTTTGCCCTATAAACTGGAGCATCATTTTACTTTCGAAAACAGCAGCAATTAACTTAATATGTTTCCATAGTAACCCGCAAGTAATTTTTTAAATGAAACTAAGTGTAATTTCATTTAAAAAAGTAATATGAGTAGATTCCTCAAAGTAAGGGTCCAAACAGTAAAATTAAGTAATTTTATTATGAATCTCAAAGCACCTTTTCTTCTTGTGAATAAAATTATTCGCGAATTTTTCAAAATTGATTACTATCTGTCGAATATATTTCAAACGATTTGCGGAAAAATAGTATGTATTAGATTAGATTAGAATTGGAGTGGCTCTTTGTCCTATCCCACTGCGACCTTTGCAGATCTATTGTGGTCCTCCGCCATATTTAGAGCTCGATATCTAGCTTTATTCTTTTTATTAGACCTATTAGCCTGGATACCGCCTCCTTTGCGTAGCTCTCTGCCCTCGGTTTTTCTTCTCCGAATAGGTGAAACCGCACCCTTGTTAGGCCTTCGCACTCACAGAGTAAGTGCTCCGCGGTTTCGTCTTCTTCCTGGCATAACCTACATAGGCTGTCATCTGCTAGGCCAATTGTGTGCATATGCTTCCTTAGCCTACAATGCCCTGTCAGCATTCCCACCATCATCCTTGTCGTTTCTCGACTTTGACATAGTAGGTCGCGTGACAGTCTGACCGAAGGGCTTTTAAGGAATAGCTTAGCGTGCCTTTGCCCCGGAGTTTCATGCCACCAGCGCAACGCCTGGTTGTTTATCCATTGGTGGATGCTCTCCTTGGTGAGGCATTTAGCAATTCCGCAGGAAGGTTCTGGCCCTATCATGACCTCCGTCGCTCCCTGCTTGGCTAATTCATCGGCCTTTTCATTGCCTTTTATTCCTTGATGGCCTGGCACCCAGGCTAGGGTCACTCTATTATGACTACCTAGTCTGTTGAGGGCCTTGCGACACTCCCACACCAGATTTGACGTCGTCCGATATGAGCTTATCGCTTTTAGTGTTGCTTGGCTGTCGGAGTAGATGACGATTCTTTGGCTATCTACCTCCCGTCTCATCAACTCTTCTGCACAGCATTTCACCGCCATTACCTCTGCCTGAAAGACAGTGGCATGTTTCCCAAGGCTTAGAGAGATCGTGATCTTCTCTTGTACCCCATATATTCCGGCTCCTACTCCAGAGTCTGTTTTAGAGCCATCAGTGTACCAGTTGAGATTCGCTATTATAGGAGGCCCTGTATCCCAGTCCTTTCTCTCTGGAATGATTACTGTGAATTCATTTTTAAAACTATATTGTGGGGCAATCTGATCCATTGGCATTCCCAGTATTGGATCTGCCTTTATTTCTTCATATAGCTTTTTGTAGACCTTACCTTGTCCTTGACTTATTGGAGGAGGCCCCTGTAATAATCTGTGACTTACAGATCTTGCATTTCCCTGAACGAAGATATGCAGTGGTGGCAGGTTCAGTATTACCTCCAGGGCTGCAGTCGGCGTCGTTCTCATGGCCCCTGTGATACTTAGGCAAGCTTGCCTTTGGATACCACTTAACTGCCTTTGCGCCCCAATCTGCAGTGTCCTGGGCCACCAGACTACTGATCCATAGGTTATCATTGGCCTCACGACCTGTGAATATAACCATTTGGTCATGTTAGGATTCAATCCCCAATTCTTCCCACACATCTGCCTACACCTTCCGAGAGCGATTCTGGCCTTGTGCGTGGTTTTTTCGATGTGAGAATTCCATGTAAGCTTCTGGTCAAAGATTACCCCTAGGTACTTAACTTCTTTAGCAAATGGAATTTCCACTCCGTTAATTTGTGGCTTTTGTAGACCTTGCAAATTTCTCTTTTTTGTAAACTGTACCAGTGTAGTTTTGTGAGGGTTCACTGCCAGTTCCTCCTCCCTACACCAGCCACTTACTATATTAAGCGCCATTTGGGTGCGCTCTGATATCGTGTTTGGAAACCGTCCTCTTATGACGACAGCAAGATCGTCCGCATACCCTAGGCACTGAATACCTTCATCGGACAGCCGTACTAGAAGAGTATCTTCAAGAATCGCCCACAAAAGGGGCGATAACACGCCTCCCTGAGGGCAACCCCTCCCCACCCCCGCCGTGATGGTTGCCTCTCCCAGGGTGGATGTGATTATCCTATTCCCTAGATTGACTGCAAGCCACCTGCAGATGATGGGTTCGATCCCTCTTCTTTCCATACACCTGGTTATAGATATTGGAGACGCATTATTGAATGCTCCCTCTATATCCAGAAAAGTAGCTACTGCTATTTCCTTGTCATCGATCGACTTGGAAAGTAGCCTGTTTAAGTCATCCAGAGCCAAGTCTGTTGACTTGCCTTGTTGGTAGGCATACTGACGCTCGCTTAGAGGGCGAGTTGTCAGAGCGTTGTCCTTTATGTACCTATCTACTAGCTTTTCCAAAGTCTTAAGCAGGAAGGACGTTAGGCTAATTGGTCTATATGATTGGGGCGTTTGGTCTGATATTCTACCTACTTTCGGAAGGTAGATGACCTTCACCTTCCCCCATATTACCGGAGTATATTTCCAAGCTATGCTAGCCTTGAAGATCTTACTTAGTTGCGGCACTAATGCCTCTTTACCCTTCTGCAGTAGGGCTGGATAGATTCCATCCTCTCCCGGTGATTTAAAGGGTTGGAAGTCATCTATCGCCCATCTTATTTTATCTGGTCTTGTAATAGCAGTGGCAATTTGCCAGTCTTCCCGACTGGGTCTACCTACCTCTTGGAGATTTCTGGCTATCTCCTGCCGACCTAGATACTTGATAGCTCCTGGAAAGTGTGCTCTTGTCAGCAACTCCAAGCTTTCCTGAGCCGTTCCTGCATAGTTCCCGTCCGTTTTCTTCAGGAGACTCACCTTTTCATTGGAGCCTTCTTTGGCCAGAACTTTGTGGATTCGAGCGCATTCTGTGGTCTCTGTAATTTCCTCACAGAACCTTCTCCATGATGTATGGTTGCTACACAGTGGCAATTTACACAATCGTCCAGGAATGTTGGGCTTTTCCTACTCGGTGAACAATGTACTATTATTCCACATTTTCTGTGTAAATCGAATTTTTTGAAGAATATTTTATTCAAATAAAAATTGGACGAATGTACGCGATTTGAACTGAAAAATTCCTTCAAATCCCTTTTCCCTCTACACCCCTGAAATTACAAACTTTTGACAATCCAGTAATCTTTGAAGTAATTTTGTGACAAAAAAATTGAACTTTGTTTACTTTGACTTGTTCCTTTTCTCTTAAGTCTAAAATGGAAAGTCAAGCAAATGAAATATCCGTCTCTGCAGTAAGTGATCAAGAAATATCTGTCGCTGCAAGTGAACATGAAATATGCTCTATAAAATGCGCAAAGTGTAAGTATAATTTTTCATATCTATTTTTTGAAGTGAATCAAATCGTAATTTACCAAAATTAGAAGTAATATCAGCGATAAAGATTGTGCATAACTTGAAATTATAAATATATAACAATAACGAAGGTTAAAGTTGATAATTGCTGGGGATGAAACGGAAAAAACTTGTCAGGTCTTACCTTATTCCCAGTTAACACAAGATATCCTATGGATATCCATTTCGAGTCCGATTCAAGGCGGGATATCCTTGGATATGGAATGTACATCCATAAAATATCCACCAACGGAAGTAAGTAGGATATCCCATTAGGGATTTGCTTAATCTATCCATAAGATATCCATTCAAGGAAGTATAGTAAAATTAATACCTATTTAGAGGTACCAGCCGTTTTAGTAACTTAACGTATGCGGCTTCTTGAACCATCTCACATTAACATGAAATCAAAATTTGACGTAACTTCAAAAACGTGACATCTAATAAATTAGTTACGACGTTCATTTTTGTTGGTAATTTTTTGTTTCAACCGATTTATTAATAATAAATAAGGATGGTCTTATTCTAAATGGGTATAATTGGGATATCCATTCACGGATATCCATATCAAGCACATTTCCAGTCATCCATAGAATATCGTATCAGGATATATTTATTAATCGAGCAAATGTTACGACATCTAGGGCTGAGTTCTCGAACTACAAAAGCGTGGCTTTCATTATTTACGAGATACTTCGACTTCTTGTCGTCCTACACTCAATATCCATCTCTGTTATCATTGATGAACACCCACTACATTCCCCTTTGTCTATTCTTCACTTTGTGACTCATTTGTGACTGTTGCAGTTAGGGGAATGGCAAATAAACTAGCAAACGAACAAATAAGCTTTTAAATTTGGCGCCAGGAACGCATGCTTGGTTTCCGTCTTCCGTCTTGACCGTCTTTGCAGATAACCTTTATTTGTTATAACTTGGCTTCTGTTTGATTTTGTGGTTTTGATTTTTGAATGCTTTGAATGCATTTACATTATACATTCAGTTTATATGTGAATTTAATATACCTAAGGTGTAATACAGTAATAAAAAGACAATAGAAATAATATACCACTTTTTCTATGTTGTAATAAGTGCAGTGGCAGTGTGAAAGGTGCAGAATTCAGTGATCCAAAATGGTTGCGACGAGCAAAGGAAAGGTGTACCAATGATGAAAAAACAGTCAATATTTAGTTTGAAAGGAATTTAGTTTCTTATATGTTACAGTTTTTGTTCCAAAGAATATATTTTTTAGTTTGACAGAATTAAGCCAATTGTTTTTATGTTATAGTTTTTATGGAGAGTTTCACTTTTTGTATTTGAATTAAAAATTTTATAAAAAAAAAGAGGCTTTGTTTTCAATTGGGTTTTGGCAATATTCGGTCCATAATATGCTGATTATGGATATCCAAAAATGATACACTGTCACATCTCATGAACGCCCATAGGATATTCATTATAGCTATCCACAAGTTATCCTTCAAGGATGTCCATAGGTTATCCATTATGGATATTCATAAGATATCCAAAAAGGTCACACTGTCACATCCCATGGATATCCATAGGATATACTAGATCCTTCAACGGATATCTTTCAGACATCCATAGTATATCCATGAGATGTATGTGTGCCATCTGGGTTAATTACTGCTCTTCTGCTTGATCTCCAAATTACTGTGAAAATATGCTCCAAAAATAACAAGTTTCTGTACCTACATCCACATATTCGCTTCAAAAGTTGTCATTGATTTTAATAAACGTGATTTGATTTTAGTTGACCCATTGTGGGTTCAAGTTTTAATAAACTTGAGAATGAAACACTCCAAAATGTTTACAAGACGACGGAACTCCGCATCCGAGGGATGGAAGTAAATCAGCGAATAAAATTTTCAATACTTTCTCTTTTTACATTAAAATTTATGTTACAGATTTGTTTTAGAAGAACTTAAAGAATCCGGCGCTCCTGAATATATAACAATTATGAAAATTAAAAAGAAATGGATGAATTTAATGACACGATATCGGGTAAGAATTCATTTCACTTGTTGACAACGAGGGCCTAGCTGCAGAAAGGCTACCACCAATCAGATTGTATATTATTTTGTGCAATGTATATTCCCTTCCCCTTCTCGAAAAAATATCAGGGAATTTGTATTCCACATGAAGTTTTCCAAAAAGAGGAAGGGAATCCCTAACTATTCCTTCCCCTTTTTGGAAAAGATAGCAAGTGATATTATTAACGTCTTTTATTTTTAATTGAAGCAAATAAAAAATACTACTTTAAATCCCGAGACAATAACTTGGCCTTACTATGAACAAATGGATAGAGCCTTCGGTAGAGACTTAGAAACTGATTCTGAAGGAAAAATTGTAGATTCATCTTTGAATATGTCTATCAGTAACGGTAAATGACCTAAAAAATGTTATTGTGTTTAGCATTACTATATAGTATCTTTTTTAGATGAAAGACAAAGTTTTATGAAGAAATTAATTGAGCTGCGGTATATACATAGGCATTTATTTACCGGTAGGAAGTATACCGCTCGAGATGGATGGATGTAAGTGAAATAAAATAATAATTTTCTTCGATAAAGAGTTGCGCATGTGCGAACAAATACATTTCTAAAACTGCGAGCGGCCAAACTTAAAATGCACACACGAACAAAGCTGATGTGACCACCCTATATATATTTGATATACCTATTAATTCATTGAAAAAATAACAAATTGTAAAACTTTTTCAATTCCAAACTCCGCCGGTTGATGGAAACTTCTGACCAACGACCTAATAACTCACCTCGCTTCGAAAATCACCCTCAATTTGCAGAACTCTTCATTAATCGCCTTCCACAGCTAATCTCCGAAATCAACAAAATAATAGCCGAAGTAGTTGCATCAAAACTCCGAAGCTGAAAAGAATCTTTCCTTCGCCCAGGAAGCCAAATCTCCGGTTCCATCTATCTCATCTTCCCGTTCTTCCTAGGCCTCCTCTCAGTTCACGAAGCACCAAATATCCGCCAAATCGACGAAGCAGCCTCAGTTCGGACTTCTTCATCCAACACCTCATCACCATCAACAACTCCGCTTCAAACCCTCAACTTACGCAACCTTTTCCACCCAAATTCTGCTCTCAGAAGGAACTTTTCATCCTTCTGAAAAGAAATGAAATTCTAAGAGGCCAAATCTCTTAACTTAAAGCAAATCCAAATTGCACAGCCCTCCTCAAAATTCCAAAGAACATCTGCCAAAAAACTTTTCAATCAAAAATCCGAAATGCAATAGGAGACAACCAAGTGGAATGCATACCTCCCCTCTCTCAAACTCCTGCCTCCAGGAAGCACCTTCCAGCCAAAAACAACACCCCAAACTTCTTCTTTTCATCTCCAATGAAGAAATCTTTGATCTTCTCAGAGATATTCAAATCAACTTTCTACAATGCTGGAGGATCGTTTCCAAAGCCACCAATTCTTCAACCTACCTAACTCTGAAACACTTCACCAGGCACTCTCCAAAGGAATCTTCCTTTACGGCCTAAAATCATCGTTGCGAAATTTCCAACGCAAACCCTCTTCCACCCGTCCCAAAATATTGTACTCGCTGTACTCCGAATATAAAGCCAAGCTTCACACCTGCCCAAACTGTGGTAGTCACGATCACAGATCCAACGAATGTGACAAGGCAAAAAAAGCCTTGAAGCAGGAACTGTGGTGGCGACCATGCAACCAACGACCCAAAAAGGCAAACTTCAACCTCAAAACCAAAGGAAATAGCCCACATCACTCCTATGCCATTTGACTTCCCTTCGAAAGTTCAAAAAATTCTTGATATAACTTGCGTTATCTTAATGAATGCAATCCCTTCCGCCCATAGGACGGTGATCGAGACACTTCATCACCTCATACCGTCCTACTATTTTCAATTCAAACCTAGAAGAGGACTAACTCTCCTATAAGAGGGTATCCAATGAAGGATAATTTGAAAAAAAATTGTATTTATTGTTACCTATCTCTAAAAAAACATCAAAGAGATTTCGTCAGGCTTCGCCTTAGTTGGTGTATTCTACGTGTGTGAACTTAGCGTCTCATATCTCAGCATCTCATAATTTAAAAAGAGTTCTTATAGCGTCCAACATAGTTCTAGAGTTCCTGATACTTTATATTAATAGTTCTGTTGAATTCAGTAGCGAAAACGGCTTTTGAAAAAATGAGACGCTGACGACCGGAAGTTAGCGTCCCAAAGTATAAAATCAAAAACATCGAGCAGAAACGGTTATTCAAAGGATAGTTCTAGAGTTCTTGTTTATTTATATCGATAAATTCTTAGAATTCAAAATCGGACATCTGTGAAACGGTTTTTATAGATTAAAAATCATGCTAGTGAGAAGCTGTCGTACAAGAGCGAGTTCTAGCTCCTGTAAGGATTAAAAATGATCATTAATTGGGGGATTAAAAATGATCATTAATGTCCCAATATACGATTCCCTAAAAAGTTCTAATCGTTAACGGTCTGCAGAATATTTTTAATTATTATTATTGATGAAAAACCATCTCAATAGTGGGACGCTGTCGTTCTAGACCGAGTTCTCGCTTTTGTATCGATTCAGAATGATACTGGCGTCCCAAAATACGATTCCCTAAAGAGTTCTGATCGTTAACGCCCTGCAGAATATTTTTAATTTTTATTATTGACGGAAAACCATCACAATTGTGGGACGCTGTCGTTCTAGACCGAGTTCTCGCTTTTGTATCGATTCAGAATGATACTGGCGTCCCAAAATACGATACCCCAAAGAGTTCTGATCGTTAACGGCCTACAAAATATTTTTAATTATTATTATTGATGGAAAACCATCACAATTGTGGGACGCTGTCGTTCTAGACCGAGTTCTAGCTTGCGCAATGACTCAGAATGATGATTAGCGTACCAATATACGAAATCCTGAAGAGTTCTAATCTTCAAACGCCCTGCAGAACATTTTTAATTTTTATTATTGACGGAAAACCATCACAATTGTGGGACGCTGTCGTTCTAGACCGAGTTCTCGCTTTTGTATCGATTCAGAATGATACTGGCGTCCCAAAATACGATACCCTAAAGAGTTCTGATCGTTAACGGCCTACAAAATATTTTTAATTATTATTATTGATGGAAAACCATCACAATTGTGGGACGCTGTCGTTCTAGACAGAGTTCTAGCTTGCGCAATGACTCAGAATGATGATTAGCGTCCCAATATACGAAATCCTGAAGAGTTCTAATCTTCAACGCCCTGCAGAATATTTTTAATTTTTATTATTGACGGAAAACCGTAACAATTGTGGGACGCTGTCGTTCTAGAGCGAGTTCTAGCTTCTGTATCGATTCAGAATGATACTAGCGTCCCAAAATACGATTACCTAAAGAGTTCTAATCGATAACGCACTGCAATTAATTGAATATTATATTCTGCTTATACCATGACAGAATCTCGACCTCAATTTAGTACGACTGCTTCTCGCCATCATGGTGATTTGTCGTCCATAATAAATTGTTTTCAGGGTTTTGTACGAAGCGTCAAAGAAGAACTTTCAAGAGTTCGTACTTTGGGAACCATTACAAAACCTGGAACTCGCTTTAGTATGATAGCATCCATCTATCGTGACAAATTTTTATCCATAATAATCTTTCGAAATTTTTTGCAGAGCATTGAAGATTAGAACTCTTCAGGAGTTCGTATATTGGGACACTACTTATCATTTTAAATCGTGAGAGAAGCGAGAACTCGCTCTAGAACGACAGCGTCCGACAATTGTTATGGTTTTCCGCCAATAATAATTATTAAAAATATTTTGCAGACCGTTGAAGATTAAAAGTCTTCAGGAGTTCGTATATTGGGAAGCTAATGATTATTCTGAGTCATTGCACAAGCTAGAACTCGCTCTAGAACGACAGCGTCCCACAATTGTGATGGTTTTCCATCAATAATAATAAATAAAAATATTTTGTAGAGCGTTAACGATTAGAACTCTTCAGGAGTTCGTATATTGGGATGATCATCTCATTCTGAATCGATACCGAAACTAGAACTCGCTCTAGAAGGACAGCGTCCCATTATTATGATGGTTTTTCATCAATAATAATTATTTGAAATTTTTTGCAGAGCGTTAACGATTAGAACTCTTTAGGGATTCGTATTTTGGGACGCCAGTATCATTCTGAATCGATACAAAAGCGATAACTCGGTCTAGAACGACAGCGTCCCACTATTGAGATGGTTTTTCATCAATAATAATTATTAAAAATATTCTGCAGAGCGTTAACGATTAGAACTCTTTAGGGAATCGTATATTGGGACATTAATGATCATTTTTAATCCTTACAGGAGCTTCTCACTAGCATGACTTTTTATCTATAAAAACTGTTTCACATATGTACGATTGTGAATTCTAAGAATTTATCGATATAAATAAACAAGAACTCTAGAACTATCCTTTGAATAACCGTTTCTGCTCGATTTTTTTGATTTTATACTTTGGGACGCTAACTTCCGGTCGTCAGCGTCTCATTTTTTCAAAAGCCGTTTTCGCTACTGAATTCAACAGAACTATTAATATAAAGTATCAGGAACTCTAGAACTATGTTGGACGCTATAAGAACTCTTTTTAAATTATGAGACGCTGAGATATGAGACGCTAAGTTCACACACGTGTGTATTCTTTGGTACTAGCAGTAACTTCAAAAATACGCTCCAAATAGTAGAGAAACTAACCTAGCTAATAATAATTTACACATAAATTGTTTTGATAATAAGAGACTGTAAACTTATTTTTCAGGATAATTCAATCTCTGTTACAATGCCAAGGTAAATACTCCATTGACCAGCTGAGTAAATGTTGGCAAAACTTGGTTCAACGCTACAAGCAATTGGCGAAAGGAGATTCCACCGAAAATATAACTTGGCCATATTTCGAATATATGCACAAATGGTTTAAAGACAACAAACTACCAGACATAAAAATGGAGACTGACGCAAACGAAAGAGTTTTGGAAGGCGAAGAAATCGACGAAGATAAAGAAAAACCGAACCGAAAAGAGTATTCAGTAGAAACGCGTATAAAGAATAATCTTTCTCTAGACAGAATTAAAATACAATTGTTGACCGATATAAAAACCCAACAGGAAAAGAATCATCTTCAAGTGATGGAAGCTTTAAAGAGTATAGCCAACATCCAAATGAGGAGTAATCAGTTGAATAGTTTGAAGAAGAGTGTGGAAACTGTCGAGTATGATTGTAGTCCAATAAATGTTGAGTTTGTAGGTGAATAGTATTGAAATGTATTTTTTTGTAATATAGTTTTTGAATTTATTTAGATTTGTTTTTAAACGATATTGGGTCCTTAATTTTCTCTAAATATTGTATTTATAAGAAAATATGTTTTATATAAAATACGGAGAAAATAGTTGCCACCAAAGTGGAAATCCTGGGATTGCCGCAAATTTTTCGACGGACAGTTAATAGAAAGTAAATATTGCAAGTAACCAATGTGCATCTGTATATATTTTTTTCTATTACAGATACTCCAAATCTCAATATTAACAATAGTATATATTAAAAACAAATTATACAATATTAGTGTTCATATCAGTTTAATATAAAACTGAAATTACTTAATAAAAATGACTTTGTTTCTTATAAAAAGTATAAATACTGAATTAGATTCTACATTTCTAAGGCAGCTAAAGAATCTTCTATATCGGAAACGTTCTGTTTCTCTGCATACCTTTGTTTTATTTCTTTGAGCACCCAATCTAAGATCTTTTGGGCTGCATCCTTCTTTTTGCCACTAACCACTTTTTGAGCATTCAATGTGACAGAGGTTGCCTAAAATTATAATAACAATTTGCTCCTATTTAAAAATTATAAGTCATTTCTACATTACCAAGAATATTCCATACAGAGACCTCATATTTTTAGGGTTGAGTTTAAAAGACTGGTAGTAGTAGTTTCTAGCTAATTCCATATTTTCTAATCCGCCTTGACTGTATTTAATATCTGCATATCTTTGGTGAAGTAAGTGATTATGTGGACTATGTATTATCAGCTCTTCTATACAAAAAGCAGCTCTGCTGTAATCAAACTCTGATAAATACAATTCACTCAACTCCTGCCAAGCTTCAATATCAGCCATAAACCTAAGAAAATGAAAAGTATTTAGGTAACAAAATATATTTGGTATATATTGTTTACATACACTTTTAAATGCTCTGTTAACTCTTTGATGGCTTCTGAAGTCTTGCCGAGGGATTTGAGTATTGCAATTTTTCTTTTTCTTGCAGAACTGTTTGTGCAGTCTTGTTTAATAACATTTTTTAAAATTTGAAGTGCCCTTTCAAAGTTTTCATCAGCTTCATGTAACATCGACTCCAAAACCTGTACTCTACAACTATGGGGGAATTCATTGTACAGTTCCTTAATACATCTTTCCGCTACTTTTAATTGGAAAGAATCGATGGCCGCAATACAAACTTGTTCTAATACTACATGTTCTGGAAAATATTTTGAAATTTGTATGTAAAGTATAGTATAAGACAGCTATGATATGATTATTTTAAAATAATAAACCAATGTTTTTGTACTTACTTTCTTTTCCTACATTATCTACATTTGAATTAATTGAACGATTCCAAATTTGCACGACTTCTCGACTATTTCGTTCATTGTTATCTCTAAATTGTTTTAATAAATCCAAATCTCCTGAAAAGACAAGTTTTTTAAAAAATTGAAAATGTTTTTATAAATTATAAGATTACTTCGAAAATTACCCATTTTAGATTTTTGAAAAACTAGGACTGGCTAAATAAAAATATCACTGAGAAATGATTTTTGACATTTCGACGTAATTCTTCTTCTTATTGCTGCCACAGGTTAAGCCATAGACATATATATTATTTCTCTATGGGTTAAGCTGTGTCTGCTAATAAAGATGACTTAGCAAAAGTGTTTTTCTTTTTTATTATATTCGGTTACTGAATATTAAATTGTTTTAGAAAAACTTTCTTAAAAATAGGTGAATATATTTGAAAATATAGGCACGTTTTTTTTTACATCATTGATTTACCATTGGTTGACTGACTGTCTCCGCTGCACCGACATGTTAGAGTCACCAGTGGCACATAAAAAAACGCAGTTGTTGTTTACAGCATTCATCATTATCTGACAAATGACAATCGAGACCACTTGAAATTTCTTTAATTTCTGACGCTGAGTGCAGTCAATACTTTATTATCATATTTAAATTGATTTCTATTTATTCGTCCATTTCTTTAATAATTTGCTATATCCGCTTCAAATTTTTACTTTTTTGAGGTTGAGCTGTCATTTTGTAAACCACCAAATTTATCCACCACCTCAAAGAATACACAACAACAAGAAGTGAAGCCCGGCGAAAATCCTTTGATGTTTGAGGGGCAGAAATAAATAACCTTGAAGGTGACAGCTAACTTTGGCATACACTGAGAACCATAATAAATGCTTACAGCTTACTCGAATCACACTGAGAAAAAGTTAGTTGGGTATTCTTTGACCACCTCGAAACAGCGGTGGAATGGTTTGCAATTTTGGTTAATGCAACAGTAATAAATGAACGCGTCATTTCTTCAATCTGAAATCCACCAATGAATATAAAAACGCAGTTGGTGAATTGGTGGATCTACCGGTGAATAAAAAAACATGCCTTATGTAAAAATTCAATTTAAAGACAATCTTACCGAATAGAAGAAGAGTTTAAATAATCAATATGACAGTGACATTTCTATCAACAAAACAGTCACCTGTACATTTGCACCAAATTTAGAAGTTTGCATGGTAATAGAAATAATAATATATTTTAATATTTTTATTGTGTTTTTGCTAATAACATTTCGAGGCGGGTACTGTTGTATTATTTACATTTGCAAGTTAATTTTCGAAATGGAACCCGAGGATGCTAAATTTATGAGAACGTAAGTACAATAGAAGCTGTAGGAAGACCTTGCAAAATACTCAGATTTCGACATTTTTAGAGAACGTAAACCAGGATCAGTTGATGTTCATCCAAATGTAGATGCTATTTGCTTAAATTATGATTTGGATATTCAGATTCTAGCATCTAAAGAAAATGTCATTTATGGCGAAAAAAAGGTAAGCGTTAATGAAATAAAGATATATTCACTTGTGTCCTTCAAACAAGAATTCGTAAATTCTAGCAAACGTTCTTTATTTATAGACCCTTAAGAAAATTATAGAAATACCTATGATAAACAGCAGAACTGATTGCCATGCATTGTCTAAAGAAGTTGTTAATCAGTGTGAACTTATTCATCATTCACGTCTACCAGAAGTAGAACAAATTATTTATTATTTGAAAAAAAGAAGGCTTCAGAATAGTGGTAAAGGTAAAGTAATAATAAATTTTAAGCTTTTGAAAATATCTAATTATTAATGAAATAGGAATCGGCAATTTGGGTGATGGAGATAAAATTTGTTTTGAAAAACTGTCTGGTGGAGCTCAAGAAGCAAACTATAACAGTTTATCAGAATATATTGATCTTTTGTATGAAGGAATGGCTGAGAAAATTAAGGGGGCACAACTTATTCAATTGTTAGCAAGAGATCCGGAAAATTTAGAGGCACTTGCGACCAATGGTAGGTATAACATAAACGAAGTAAGTTTTCATTTTTATATTCTGTTTTATTTTCAGAAACGTTGATTAGTGCCTTGGGTAGAGTTTTAAGAGAAGATTGGAAACGAAGCATTGCCTTGAGTACTCATCTAGTGTTTACATTTTTTTGCTTCTCTATGTATTCTTGTTTTCATGATGTTATCTTAAAATGCAAGGTGAGTGCAATAAAATTGTTATTCAAATAAACATATATAATGTTTTAAGGTGGGTTCGATTTGTATGGACATAATCGATTATGAATTGAGACGATATGATCGTTGGAAAGCGGATTTTGAAGGATCGGAAGCCCCATCGGATATTCCTATTGTCCGAAAACCTTGTCCTAGTAGTGCTAGTATGTCTGAAATACCCCGAAGTCGCATTCCAGAACCCGTTCGTCCTAAATCAGGAAACTTCTCTGATAGTAATATTAGTCAAATTATGGAAGGTAAGATATATTACACAACCACTAGATGGCGCTATAATTTTTTTAAATATAGGTAGCATTTATGACGATCTAACCAATTCCATGGAAGGCATAGACGATAGAAAACTCACGGACGAACAAAAATTAAAAAGATTCCGTACTCTAGTAAAAAAACAAGAACATCTGTTAAGAGTAGCTTTTTATTTACTCTTAAATATTTCCGAAGACGAAATTGTTGAAGAAAAGATGTCGAAAAGAAACATCGTAGGACTTTTGGCTAAAGCTTTAGAAAGAGAAAACGACGATTTGCTAATTCTAGTCATAACATTCCTTAAGAAGTTGTCAATAATGCAATGTAACAAAGAAGCGATGATAGGGAATTTGTGCGTGATCGAAAGGCTGCCTCGCATGTTGAATTCCAACAGCGCCGATCTCGTCCATTTAACGTTAAAGCTTTTGTTTAACCTTTCGTTTGATAATAGAGCTAGGTATAAGATTATAAAATCCGCATTGTTACCGAAAATTATGGGTCTCTTAAGTAAGTATAAATTTAAGTTACTTGTCATGGTTTGGCGCGAGGCATTTATTAGCGCCTCCCAACCTAGAATTATAATTTTAATTTTTAGGTGATGATAAGCATCAAGAAGTTGTACTTAAAATTTTGTATCATTTAAGTTACGAAGATGAAGTGAAACATCATTTTGTGGACTGTATAGGTTTGGTAAGTTTTTTATTTAAACTAATTTTATTATTTAATTAATTCTTTTTATTTATAGATAATTGACATGTTATTATTAAATGTCGGAAATGAAAATGATAAAACTATGGTAGCGCTTTGCATAAATTTGGCTACTGATCAATCTAACGCACAGCACATTATTAGAAAGAATAGATTGCAAGCTTTGATAATGAGATCTTTCACTTATCAAGATGCCATGCTAATGAAAATGCTCAGAAATATTTCAGATAATTCAGTCTCCGCTCCGCCATTTATAGTAAGTCATACTTAAATATCTTTAGTTCACATTATCTACAATGTATTTTAATCAGTTACAGATGTTGTTTATTACCTTTTTTTGCTCACTCGGTATCTATGAACTGTATCCACAGATTAGGATACATCGCACATCGTTTGAAGGGGCAAATTTCATCATATTGCCCCTTTTTCCAGAATAGGGTCCCCTTTTTCCAGAATAGGGTGTTCAACTTCATATTGACAAGCCGAACAGCATGTTACTGAAATTATGCAACTTTTAATGCGGATACGTCACTAGTTTAAATGTGAAGTTGTCGATAGTCTTTCTTTGCTGTTCCATGTTTCAGCTTCTTCTTTTTTCTCCTTTATTGGGATGTTTCATCTATCACTCTGTTGTTTACCTTGTTCAATTTGAATTTGAAGCATTTTATTAATAAAAGGTATAAAGCTTAAACTCGAACTAATCAAAAATTTAAACCAAGATGAAACCACGTGCGAATGCAAACAACTCACTGTCACTAACCTAAACTTCTTCTGTTCTTCTTCAGTTTGGGTAACTACCCTCTCTTATGATTATTTTGTTCCATGTCAAAATATGTGACTAACTTCAACTTATACTAGTGACGTCAAAATCTAAAAGGCGGATTTTAAGAAACTTTTAAGATCGAATTTTTTAAATCGTGATAAGAACACAAAAACACCATTAAATTTGATAAAATACAGTGCGACGTAATTTATTCCCTGAGAATTAACGATCTGCTAATCATTAACAAAAATATATTTTTAGTTGAACACCCCATTGCTCAGAGGCCAACCATTTATGTGGCTACACTGTAAATATGTATCGTTATCGTATTAATAATTACTTATAGGGCGAGAAAATCCTATTTTTGTCGGTAAATTTTATGAACACGGGTTTCGGAGATAGACGTCGAAGATTTATGTTGTGCATGTTGAGAACGGGGGGAAATGGCCGGTCATTGGTTACTTTGACCCGCCTCTTCGGATTTTTTTAGAAAATTGTTTCAAGACTGAGCGGTAAGACAGCTCAAGCTGTAGGATGTCGTGGCGCAGTTATGGAAATAGTTGAACTCAGAGATAAAGTTGTCGTGGAAATTCTTTTAAAAAACTGTATTTTCTAGAAACTTCTTCCCGATAGTCAAAAATGTATTTTTTTTGTATTTAGGAATTTGTTGGAGATATCGCTAAAGCAGTAGTCGAATCAAAAGGTGAAGATTTTATTAGAGAATGTATCGGTATTTTAAGTAATCTACATCTACCCGATCTCGATTGGGCTGAAATTTTTAAACACTTTGATATGATAAAGTGGGTGAAAAACGTAATAACTAGCAACAATAGCGAAGCCGAATTAGTATTGCACGTAAGTACATTCTAAAATGTTTTTTTTTTGTCAACTTGCTCAAGTTTGAGATGGTGAAGTAGGATGAAGCGGTGTATTTATGACAAATTGGTTTTAGAGTTTTGTTTAACGCATTAACTATTCAGATTACATTGATGTTGGTATCTTAATTTTTTAGGTTATAGTTTTATTGGGTGCTGCAAGTACCGACGAAGGTTGTTCGAATTTGTTCTGCGAAACTAACATTTTACCATTACTTATTGATCTGTTAAAAACTCATCAAGAAGACGATGAAATAGTCCTTCAAATCGTTTACGTGTTCCTTATAGCTTTGTCGCACAGCTCGAATATTGATTATATAGTTAATAAGACCGGTAAGTTTTTACAGTACTGCGGTTCTCTTTTCACAGTGAATCCTTCTCGCTTTACTGCACGTTTTAATAACTCACGGAACATGTTGTCGGCAACGCTTTGCATCACTATATCTATATTGCTCGTACTATACCTGTACTTTAACATTTGATAATCTTACTTAACATTTGAACTACTTTGTCAGAATAACGTTTACATTGTCAAACATTTTGTAGAGGCGCCGGCTTATCTAATCGATTTGTTACAAGACAACAACAAAGTGATTGGTAAATTGTGTAATACTTGTCTTAACATTATATCCGACCACGATAAAATTTGGGCGGATAGAATAAGAATAGAAAAATTCCGTAATCATAACCAACAATGGTTAGCAATGGTGGATTCCCAACAGTTAGAGACGGAAGAAGAAGAAGAGGAAGACGAGCTACCACCGTATCTCAATACGGAGTATTTAAGTACTGCCGTTGTTCCTCCTTTAACGGGTACTAATATTTTTAAAGCTCCAGATCGTAGTAATTGAAATTTTAATTTATTTTTGCAGATTTACATGATTGTGCGGAAAATGAGATCATTTCAGACACAGATTTAGACGTCAACTATTTTAATGACGAAGAGTAAGTTTTTTTTTTATAGAAGTAGCTATAAAATATTGATTTCCCTTGTCAACTGTCACTTGTCGCGAGTAGGGATGGCTAACCTGTACTGGAACTGATCCATTGGATCTGATCCGACGGGTTGGACTAATGGAACTGATCCGAACCGACAATTTATTCAGGTATGAGTATTGGTCCAATCATTGTAGCGTGGCACGGCCCGCGACTGTTCTGCCGTGATTCGGGACCGGATAATACATACAAATTCGTACCTCTCACTCATACAACGTTAACGATTTGCTGAACGCGAGCGATTCAAGATCAGTTCAAGTCCAGTATGTACTTTTGTTTACGGTTGTTTACCTACTGCTGTAAAAGCGTTCCTACCCCTCGCAAAAAGGCCGGCTGGACTGGGAACTGATCTTTGGACTAGTTATCACTCTGGACTGGATCAGGTTGGAACTGATCCATAAAAATGTTTGGATCAGCCATCCCTAGTAGCGAGGCTTACGGTATGTTCGCTATCTGGTACTACTCTTTGTTCGGACGGTCTCAATCGGGTTTGTGTTGCATTGTGCGGTAGCGTGCTTCTCGAACACACCCGTAGCGTCTCTCAAGCACCTATAAATAAATAAGTTGTATGTCATATGTCAAACTATAATCTGAATGCGCATACTCAGCACTACGTTGTATCCGTCATGTATAAAAATATATATAGTTCTGTGTATATTTTGTTGAAGCAGAATGAAGAATACATCTAAGTAATTTACCATCCTGTATTTGAAATAAGTTAATGAGTGAGTTACGTAGTTAATATATAGAATATGTCAATTTGATTGAAATAAAATTATAATTAGACAAAGTCATTATTTTATTACGAAGGGAAGTTTTTTCTAGTTAGACGATCTGATAATATTAACATGGTAGCAGAGCGTACAGTGCCTAAATGGTAATGCTAGAAGAAACAAGAAATTAAGTAAGAATAAAAATTAAAAAAGATTTTGTAACTGTCTCTGAAAACTGTCATCTTCATAAAGTAATAAAACGCATTTTCAATTAAATCCAGAGTAAAATGGATCCCAGTAAGGTGCAAATTGGATTACTTGAAGGTAAAGATAGCTGGACTACATGGAAATACAAGCTTTCTATTCTTCTGAGAAGTGTGAAAGGCGCGATGGACGTCCTTGAAGGTAGATTAACTTCACCGAAGTCGTTACCCCAAGAAGCAACACAAGAAGAAAAATGCAAGTATGAAAAAGATGTTACATTTTTCAATCAAACGGATAGTACTGTTTTGTTAGTTCTTACAATAAATATGACTCAAAGCACATTAGAAAAAGTCATGAGATTTTCGACCGCCAGGGAAGTCTGGTTGGAGCTTCATCGTTTGTATGATGGTAGTGCAACAGATAAAACCTATGATATCTGTATGCAATTTTTTAGTTATATTAGACAATCAGATGACGATATTGCTACTCATACATCAAAACTTAAGAACCTTTGGAATAATTTGCAAAACGAAATTTTAAAAGATAAAGCAGTTGCTGAAAATTACTGTAAGTGCGACTTGCCAGATATTTTGCTTATTTGTAAAATATTAGAAACTTTACCACCTGAATATTTCTCATTCAAGTCTAGTTGGATTCTGGTATCAAATAAGGACAGAACAATAGATAACTTGACAAATCAGCTATGCTCTTATGAAAAAGCATTAACAAGCAAAAATGAGAGCAAGCAAGAAGTTTTATATACAGTGAATAAGAGCAAAGCACATAAATATGGTTATTATTGCAATTACTGTAAGCAAAAAGGTCATAAAGTGAAGCAATGCGATAAATGGAAAACAGATGGAAGACCTCCTAAGCCAGAGAATTCGAAAAAACGTACAAATTCTAAAGCGAAAGAAATTCAGATGTCATCAGTTGCTGTATCATCGAATGTTTTGAATTGCGAAGCAGATTTTAAAAATTGGTATGTTGATAACGGAGCGACTAATCACATAACAAATCAACAAGATGTATTTCAATCGTATACACCATTTAACGAAGAGCAAACAATAACAACTGCTAATGGATATGCAGTTCCTGCATTAGGACAAGGTACCATCAAAATACAATCTTTTGTAAACGGAAAAAAGAAAGAGTTTTCATTGACCAACGTATGGTATGTACCCAATATCAAGAAAAATCTTTTCTCAACTTTGTCTGCTCAGGACAAACATCCAGAAAGTGAATTTATTTCCACCACTAAGTGCTGCTATTTTAAAATTTTTAACGAAACAATAATTGTTGGATCAAGATGTCAGTCTGGTGGACTATATAAATTGAAGATGCGGGCAACCAAACCTGAACATCTGAGTGTCAATATGGTTACTTCTAAAGAAAATATATTGCAACTCTACCACGAAAGGCTGGGTCATCAAAGTAAGAGACATGTTAAAAATGTAATTAAGCAAGAATTTAACATTGATGTGAAGCTGGATAGTGAATTATGTGAGGGCTGCGTCTATGGAAAGGCTTCTGTGAAAAAGTTTGGCATAAGAAAAAGAACAGAAACACCAGGAGAACTGATCCATTCAGATGTTTGTGGACCTTTTCAGATCTCAAAATCAGGTTTTAAATATTTTGTTTTATTTAAAGATGATTTTAGCAGATATCGATTTGTATATTTTTTAAAGCGAAAGTCAGAAGTAGCTGATAAATTAGATATCGTTTTAAAAGAAATGAAAGCTGCAGGATATGGTGTTAAAGAATTTTTCTCAGATCATGGTGGAGAATTTGATAATCATAAAGTAGCAAATATTTTAAACAAATATGGAATAAAACAAAGATTGGTGATGCCGTATACACCACAACAAAATGGCCGTTCAGAGCGTGATAACAGAACGATTGTCGAATGTGCAAGATCTTTAATGCATGCAAGAGAAAGTATCTTTGATCAAACATTTTGGGCTGAATTAATAAACACAGCTACATATATCTTAAATAGATCTGGTATATCCAGTATTCCTGTTAAATCACCACATGAAATATGGTTTAACAAGAAGCCTGAACTTAAACATTTAAGAGTAATCGGTAGTACTTGTTATGCTCATGTTCCTAAAGTTTGCAGAAGAAAATTGGATAAGAAATCTATTAAAGGTATACTCGTTGGTTATGAAAATGATGATGGATACAGGATATGGTCAGAAGATCAACATCGACTTATACTTTCACGAGATGTTATTTTTAATGAATTTGAAACTCTAGGTGTGGTACAAGAATCCAAACAATTTCCATGTTTGCAACCTACAATAGATGTCTTGGATCTTGTTCAAAATAATTGTGATACAGAAGAAATAGACATTGTTGATGTAAGTAGTGATGTTATGGAAGAAATGGATCTAGATTACCAAGCAGATGACCAATGTTATGAACCAGAAGAGAGTTTAGACGAAGATATAGAATTTAGAAGACAATTGAGAGAAAGATCAAACATTAAGAAACCGACACGCTTTGACGAGTTCGTTATGATGGTTGCTGCTGAAATAAACCACCCCAAAGAACCACTTAGTTACAAAGAAGCAATTGTTTGTTGTGAACAAAATAACTGGAGGCTGGCAATGGAGCATGAAATGCAGTCATTAAAAGAGAATTGTACATGGGTATTGAAAAATTTACCTGAAAACAAAAAAGCAATTCCTTGTAAGTGGGTGTATAAACTCAAAACCAATCCAGATGGTTCAATTGATAAATACAAAGCTTGTCTGGTAGTGGAGGGTTATTCACAAAGAAAAGGAGAAGATTATGAACAAACGTTTAGTCCAGTAGCTAAAGGTGGTACGATAAGAGCCGTTATAAGTATAGCTGCTAGTAAAAACATGTCACTCACACAATTCGATGTCTGTACTGCATTTCTTTACGGTACTCTAGACGAAGAAGTGTTCATGAAACAACCAGAAGGCTACGATGATGGTACTGGTATGGTTTGTCATCTTCAGAGAAGTTTATATGGGTTAAAGCAAGCACCAAGGTGCTGGAATAAGCGTTTTGGAAACTTTATAGATTCGCTTGGCTTTAAACGAAGTACTGCAGACCCATGTTTATTTATTAAGAATGAAGGAAAAGACATGTTGATATTAGTGCTGTATGTTGACGACGGTCTAATAGCATGTACGAATGAGATAATGAAGATGGATTTTTTGAAGAAACTTCAGGAGAAGTTTAAAATAACAGTTAAACCAGCTACATATTTCTTAGGTTTGGAAATAGAGAAAAATCAAGACGACTCAATAAGTGTTACCCAGTCAGCTTATACAAAAAAGGTGCTAGAACGTTTTGGCTTGGAAAATAGCAAACCGGTCTCGACCCCGATTGTAAAAGAAGCCATCCAATTAGGGAAGGAAACTAGTGAAACGGAATCGAATACTTCTTTTCCATATCGCGAAGCAGTGGGTGCTCTTATGTACCTAATGACGGGTACACGTCCAGATATAGCTTATGCTGTTAGTGTTGTATCCAGAAAATTAGAAAATCCAAGTCAAAACGACTGTGTGAAAGTTAAGAGAATATTCCGCTATTTGAATGGTACAATAAATTATCGCTTAACTTATATGCAAAAGCCAGAAATACAACCTCAGTTAACAAGCTATAGTGATGCTGATCATGGAGGTGATATTACTACCGGAAGATCGACATCTGGGGTATTGTGTCTTTATGCTGGAGCAGCTGTATCTTGGTTCAGTCAGCGACAAACATCAGTAGCCATATCGACAACAGAGGCAGAAATAGTAGGTGCAAGTGACGCTGCACGAGAAATAGTCTGGTTAAAAAGAATATTTACGGAATTAACATGCGTTAACTTGGTTCCGACACTACATGTGGACAATGAATCTGCCATAAGATTAACGCAGAATCCCGAGTTTCATCGTCGGAGTAAACATATACATATTAGACATTTTTTTGTTAGAGAAATGGTGTTGGATGGATCACTTGAAGTAGTAAAGGTATCATCTGAAAATCAATTAGCCGATATTATGACGAAGCCAGTTTTCTAACAGATTGAAAAAATTACTTTTTGGAATGGGGTTGGCAAATTACTCAATGAGGGAAGGTGTTGAAGCAGAATGAAGAATACATCTAAGTAATTTACCATCCTGTATTTGAAATAAGTTAATGAGTGAGTTACGTAGTTAATATAAAGAATATGTCAATTTGATTGACATAAAATTATAATTAGACAAAGTCATTATTTTATTACGAAGGGAAGTTTTTTCTAGTTAGACGATCTGATAATATTAACACGTGCTTCTCGAACACACCCGTAGCGTCTCTCAAGCACCTATAAATAAATAAGTTGTGTGTCATATGTCAAACTATAATCTGAATGCGCATACTCAGCACTACGTTGTATCCGTCATGTATAAAAATATATATAGTTCTGTGTATATTTGTCTTGTTGACAACTAGTAATAGTAAACAGTGACGCTGGAGAATGTTTTTTATTTTTGGAGTTTACCTCCTTAAGAAACGATTTTCATATTTAGCCCGCGGTATGAAAATTTTATGGGTAAAATCGAGCGTTAACTAAAAGTGAGGCGTTACGTGTCTTCGCGCACCTTTCACTTGGAGATTG
This sequence comes from Lochmaea crataegi, assembly GCA_947563755.1. NCBI lineage: Eukaryota > Metazoa > Arthropoda > Insecta > Coleoptera > Chrysomelidae > Lochmaea > Lochmaea crataegi. Next base: position 70,373,910 of record OX387424.1, read on the forward strand.
ATTCGAAATTTTGTACACTTGTCAAGGACCGATGACAATACAATAATTTTAATCAAATAAATAAATAATAATTAATTCCTTTAATTATGTGATAAAACATCACTTTTTTAGTTTTGACATACATCATAATGGTGTATATACAACAGCTTGGTTGATAAATTATTATGTCTGAGTAGTCGAGTGGTCTAGAGGTTTGGCTGCGATAATTATGTATTGTGGCTATTATTCATTAGAAAAATAAATAATTGTTTGAAAAAAAACGCTTTATAGGAGGAGTAAACTCCAGTCGTACGTCGGAGCTGACTTTTTTCTTTATATTTTAAGTAGAGTTTTGTTTTAGGATTCAAGAGTTTGAATTCGAGGCGATGTAAGACGAAACTTATTTTTAATACGAGCTGTTTGCTTAATTTCAGCACAAATCCATATTATTCTAGTCATTTTTTCCATTTAAATGTAGAAATATTAATGCAAAGTATACATTAATACATCTTCCATGTCGTTTTATTTTTATCTCCATTCTTTCACAGCTTGTACCAAACATAGCGGAAATCCGTACACCACCGGTCATTTATGCGCTCCTAGTTCAACAAAAATTTTTTTTATGCTCTTACACATATCTCATTTTTAATCTACATGTTAAAAGTCATAAAATATACCTTAGACAAATCAACAGAATTCAATTCTCATGCAATATCGGGAGTGAGTGTATGTTCGAAATTTTCGGGAGTGGTTTCCATGGATTAGAATTTTATATTTGTGGTAAGTTTCGTACCCCCTCCCATCTACTACAAAGTTTTAAAAACCGGTTAGTAGTCCTCCATAAGGATGGACTATTAAGAGCAGACAGCTTTTAGTACACAGATGGCTCAAAAACACCCTCAGGCTCTGGTGCAGGTGTATACGGGCGCAGACCTAGAACAGAAATTTCAACCTCTCTAGGATCCTATGCAACCGTATTTCATTCGGAAATGTACGCCATTGCTTCATGAGTGGAGAGATATTGGAGCAAACCAATCAATAACAAATTTATCGGATAGCCAAGCGGCTTTGAAAGCACTTAGCTCTTACCGTGTAACGTCGAAATTGGTATTAGATTCCCAAAAAAAGACTCTCCTCAATAGAGTATCGCTGGTCTGGATCCCTGACCATTCTGGCATGGATGCGCAATGAGAAGGCAGACTCTCTTGCAAGGGAGGGTGCCGCACGTGTTTTTATCGGACCAGAACCTGCAATTGGCATCGCAATAAGTTTTGCCAAACAAACACTAAATACCTGGACAGCAAGAAGAGCTTTAGACTTCTGGCATAATATATCAGGATTGGTTCATTCATCCTTTGAAGAATTTCTCCAACCAAATGTTAGACTATAGCAGGTATGACCTACGTTGTCTAACGGGCCACTGTTATCTGGATTATCTTAAGCCAAGACCTGGACTGTCGAAAGATCCGAACTGCAGTCTTTGTCTGGAGGATGATGAAACAGCAGAGCATATAATTTGTGCTTGCCTTGCCGCGACTCGAATGAGATATCTGATGTGTGACATGAAATATTCACCAAATAAACTAGTCGGCCTGAATTTGTTGGGTGAAATCTGAATAGGTATGAGCCACAATATACTCTTGCGAGTCGCAGTGGACGGCCTTATAGACACACTCACCACAAATCTAACCTACTAATATAAAAATATTGATCAGAAATGAGGAAAAAAAAAGACACAAAAACTGTAAATATATTTTTAATTAAAAATAAACTATATAATATATAAAATATATCAATCGCAATTATATTTGGTAATGTTTAGTTTCTGGTATGCGAGTTTGTAATTCAGATTTTTTTCTCTAAGCTAAATAGTTTCTGAGATACAGCGGGTTACCTCTCTTAATCAGATACCCGGTACTCTTAGGCACAACTATCATTTTTTGTCATGAGTTTTAAGGTGAGAAATCAAAACAGATTTTAATTTAGCTTTAAAACTGCACTTATAACATTCGTAAATTTCACAATTTTTCATGTGAGCCACTTTAATATGCTTTGCTAAATTAGTCTTCCATGCGGAAGCATGATTACACAAATAACATTTAAACTTTTTGGGTTTTTTTATGTGATGTAGTTCCTTATGAGCTTTCAAGCTAGGTTTATACTTAGTTGTAAAATTACATACAGAACACTCAAATTTGATTTTGGCATTGTGTACAAGTTTGTGTCTAGTTAAATTTCCTTTATCGACAGTTTTATATGTACACACGTCACAATCGAAAGTTTTTACCCGATCTTTGTCTGTATGCATAAACAAAACGTGTTTTCCAAGAACTCCATTATACTTTGTTTGAAAATTGCAATGTTCGCATTTAAAAGAGACTGTATCATCATGTATTTTAATGTGATTTACTAAATTTCCTTTTCGGGTGGTTTTAAAATCACAAATGTGACAAGCGAATGATTTGCAATTATTGTTGTGTACAAATTTAGTGTGTGAATTAAGATTACTCTTCAATTTAGTGGAATAATTGCAAATGTCACATTTAAATTTCTCGAGGGTGCTTGAATGATTCAGAATGTGTGATTTCAAACTGGTACCATAACTAGTTGAAAAATCACATATAGAACATTTGTACTCTTTTCGCCCTGTATGTTTGATCATATGTTTCCTCAAATTTGATTTTTCTACACACTCAAAAGTACAAAAACTGCACTTATTCATTTCCACTTCTGATCTATCCATATGCAAGGCTTTCCAATGCCTTAATAAATGCTCCTTGTCTTTTGTATTGTAAGGACATAGCTCACAATGTAATCTTTCATTATTACATGAATGTTGATTTTTTAAATGTACCCCTAACCTGTCATTTTCAGTTGTCGTATAGGAACAAAGTAAACATTTAAACTTCTCTCGCTTTGAGTTATTTGTAAGTGTCCCAGAATGCTTCTGTGAACCTGCTGATTTGCCAGGTTTAAAATTACAATTTGTACAATTAAAATACTTAAATTTTCTATTTTTTACAACTACCTTTACATCATATTTTGTCCTTTTATTAGACACCTCCGAATCGCAGTGTATACTTCTGGACTTTTTATCTATACTTGTCTGTATATTTGAGTCAAGCTTTGTAATTTTGCATCTAATATAGTTAAATAGTTTCTTTTCCGATTCTAAACATTTCATTATGTATGATATAAACCATGTTACATTGGAAGAGCAGTTATCACAAAGGTAACTATCTTGAACATTATTTTCATGCTAAAAACAAACAAACTTATTCATTACTTTAAATTATATTTTAAACCAGAAACTTACCAGAGTAGGGATATACTTTTTAATCATATCTTTATTTTGTTTTTCAATAAAATTGTTTGAAGATTCAAAGTTTTCACAAGGATTTAAACAAATTCTACATATCTTGATGTCCTTATTATTGACATTGTGACTTTTACAATAAATTTCAGACAAACTTAGTTTTTTATTTCCTGCGGATTCTAAGTAAGGATAAAGGTATTCATCAGCTGCAGTACATTCTGCTTTAAACTCAAATGCCATTTCTAGTGTTACAGTACATTTATCACAAAATTTTGGATTTTCCACTTTTTCTGTATCCTGCAATGTATAGTTGTCCAATCAACTTATTTTTAATCTCTTTATTTTAATACCAAATAATTACCTACCGAATTTAATATATCTTCATATATTTCATTTAGTACCATTTGAAAAGATTCGCTTTCGTATATTTTTCCAGGTTTTAAGCATATTCGACATACTGGCTTGTTTTTCATTTTTTAGTGGAAACAGGTCAACAACTCAACACATATCTCTGGGTCAACAGGTGGAAATAGGGATGCGCGATACTATCCGATATTCCAGTGTATCGATACTTTTACTTCCGATACTCGATAATTTGTATCGATACTATGCTATTCGATACATTCCAAGTATCGATAAATTTGTAGTGAATCGATACCTTGCGATACGGGATTTTTAGTGGTAGCGGCAAGTGGCGTTATCTATAGTGATGAGCGATATCGTGATTTTTTAATCTCGTTGTGAAATGATATCGTGCTTTTATTAACGAAACTAAAAATAAAAAACGAAAAATGCAGTTTTTTGCGTTTATCGAGCTAATTTTGAGGTTATGTGGAAAAGTCACTGATGTAAAAGTTGTAGATTTTCCCAAGATCTACAACTTTTATAATCAACTTTTTATTCTAGGAACTCATTTTTGGCCGGAAATCGCAATTATGTCTTTTTCCACCCCCCAAAAAAAGTGTTTTTTGCCGAAAAAACGTCAAAACTAGAAAAATTTCAAATATTTTCATTTGAAAATTATTTTCATGGTTTATGACTATGAAAGCTACCTTCTACTAAATTTTCATCAAAATCGAACATTTTTTAAGGAAACTAATAATAAAAAACAAAAAATGAAGTTTTTTGCGTTTTTTGAGCTAATTTTGAGGTTATGTGGAAAAGTCACTAATGAAAAAGTTGTATATTTTCTCAAGATCTACAACTTTTATAATCAACTTTTTATTTTAGAACCTCAACTTTGGACGGAAATCGCAATAATGTCTTTTTCCACCCCCCAAAAACGTCAAAATTAGGAAAATCTCGGATCGTTAACGTATCGATACTTCGAATATCGATAAATTAATATTCGATATTCTACTGTATCGATACTTTACGTTCCGATCCGTATCGATACCTAATATCGATACTTTCTAGTGTATCGCGCAACCCTAGGTGGAAAGTTATCTGAGATATTCAATATACATCGATGTTTGCAATGCGATACATCGAATCGAACCGATGTTTTGAAAATGTATCGATATACTCGATGTATCGATGTTTTTTCATAAAACATCGAATCGTTAATAACCAGTTAATTCCACGAAAACTTGTTTTTAAACGCAAATAGTGTCTTTTTTTTAAACTATCTCTTTTATTTTTAAAAATAATTTTAAATTTGTAAACTATAGATGTTTTATATGTTTTGGGGCCTGAGGGGGACAGAAACACTGCAGAGATGTCGGAACAAAACTTTTGGTGAAAGCGCGATTTTTGTTAAGGCGCGCTTTGGTGAGAGCGCTTATTGGTGAAAGCGCGTTTTTGGTGAAAGCACACTTTTGACGAAAGCACACTTTTGGCGGAAGCGCATTATTGATGAAAACGCGTTTTTGTTTGGCCAGGAGCACAAACACACCACTAAAAGTAACTAGATTGGGAGTGTGTTCCGCCGAAAGGGTCGTGTTCAGACTTTTTGAACTGTAGGAGTTTTTGGCTGGAGCACAGAGTACACCAACTAAGTTAAGTGGTGTATTCTTTGGTTGGAGCTTTAGGGGAAAAATTTCTGAGAGCTGGTAACACTGATGTCAAACGTCATTCTATCAGCGGTTGGGTTAGGAAAAAGTTACTTGTTGGAACAGTTTTGTGATTTTTAAATTATTGCACATATTAATGTAACATAATGTAAATGATTACTAATTTTTTTTAAAAGCATGATACGCAACCGTATCTCTCAAGTATTTCTGTGAAATCCACGATTAGGCTACAAGGCCAGAAATTAATAATTGCATGAATGAAATGAGCTGATTTTAATAATGTCGTTTTATGATAACCAGGAAAATAATTATCCAAGCGGTAATTTTACACCAACTGCAAGTTATTTTAATAATAGGGCTCAAAATTCGTTATCAAACCCTCAAAATAGTTCATACATAAGGAATCTGCCTGTTGATATATCACATTCTACATTGGAACCAACTGCCAGAGAATTTTTTCCAACCTCAAACGCTTCTGAAAGTCATAATGGAGCTGTTAAGAAGAGATCTCAAAATAAATTTAAGGATAAAGAACACATTAATTGGAGAAGCAGGTATTTATTCATATAAATGTTACCTATTACAATTTTATAAAACTGTTGCAATACTATTTTTTATTACATTTAAAAAAAATAATTGTCAGGTATGGAAGTGGAAGAACCTTCAACAGTTCTAGACAAAATTATGGTAATAACTCCAGTAGAGATCAGTTTTCATCTTCCAACTCTCAAAATATGGAGTTACAGCAGACTGAACATCATAAAAATGTTGTGAAATATCCTATTGAGAAATGCGAAGATCATTCAGCATATGAAGATCAATACAATCAAGAATATGGCGACAATAATTCCTCAGCAGGTTCTTCAAGGAATTTCAGAAATACTAAGAGATATGAAAATTATCAAGAAAAATCACGAAGCAACTATAATGAGAAGAGCTCCAGAAATTATGATGATAAAAGAAGTAATTACAAAAAGCAAAATAACTTTTCTTATCACAACGAAGAATCTGGTGCTGGTATGAGGAAAACTAACCAGAACCAAAAAAGAGGTTATAGATCATATGATTCTAGAAATAGCCAAAAGTTGAGGGATGATAATGGGTTTAGTAACTGGAGGAAAGAAAGCATAGGAAAAGAGCCTGCACCTAATATTGTTAAAACTAGTAAAAAATGTGAGTATTCTAATTAAATTTTTAGACTTCATTTGCTTTTTTATGAAGAGATTTTGGTTTTACTTTACATTTACCGTTATCCATTTATCTATCCAGTGAATGCTGCATCTCAGAGAGAAAGGCTGATAGAAATGCTCAATCGTCGGATGCTAGAATGTCTTGTATGCTGTGAAAAAATAAAACATACAGATAAAGTTTGGTCTTGTTTATTATGCTGCCATATAATCCATCTTCATTGTGTGGTCGCTTGGGCAAAGTCATCAAAGATAGAAAACGGTTGGAGGTGTCCAGCCTGTCAGAATGTCTGCAGTGAAGTACCTAAACAATATAAGTGCTATTGTGGTAAAACTATAGAACCAAGGTAAATAATAAATGTCATTATACCAGTTAATCTTATCTTATTTTTCAATTAATTTATAGATTTGAACCAGGAGTGATTCCCCACGGATGTGGAGATATGTGCTTACGAAAAGGTCGGCATTGTGAACACAAATGTTCTATTCTGTGTCATCCAGGACCTTGTCCGGATTGTACCATAATGATTTCGAAATCTTGCGGCTGTGGAGCCACTCAACAGATGGTAAAATGTAGCACCGACATAGATATCACTTGTGATGCCATCTGTAATAAATTGTTAGAATGTGGATTGCACCATTGCGCACAAACTTGTCATCTGGGTGATTGCCAACCTTGCGATAAGACTATTATACAGGAATGTTATTGTGCCAAAGAAGGAAGAAAGGTAAGTGATAGAATTCGTAAATAATCAAAAAACTAATTGATATTTTTGCAGGTGCCCTGTTGTGGCGAACATAAAGGTAAAACTCATTATTCTTGCAATGAAGTGTGTGATAAGCTTCTATCTTGTGGAAATCATAGATGTAAGAAGTTTTGTCATGAAGGTTCATGTGAAACGTGTTCAATGGATGTAAATAGTGTCAAAACCTGTCCTTGTGGAAGAACACGTCTCACTAAAGAACGATTATCCTGTTTGGATTCCATTCCATGCTGTGATAAGGTATGTATCATTACTGAAATCTTTTTTCTCAATATATTGTACCCTTTTTGTTAATTTTCTAAATTAATAATTGTGTTTTAGGTGTGCGGTAAAGTTTTTCAATGTGGACAACCAAATGCTCCACATAGATGTGAAAAAAGTTGTCATGAAGGTCCGTGTTCAACTTGTCCATTAACCACTGTTATCAAGTGTCGTTGTGGTCACATGGATAAGGAAATACCTTGTTCAGAACTAACCACAAAGGCTGATGATGCACGGTGCCAGAAAAAATGTACAAAGGTAAGAAATATTATGTGCTATAATAAGTAGTTCAAATGTGCCAGGTGGCCAGATAAGAATGCAAAGTGCTGTATTTCCTTCTTTTGGCCACTTTGGTCATAATATTTTTTACCTCAGAACTCTATGACGAATAGTTTCCGAGATACAGTACTTTGCAGTCTTATCTGGCCACCCCATACTTTGCCAGTAATCTTGGTAGAAGACTACTTAATTTTGTTTGAACAATGTCTACTGTGCTGGACACTCTATCTTCCAATATTATAGCAGCTTTGTCTTACCAGTGCCCTGCCAAATAACAAATTATTTTTTTTGCAGAAACGTATGTGCGGCAAACATAAATGTAACCAATTCTGTTGCATAGAACTCGAACACGTCTGTCCTCTTCCATGCAATCGTCTTCTATCGTGCGGTCAGCACAGATGCGAACGGACATGTCACTCCGGTCGTTGTCCGACCTGCGAAGAAACTAGCTTCGAAGAACTCTACTGCGAATGCGGCGCAAGCGTAATATACCCACCGATACCGTGCGGAACCAAACCACCTAATTGTACCAAACCGTGTTCAAGACCGAGAACATGCGGCCACGACGTAAATCATTCATGTCATACTGGATTCTGTCCACCTTGCACTGTTTTATCCAAACGCTGGTGTTATGGACACCATGAGCAGAGATCGGCTATTCCTTGTCATCAAGAGTATTTCAGTTGCGGTTTACCGTGCGGCAAGGAATTGTCTTGCAAGAGGCATAAGTGTGTTAAACCGTGTCATGATGGACCGTGTCCGACGCCTTGTAAACAACCTTGTACTGTTCCTAGGGAGTTATGCGGACATCCTTGTAGCAGGTTAGTGATAAGTAGATTATTTATTTTCATTAATTCATTTGGTAGTTAGTATTTTTTTACTACATTATTCTTGTTAATTTATTTTCAAAGCTACTGACAACTGACGTTTCAGGCCATGTCACAAACCGCCGTGTCCTGAAAGTAGTTGTAAACAGCTCGTTCCAGTGACTTGTCAATGTGGATTACAAAAAACTACAAGGCCGTGTATAGAAGTCGCGGACGAATTTAAAAATATCCAAATGGCTCAGTTGAAAGAAAAAATGGGCAGCTTGTCTACCAGTTCTACGATAGATTTATCAGATATTTTGAATGTACCCAAGAAACCGATGGTTCTGAAAATGTAAGTTTATTACTTATACAGCGTTGTCAATTAGTGTTAATATTATCAGATCGTCTAACTAGAAAAAACTTCCCTTCGTAATAAAATAATGACTTTGTCTAATTATAATTTTATTTCAATCAAATTGACATATTCTATATATTAACTACGTAACTCACTCATTAACTTATTTCAAATACAGGATGGTAAATTACTTAGATGTATTCTTCATTCTGCTTCAACACCTTCCCTCATTGAGTAATTTGCCAACCCCATTCCAAAAAGTAATTTTTTCAATCTGTTAGAAAACAGTGGCTTCGTCATAATATCGGCTAATTGATTTTCAGATGATACCTTTACTACTTCAAGTGATCCATCCAACACCATTTCTCTAACAAAAAAATGTCTAATATGTATATGTTTAGTCCGACGATGAAACTCGGGATTCTGCGTTAATCTTATGGCAGATTCATTGTCCACATGTAGTGTCGGAACCAAGTTAACGCCTGTTAATTCCGTAAATATTCTTTTTAACCAGACTATTTCTCGTGCAGCGTCACTTGCAGCTACTATTTCTGCCTCTGTTGTCGATATGGCTACTGATGTTTGTCGCTGACTGAACCAAGATACAGCTGCTCCAGCATAAAGACACAATACCCCAGATGTCGATCTTCCGGTAGTAATATCACCTCCATGATCAGCATCACTATAGCTTGTTAACTGAGGTTGTATTTCTGGCTTTTGCATATAAGTTAAGCGATAATTTATTGTACCATTCAAATAGCGGAATATTCTCTTAACTTTCACACAGTCGTTTTGACTTGGATTTTCTAATTTTCTGGATACAACACTAACAGCATAAGCTATATCTGGACGTGTACCCGTCATTAGGTACATAAGAGCACCCACTGCTTCGCGATATGGAAAAGAAGTATTCGATTCCGTTTCACTAGTTTCCTTCCCTAATTGGATGGCTTCTTTTACAATCGGGGTCGAGACCGGTTTGCTATTTTCCATGCCAAAACGTTCTAGCACCTTTTTTGTATAAGCTGACTGGGTAACACTTATTGAGTCGTCTTGATTTTTCTCTATTTCCAAACCTAAGAAATATGTAGCTGGTTTAACTGTTATTTTAAACTTCTCCTGAAGTTTCTTCAAAAAATCCATCTTCATTATCTCATTCGTACATGCTATTAGACCGTCGTCAACATACAGCACTAATATCAACATGTCTTTTCCTTCATTCTTAATAAATAAACATGGGTCTGCAGTACTTCGTTTAAAGCCAAGCGAATCTATAAAGTTTCCAAAACGCTTATTCCAGCACCTTGGTGCTTGCTTTAACCCATATAAACTTCTCTGAAGATGACAAACCATACCAGTACCATCATCGTAGCCTTCTGGTTGTTTCATGAACACTTCTTCGTCTAGAGTACCGTAAAGAAATGCAGTACAGACATCGAATTGTGTGAGTGACATGTTTTTACTAGCAGCTATACTTATAACGGCTCTTATCGTACCACCTTTAGCTACTGGACTAAACGTTTGTTCATAATCTTCTCCTTTTCTTTGTGAATAACCCTCCACTACCAGACGAGCTTTGTATTTATCAATTGAACCATCTGGATTGGTTTTGAGTTTATACACCCACTTACAAGGAATTGCTTTTTTGTTTTCAGGTAAATTTTTCAATACCCATGTACAATTCTCTTTTAATGACTGCATTTCATGCTCCATTGCCAGCCTCCAGTTATTTTGTTCACAACAAACAATTGCTTCTTTGTAACTAAGTGGTTCTTTGGGGTGGTTTATTTCAGCAGCAACCATCATAACGAACTCGTCAAAGCGTGTCGGTTTCTTAATGTTTGATCTTTCTCTCAATTGTCTTCTAAATTCTATATCTTCGTCTAAACTCTCTTCTGGTTCATAACATTGGTCATCTGCTTGGTAATCTAGATCCATTTCTTCCATAACATCACTACTTACATCAACAATGTCTATTTCTTCTGTATCACAATTATTTTGAACAAGATCCAAGACATCTATTGTAGGTTGCAAACATGGAAATTGTTTGGATTCTTGTACCACACCTAGAGTTTCAAATTCATTAAAAATAACATCTCGTGAAAGTATAAGTCGATGCTGATCTTCTGACCATATCCTGTATCCATCATCATTTTCATAACCAACGAGTATACCTTTAATAGATTTCTTATCCAATTTTCTTCTGCAAACTTTAGGAACATGAGCATAACAAGTACTACCGATTACTCTTAAATGTTTAAGTTCAGGCTTCTTGTTAAACCATATTTCATGTGGTGATTTACCAGGAATACTGGATATACCAGATCTATTTAAGATATATGTAGCTGTGTTTATTAATTCAGCCCAAAATGTTTGATCAAAGATACTTTCTCTTGCATGCATTAAAGATCTTGCACATTCGACAATCGTTCTGTTATCACGCTCTGAACAGCCATTTTGTTGTGGTGTATACGGCATCACCAATCTTTGTTTTATTCCATATTTGTTTAAAATATTTGCTACTTTATGATTATCAAATTCTCCACCATGATCTGACAAAAATTCTTTAACACCATATCCTGCAGCTTTCATTTCTTTTAAAACTATATCTAATTTATCAGCTACTTCTGACTTTCGCTTTAAAAAATATACAAATCGATATCTGATAAAATCATCTTTAAATAAAACAAAATATTTAAAACCTGATTTTGAGATCTGAAAAGGTCCACAAACATCTGAATGGATCAGTTCTCCTGGTGTTTCTGTTCTTTTTCTTATGCCAAACTTTTTCACAGAAGCCTTTCCATAGACGCAGCCCTCACATAATTCACTATCCAGCTTCACGTCAATGTTAAATTCTTGCTTAATTACATTTTTAACATGTCTCTTACTTTGATGACCCAGCCTTTCGTGGTAGAGTTGCAATATATTTTCTTTAGAAGTAACCATATTGACACTCAGATGTTCAGGTTTGGTTGCCCGCATCTTCAATTTATATAGTCCACCAGACTGACATCTTGATCCAACAATTATTGTTTCGTTAAAAATTTTAAAATAGCAGCACTTAGTGGTGGAAATAAATTCACTTTCTGGATGTTTGTCCTGAGCAGACAAAGTTGAGAAAATATTTTTCTTGATATTGGGTACATACCATACGTTGGTCAATGAAAACTCTTTCTTTTTTCCGTTTACAAAAGATTGTATTTTGATGGTACCTTGTCCTAATGCAGGAACTGCATATCCATTAGCAGTTGTTATTGTTTGCTCTTCGTTAAATGGTGTATACGATTGATATACATCTTGTTGATTTGTTATGTGATTAGTCGCTCCGTTATCAACATACCAATTTTTAAAATCTGCTTCGCAATTCAAAACATTCGATGATACAGCAACTAATGACATCTGAATTTCTTTCGCTTTAGAATTTGTACGTTTTTTCGAATTCTCTGGCTTAGGAGGTCTTCCATCGGTTTTCCATTTATCGCATTGCTTCACTTTATGACCTTTTTGCTTACAGTAATTGCAATAATAACCATATTTATGTGCTTTGCTCTTATTCACTGTATATAAAACTTCTTGCTTGCTCTCATTTTTGTTTGTTAATGCTTTTTCATAAGAGCATAGCTGATTTGTCAAGTTATCTATTGTTCTGTCCTTATTTGATACCAGAATCCAACTAGACTTGAATGAGAAATATTCAGGTGGTAAAGTTTCTAATATTTTACAAATAAGCAAAATATCTGGCAAGTCGCACTTACAGTAATTTTCAGCAACTGCTTTATCTTTTAAAATTTCGTTTTGCAAATTATTCCAAAGGTTCTTAAGTTTTGATGTATGAGTAGCAATATCGTCATCTGATTGTCTAATATAACTAAAAAATTGCATACAGATATCATAGGTTTTATCTGTTGCACTACCATCATACAAACGATGAAGCTCCAACCAGACTTCCCTGGCGGTCGAAAATCTCATGACTTTTTCTAATGTGCTTTGAGTCATATTTATTGTAAGAACTAATAAAACAGTACTATCCGTTTGATTGAAAAATGTAACATCTTTTTCATACTTGCATTTTTCTTCTTGTGTTGCTTCTTGGGGTAACGACTTCGGTGAAGTTAATCTACCTTCAAGGACGTCCATCGCGCCTTTCACACTTCTCAGAAGAATAGAAAGCTTGTATTTCCATGTAGTCCAGCTATCTTTACCTTCAAGTAATCCAATTTGCACCTTACTGGGATCCATTTTACTCTGGATTTAATTGAAAATGCGTTTTATTACTTTATGAAGATGACAGCTTTCAGAGACAGTTACAAAATCTTTTTTAATTTTTATTCTTACTTAATTTCTTGTTTCTTCTAGCATTACCATTTAGGCACTGTACGCTCTGCTACCATGTTAATATTATCAGATCGTCTAACTAGAAAAAACTTCCCTTCGTAATAAAATAATGACTTTGTCTAATTATAATTTTATTTCAATCAAATTGACATATTCTATATATTAACTACATAACTCACTCATTAACTTATTTCAAATACTGGATGGTAAATTACTTAGATGTATTCTTCATTCTGCTTCAACAATTAGTAGAATAATTAAGACAACTCTTGCTTCCAATTAATCATTTTAATTTTTAGCTTGGAGTGTACTGAAGAATGCCGGGTTTTAGACAGAAATAGAAGGCTAGCAATTGGTTTACAGATTCGCAATCCAGATTTAAGTCAAAAATTAACTCCGAGATATTCGGACTTTATGCGTCAGTGGGCGAAAAAGGATCATCATTTTTGTCAAAAAGTACATGACAAATTAACGGAATTGGTTCAACTTGCCAAAAACAGCAAACAGAAGAGCCGCTCCTACTCCTTTGATTCGATGAATAGAGACAAACGGCACTTTATACACGAGTATTGCGAACATTTCGGCGTGGAAAGTGCAGCGTACGATATGGAACCAAATCGAAATATCGTAGCGACGGCCATTAAAGATAAATCTTGGTTACCGAGTATAAGTTTATTGGAATTTATCCAGAGGGAAAATGGACAGAGAAAAGTTCCTGGACCCGTATTGGGGCGCGGTCCTAGTGGTAAAACGGAAACAGTGTCTTTGAAGTTGCCTAGTAGAGTACAAAGGCCAAATACACCAACTAATGATATTGTTGATCCTTTCAGATCATCATAGTTATGAATATTTTTACATTTATTTGCAAGTTTATTAAATTGTTTCATTATTGAATCAAATAAAGATTTTTTTGGTTAATATTATCGGTATTGTTTTTTATTCATGCCATTACATTATTTCGAGCGTCGAATTGAATTCCGCTACCTTTTTTTTTATTCGGTTAACTTAACGTCGGTCTACTTCTGCAACTCAGGCTAATCACCGACGCCGGGAACACTCTACCCCTAACCGGAAATCTTGCCGAATCCACTAGTGTTCCAACCAGTGGTAGGGATCTTTATCAAGCCCAACATCCATGGACTCGGGACCTCGGTGGTTTTACGTCTCATCCGAAAGATGGCATATCTACATTATACCTCGTGCTCATTGGTATAATGCATGTGATATGCTACTCTCCCTAGCAGTCTAAAGTGTTTCGCTGCAGGTGTTCCCCCAGCGGTCACTCATCCAAGTACTAACCACGCTCGACTCTGCTTGACTGTATTTATAGGCTGGGCCGACGCCCTCTGCTACCCTAATTACTTGGTTATATCATTTAATTTAAACATCCTATTTATCCCGTGGCCTCGTTTTTGTCTATATTAGTTGGCTGAATGATTCAACTAGAGGAGACCTGAAAAGTGGAAGAAGTGAAAAGGGACTGTGGTGCTTTAACTAAAAAATACCTTAAAAGCAGAAGAAGATGAGGAGGCCGGATACCCGGTTACAGAAAAAGAAGAAGTCATAGACCACAGCTAACTCCTTTTTAGTTACTTAAGTTAAAATTTTCTTTAAAACCTTTTTTTTTTAAATAATGAAATAATGACTAATTATAACGATACTGATTTATTCGGAGATCCGAAATTGTATAAAAAGCCCATTAAAGAAATTGAGGTATGCCAATTAATACCATGAAATTTAATGTGGATATTATGATGTACACCATACATTTTTTGAATAGTACATTACTAATTTCTTTATAGGAAAAATGGAAACTGGTTCCGGCTTTTCTGAAAATCAAGGGCTTAGTAAAACAACATATAGATTCATTTAATTACTTTATTGCAGTTGAAATTAAAAAAATAGTGGAAGCCAACAATAAGGTAGTTTGCGATGCTGATCCTCTATTTTATATAAAGTAAGTTCAATAAAATAATGACTTTAATTATTTAATTGATACATTTGTATGTGTTTTAACAAAATAGGTATACTAATGTTCAAGTAGGAACACCTGATGTTGATGAAGGCTTTAATATAAGTAAACCTACCACTCCACATGAATGTCGATTGAGAGATATGACTTACTCAGCACCTATAACCGTGGATATTGAATATACTAGAGGATCTCAACGAGTTTCTAAGACTGGACTATTAATTGGAAGGTATAAGAAAAAAAAGCTTCAATATTACTTTACTGAATGATTTAAATGTATTCTAGGATGCCTATAATGTTAAAATCAACAAACTGTGTTCTTAGTGGTAAATCTGAATATGAATTAGCCAAAATGAATGAATGTCCACTGGATCCTGGTGGTTATTTTGTAGTTAAAGGTCAAGAAAAAGTTATTCTTATTCAAGAACAGTTGACAAAAAATAGAATGCTTGTGGAAGAAGGGAAATATGGTGTGCAGTGTCAAGTTACTAGCTCTACTCACGAAAAAAAGTCGAGAACTAACGTTTTTGTTAAAGGAAATAAATATTTTATGGGACATAATACTTTCACTGATGTAAGTGGTTGAATAATTTAAATTCAAATATGCTTATGAGTTGTTTTTTTAGCCTATTCTAGTTTCTGTAGTATTTAAAGCACTAAATATAATAAATGACCAAGAAATATGCGAAATAATAGGAATATCAGATGTTCACAAACTTACTCCAACTTTAGAAGAATGCCACAATTTAAAAATTTATACTCAAGATTCTGCATTAGCCTATTTAGGAACGAAATTAGTTGTAAAACGATATGTTACTTCGGCATCTAAAATGAAAACACCAGCAGACGAAGCCCGAGATTTATTAGCAACTACAGTACTTGCTCATGTGCCTGTCAAGGAGTATAATTTTAGATTGAAAGCTATTTATTTAGGACTTATGGTAAAAAAGGTAATTGAAGTTCAAAATCACAACCTTTTATTAGATGACAGAGATTACTATGGAAATAAAAGGTTAGAATTAGCTGGTTCTCTTATATCTTTAATGTTTGAAGATGTTTTCAAAAGATTTAACTGGGAATTGAAAGCAATTGCTGAAAAAACTATTCCAAAAATCCGAGCAACTCAATTTGATGTAGTGAAGTATATGAGATCAGATTTGATAACGAGTTGTTTAGTATTTGCCATTTCAACAGTAAGTACTTTTTATATAAAAAAACTAACACTTGTATTATCGCATTTATTTTATTTTAAGGGAAATTGGACCATAAAAAGATTTAGAATGGAAAGATTAGGTGTGACTCAAGTTCTATCGAGACTCAGTTATATTTCAGCGTTAGGAATGATGACCAGAGTAAATTCGCAGTTTGAAAAAACTCGAAAAGTATCCGGACCAAGATCGCTTCAACCTAGTCAGTGGGGAATGCTGTGTCCGAGTGATACTCCCGAAGGAGAAGTAAGTTTTGGACAAAATTTATTTTCCTTACTAAAAATTCTATATATTTATTAGGCTTGCGGTCTTGTAAAGAATCTGGCACTCATGACTCACATAACCACAGAAATCGATGAATACCCTCTAATTCGTTTAGCAAGAAATGCGGGTGTACAAGATATTAACATGGTTGCCAGTTTTGCTATTCATTCTCCCTCAAGTTATATGGTTTTTCTTAACGGTAAGCATAAATGTTATTTTACTAACGTTAATTATTATAATTCTCTCTAAAAAAGATCGATCTGTGAGATTAAAACACTCACTACATAGTGGTCTACACATAATACTTTAAATTTTTTCGGGGTGTAACCAATACTTTGTCGCAATAGCTTTGGCTATTTAGTAACGTCCAATAATAACGTTTAATTATAAAATATGTACTTTTTTTTAAGGAAACATATTGGGAATTACGAGGAATTACAAAAAATTAATCAAAGTGTTTAGATTGTCGCGCAGGAAGGGTTACATATCCGGTTACGTTTCGATTTATCCTAGTCATTTACATAAATGTGTGTATATCAGTTCGGACAGCGGAAGATTATGTAGGCCTTATATTATAGTACAAGATGGTTTTCCTCTAGTTAACGATAAACATATAATGGATTTAGAGAAAGGCATTAGAGGCTTCGAAGATTTTCTACAGACCGGTAAGAAAAAATAAAACAATAGTTATTAACTTTTTATTTGTCAATTTGTTGACATAAATGTGCCTTTAGAGACCATAGGATTTTTCATTTGATTTTAACAAATCGGATGAAAACGTCACTTCGTTTTCAATTTGATCTTAAGAATGTCCTGATGAGTCTTCTCCAATGAGATGATCTCTTACGCTTTATTTGAGGTCAATTGGCCAGCTACGTTTCAGTCTTCTGTTGTTTGGTTCTTGGGTTAGAGGCTGTAGTAGTAGATTAGGATGGGTGTCTAGCTTTAGGTAGTGGTTATGGCTTATTTCTTGTACTGTTGGGATACTGAGGTCTTGATGGGATCAATTTGTTTGTGACGTACCATGGTGCATCAACTAGTGTTCAAAGGATTTTAGATTGTCCTCGTTGTCTTTCAAAGTAGCCAGTGTAGTTCTCGGAACTTCAGGTTGATCTGCTTTCGTTTCTTGGCTAAGTGCTCCCTCCAATTGAGTTTTGAGTCTAAGTGTAATCCCAGGTATTTGTCACAAGAAGTTACAGGTATCTCTTTGTTGTTAATAGTAAACTGGAGGACATCTTAGTGTAAATGTTATGTGTTGTTTTCGTTGATTTTTATTCTCCATCGGTCGAGCCATTCTTCGATCTGGAATAAGTGGTCTTGGAGATTGGCAGAAGCTATTATTGGATCTTCATGTATAGCCATTATCACAGTGTCATCAGCAAATGTGCCTATCATAGTATAGTTTGAGGTTGGGATTTCAGACATATATCAGGTACAGGTCTGGCCCTAGGACACTGCCTTGTGGAACTCCAGCTTTAATGGGCTGGAATTCAAAAGTCTCATCATTAACTTTCGTTCTGAAGGTTCTGTTTGTTAGATAAAGTTATAACTTTAAATTTGTGAAAACAAAATCATAACCTTACATTTTCTATTTCTATCGACATGTATGACAGTTGACATTTTCCAAAAGTCGAAACGAAAATCAGACAAATGTAAACGGTAATATTTAGAAAGGTCCAAGATCGACTCTGATATGAAAAATCCTATGGTCTAAAGGCACCTTTAACAAATTTTTCTCCAGGCATGATCGAATTTTTGGACGTAAACGAAGAAAACGACAGTTATATAGCGTGTTATGAAAAGGACATTACAATGCAAACTTCTCATTTAGAAATAGCCACTTTTACTTTACTCGGCGTTTGCGCCGGGCTAGTTCCTTATCCACATCACAATCAATCGCCAAGAAATACATACCAATGCGCTATGGGTAAACAAGCCATGGGTAAGTAATATACTTTCGCAATCCTCGTCCAGCTGCCCCAATATATGTGAATTAATTTCAGGCACAATCGGTTACAATCAAAAAAACCGCATGGACACTCTCCTCTACAATCTGGTGTACCCTCAAGCACCGATGGTTAAAACGAAAACCATAGAACTAACTAATTTCGACAAACTTCCAGCCGGTCAAAACGCTACTATAGCTGTGATGAGTT
The DNA here is from genome assembly GCA_947563755.1 of Lochmaea crataegi. Lineage (NCBI taxonomy): Eukaryota > Metazoa > Arthropoda > Insecta > Coleoptera > Chrysomelidae > Lochmaea > Lochmaea crataegi. Next base: position 70,392,810 of record OX387424.1, read on the forward strand.
ACAGCGGCTACGACATCGAAGACGCTCTAATCTTAAATAAAGCCTCCATCGATAGAGGTTTCGGTCGTTGTTTAGTGTACAAAAATGCTAAATGTATAATGAAAAGATACCCCAATCAAACGTTCGATAGAATTCAAGGACCTATGATCGATACCGTTACCGGACAACCCATGTGGAAACACTCTTGTTTGGATAACGATGGCATCGTTGGACCTGGAGAATTAGTCAAAAATCGACAGGTGAATAAACGTTAGATTATCCCATCAAGTTTGTTAATTATTTATTGATACGTTTAAGGTTCTCGTTAACAAATCCGTACCGACGATATCGACTGTTCCTGGTAGTACGACTACGTCCGTTGAATATAAAGAAAATACCGTCACTTATAGAAACGAGGAGCCCAGTTATATAGAAAAAGTGCTTATCAGTACCAACGAGGAAGATACTACGCTTTTGAAAGTTCTTTTACGGCAAACTAGAAGGCCGGAGATCGGGGATAAATTTAGTTCGAGACATGGTCAAAAAGGGGTCGTAGGTAAGTTGTTTGATGTTTAAACAAGCCATAAACATGTTTGTGGGATCAACTACATCGACGTCTGTAATTGGAGCAGTTCTTTGTAAAACCGTAGAGGAAAAATTCGTTTTCATCTTTAGCGATATCTATTAAAACTTGAACAGGGTGTTTTAAATTAATATTTTATGTCGTAGGTTTGGTAGTAGAACAAGAAGATATGCCGTTTAACGAATACGGTATATGTCCGGATATTATTATGAATCCACATGGTTTTCCGTCTAGAATGACGGTGGGGAAATTAATTGAACTGTTAGCCGGCAAAGCAGGATTAGTTGAAGGTAACAATTACCTTCCAACCTGGTGTTTACCAAACTAAATATTTAAAATAAAACATTTCCAGGTAAATTTCACTACGGAACAGCCTTCGGTGGATCAAAAGTATCAGATGTAAGCGAGGAGCTAGTCAAACACGGTTATAATTATCAAGGAAAAGACATATTTTATTCGGGTATAACGGGAGAACCTCTCGAAGCGTACATATACTCCGGCCCCGTTTACTATCAAAAATTAAAACATATGGTACAAGATAAAATACACGGCAGGTAAAAAATCGGAAATTTACTTAAATTTAACGTTTTGATGTTTTTATTTTTGTTTATAGAGGTCGAGGTCCTAGAGCGGTGTTAACCAGGCAGCCTACCGAAGGAAGGAGTCGAGATGGAGGTCTTAGATTGGGAGAGATGGAACGGGATTGTCTTATAGGTTATGGTGCTAGGTTAGCATGGGAAATTTTAAGAAGAAACGTCTTATTATTTTTTGTTTTGTTTTCAGTATGATGTTGGTGGAACGTTTAATGGTATCTAGTGACCAATGCGAAGTTGACGTTTGCAACAAATGCGGTCTATTGGGTTATTGCGGCTGGTGTAACAGCTGTAAAAGTTCTGGACAAGTTTCCAGTATAACGATGCCTTATGCTTGTAAATTACTGTTGACGGAATTGCAATCCATGAATATAACTGCAAGATTGACATTAACAGATTACTGTGAATGATAAAAATAGTTGACTGATGTACATTGAAGTATGTAGGATGTCAAATGTCAGAAAACGCCGGGATAACCTGTTTACGGAAGTGAGATGTTTTTTTTTAAAGAATAGTTTGTATATATTTTTAATAAACGTTAAAAATTAATGGTGGTTCATGATTTCCGTAACCTAGTTTAATTCTGTTTGTTTATTTTAATGGATTGAATAAAATTTGAAGAAACTTTACCTTGCTTTTAATTTAAAACTCGGCAAATACTCAGCTTTGTGAAGAAGCTGAGTTTGTTTGGTGAAATATAAAACGTCACAATAGGCACTTGCTAGTATGATTGGCTAAAATTGGAAGTACCAGTACAACTTTCAGTCAATCAGACATGATCGGGAATTTAGATCCAATTAAATCCCGATTGCACCAGTTTAGCTTAAATGTAATGGTTAACAAGTAGTAGTTGTATAGTAAATTTTATACCCATTTAGAATAAGACCATCCTTATTTATTATTAATAAATCGGTTGAAACAAAAAATTACCAACAAATATGAACGTCGTAACTAATTTATTAGATGTCACGTTTTTGAAGTTATACGTCAAATTTTGATTTCATGTTAATGTTATAACGCAAAATAAGATATAAAAATGCGATATTCTGATGAATCCAAAAAACTTATGCTTAATGTAGTAAACTATTTTCAAAACGATTTTGGATCTCGATTTAAGGCAATTCAAAAAGCGTCCGAAGCACTAAAAGTTCCAGAAAGTACATTATATAATCTTGAAAAACCAAACAGAGCTACAGATTTCGAATTTAGAAGAAATATGTCTGCAAGCGTTTCCCGGAGCAAAACCCGAATTACAAAAAATACCCTGCATTGTTTGAGGGAAGTAATTTATAAAATGTATGCGCGAAATGATAAAATTACAGTAGAAACTATTTTACGGCAATTTATCGAAGAGTCTCCAGAAACTAAGATTTCCAAAGGTTCGTTATATTTGGGAATTAAAAAAATGGGTTTTTTTTTCAAAAAACAGGATGGAAGAAAACATTTATTGGAAATGCCTGCAGTCAGATTAAAAAGAATATTATTTTTGAACAAATACCATGCTGCTAAAAGCGAAAAGCTTTTTACACCTGTTTTTCTGGATGAGACATGGGTTTTTAGTAAAAGCGGGGACAGAAGAATGTGGCAAGATGGTACTAACACAGTGATTTAAAAATAACTGGAAGTGGGACACGATATGTAATTGTTCATGCCGGTAATAAAAAAGGTTTTGTGGCAAATGCATCGCTTATTTTTAAATGCAATAAAAAAACAGGCGATTACCATGATAACATGAACACCGAAAATTTTGAAAATTGGTTTAAACAGCAACTAATTGTAAACTTGGAAGAACCATCGTTAATTATAATGGACAACGCAACGTATCACAGTCGCCTAGATGGAGAAATCCCAAGAAAAAGTTGGAGTAAAACACGCATGTTAGAATGGCTCAAAAAAAAGAATATTCTTTTTCCAGATCACATTTTAAAGGATGCTGTTTGGAATATAATTGAAAAGCAAGTTTTGCCAGAAAAAAATTATCATTTAGACAAATACGCTGCCGAGCATGGTCATTGTGTTCTCAGGCTACCACCCTATCATTGCCATTTTAATGCCATCGAAATGGTATGGTTAGAAACTAAAAGGCATTATGACCAAGCTATTACGAAAACTGCAAGGTCACCTACTGAAGCCTTAAAAGTATGGAATGACGTTGTAAAAAATGTACCGGAGCAACACTGGCAGAATTACATAAATCATACAGAGAAAATTATTTCTGAAGCATGGGAAGTAGAAAACAAACTGGACCTACTAAACATCGAACCTATGATGGTGATCTCTGTATCCAATGAATCCGATGATGAACTATCACTTTCCGAAAGTTATTCTGATTTAGAAACTAATTAAACTTTGCCTTGAAGATCATGTTGTCATTTTTTTAAAATCTAGAATTTGTACTTAATCGAACTCTGAATTGCCATATTTTTTTAAAAAAACTATGTATCTAGTTAATAAAACAATGTTTTTAAAATTAGTGCGCTTCTTTTATATTCTTTTATTATGTCAACATCTTTAGAATTTTATGAATTTCATAAAATTAATTTGTATTATTACAAACCGCCACTGATAATATGAAATTTCAAGTCACTACGCCAATGCAATAAGAAATATGTCAAGCATTTGACATGACAAAGGTCATAACCTAATTTTTTTCATGCGGGTTCAGATGGTTCAAGAAGCCGCATACGTTAAGTTACTAAAACGGCTGGTACCTCTAAATAGGTATTAATTTTACTATACATCTCGGTGGATTCAAACTAAACATCAGACGTACTGGAGACACGTGCCAAAACAGGAACTCAGCAAACTCCTGGTCAAAAAACCCTCGCAGTCGCTGACTAACGAAATATTAAACCTCAGCAGGGGCCAGATAAGGAGAATGACGGGATTACTCACCGGTAAGGAAGCACAAGCATATAGGGAGGAACCTATCTGTCGGTTGTGTATGGAAGAGGAGGAAACAGCCTCTCACATTATCTTCGAATGTGAAGCACTGTCTCATTGGAGATATAGACTCCTAGAGTATCCAAGGGAGGATTTCTCCAAGTGAAAAGACTGTTGAGCCTGATAGGGCTACTGGTCTCTTCACATAAACTGTATAATCAAGATCACAAAAAGCCTAAAGGTCTCTAAGCCTCTGACTGTTGGTGCCGAACCAATTAATCAATAAATGCTTAACAAAGTGCAGCTTACTGATAATTCAAATCTCTCATTGCACCACGTTTTGCTTAGTAAAGCCACGCTTACGTACAATACCGTTCGTCTTCACTTGAACGTTCAAAGCTGTGCTTAATTTTGCATATAAGCTTCGCTCAGATAACGGTGCAGCGAGCTTAATGATAAAAGTTTTTGGTTGGCAAACTGGACCGAAGCCAATTGAACTGTCACCCAGGGCTTATTTTACCACTATACCTACCAGGCCCGTGTCTATAGGGCCCGAAACGGCGAGCATAAAATCATTAAAAAATGCAAAAACAATAATACTACTATAAGAAATGCGACTTTATAATATACAATAAGAGCCTTTTTTTATTTCACAATCTTAATTTGCAAAGCGTGGCGGCACGAGCAATACAAGAAGCTATAAAAACATATCAAATAAATCGGACACCTGACCCCCCAATTGAAGTCAAAGTTCGCCGCATCGGTGGCCACCTTTTTATCTGAACAACTTAGCCAAAAAAGTCATCCTCGTAACAAAAATTAAAACAGAATCTTTAAGCCTATTGGTTACATTCCAATATACGGAGCAAGACAGGGCCCGAAAACTTGATGGTGCCTATATAGGGCACAACTCAAGTTGAAAATAGGCCCTGCTGTCACTTGTCAGTACTTTGCGAGGTTGGTGAAGCTGGTATATAACACTGGCGATGACAGTAAAATCTGACATTTCTATAGTGCAGTTTCACATTTTTAGCGTAAACAAGGAAAAATAATTACTCTCCACTAATCAATAATAAAATAGGTTTTAAGTTCATGCAAAAGTGTATTGACTTTCATAGATAATTATTTTAAATATAACGTAGCAATTTCCAAAAAAAACATCTTTATTGAAAATAGTGATCATAGTCCAGTAAATATAAAGGGACAAACCAGTAGTTATTTGACCAAAAGAATCATACTTGTTGTGAATCCAAGAGAGCAAATTCGAGAAATGTAGACATAAGCGGGCGGAGATATTGTCCAGTAACTCGAGTAAAAATGAATATTTTTTCATTATTCAAAATTCACGTGAAAGGGAAACCCCATAGCTATGATATCCTGTGTCTCGATTAACTTTTTTTAAATTTTTTTTGAATACCCAGGCCAAAGTTTTTTTTCTTGGATATTTCTCGACTATTAATGAAAAATAGTAATTTAGTCGGGTCTTGTTTGATAACGGGTCCTTGAAAGCTATCGAACCAGCTCGGAAAGGTTGTTTTAGTTTTTTTTTGCATCCCAATAAAAAGTAACTTTGTTTATGTTGATTTTTTGGTATTTCCGGAGTTTTGAAAAATTGTGGCTTCAATCGGGCATTAAAAAATTATGAATCATCGTATCGGTTTCCAATGCACATCACTGGAACGCTTGAAATGTCCCCTTTCCAATGGTCTTTTCTATTTTTTTGCCAACTTCAGAAGTTTTCCAGAAATCAGTACTCTGGTCACAGGGATGCATTATAGGTTTTTTTATTTTAATGATTTTTTTCTCTTCGCGGTTTATTCCTTGGAAGTTTATTATTTACCCGAAATAAACATGATATTTCGATCATTCTGCTGTTCATATAATTATGTAACTCCGCTTAATACCTTTACGATCTAAAAAAGCCCCGCCTCCAAAGATCATCGAAAGTTCTTTATTTTATTTTCTTACCGAGCTATTCCACGCGTAGAAAAAATTGCGAAAAATTGAGTCCGAATTGTCTATGACTATTCGTACCTTGAAAGGTTATAATTTCGGTTGCCAAAACACCCTTGAGATTCTGCCTCGCTACATATGGAGAATTTTGCAGGATACTGATCCATTTTTGAACCACACCGGCATGTAAAAAGTCTAAATGTTCGAGTATCAAATAGAGGTAGGTAACCCAAGTTATTATTGTCGTGGAAAAAACACACTTACAAACACCAAAGGAATACCAGGTTGTCTCATTAATGCACGCCAGAATTTCGCGACTAAGGCAAACGTGGTGGCGCCATCTACAATTTGTCTCTCAAGTAAAAAAATAAGAAGATTAGTGCCTTTCCCTCAATTTCAAATTTGTCAAAAAACTGCCATATTTATTCAGTCTCAAAATTCCGAATTTTTGAACCCGCGTTTTTGCGAAAAATATTGATGTTGCGAAAAAAATCATTGGGATCATTTTTGTAGATAATGAACTGATTTTCATTTTTCATCGAATCAAAAATTATCTAAATGTCATATTTTGGCAGATATCAGAGAAAAAACGGAATTTTTGGAACTTTGGGGCCATTTTTCACCTTACCACTGGACCTGGAGAATCGGGGAAATATCTTCATTTGAAAGATCCCGTTGAGAACCACAATTGCGCCCGGTATGATCCTTTTTGCTTAAATAACTAGAGCTTTAAGTGTTTGTCGGCCTTCATTTACTGGACTACCAGATTTTCCGTGTAATATTCCAAAAAGTTTCCTCTTTCTCGGAGACCATGTAAATAACGACTAAATATATTCTAGATAATAAACCTCTCCGTTAATCTAGAGAATCTGTGTTCGTTTATATACCCATCGTAACTGAAATTGTAAACTTAGTGAAACAATAATAATGCCCTCTAAGGGTAGTAATGGAGAAACGACAATAAATCTGTAGACGAGCGTCTGAGAGTGTGTATAGCTTGAAGACCGGATGCTCCTAAAACCCAAGGAAAGGGACCAGCTGCCTCGTTCACACCGTTATAACGACGCAACCTCGGCACAAAGATTTCGCAATTTTTCTTTGGATTTTTGTCTAATGTTTTTCTTTGTACCGAGGCTCATTTTAACAAACGACGTGTTCGTTAGCAAAGAAAAATCAGTTCGCCTTGCTTTAGCTATCCCTATTTTTATTACATACACTTTTTTACTGATTTTTTTTATTTAATAAAAAGTATTTTATGTTCTACACGATAATTTAAATTTATAGGGTTGGAGCGTGTCGGCGCATATTATTTGGCGCCCAACGTGGGGCCACGTTAGCCGAAATTGTATTAGTGAAAACGAGATATGAAAAAAATTCAATTTGAAATAAAAATGTTCGAACAGGCAACGACAGGAACAAATAAAAACAACGAGGGAGCGTGTACATACCACAGCAATATACACTGTGTTCATTTGAAAAGGACCCACCCTCAATATTTCAGAAATGCGACATAGAAACAAATGCCGAAACATGTCATCTTTTAACTTGTGGGGGACACCTTTTAGCGCTGTCATAAACGTCAGATTCACCCCCTCTCTACTGGAGATATCCCTTAATTTATTCCAAAAGGCATTCGAAAAGTTGAAAGAGGTCCAATTTTAAACAATGGAAGGAGGGTATCAAAGGCAAAACAAAATGATTGAATAGAGATTTACCAGACCTTTTAAATGGGGTATGACTTGATACCTAACGCCATTTGAAAAAATGTAAGGGGTATCTTCAGTAGGGAGGGGGTGAATCTGACGTTTATGACATTAGCGCTAAAAAGTGTCGCCCTCAAGTTAAAAGTTGACACGTTTCGGCATTTCTTTTTAATATGTCGCATTTCTGAAATATTGAGGGTGGGTTCTTTTTAAATGAACACAAATATACCAACAAATAATATATATTATATTATTAATACTTTTCTAATCTAGATTAACTACACTTTTCTACAACTAAGAACTAAACTCACTCAAGTATATTGATAATATTTCTCTACAACACAATTCACGCACACCCCTGGATGTTCTAACCCAGGTCAGGCCAGATGTTCGGTAAAGTGAAAATATTTTTTATGTCCCAGTTGGCCGAGTTAAAACTGTCCGGTTACTTCGTTATATTATGCCAAATACTGGACTGGATGTATTAGCTTTTCATCTCATGGTTGCTTTGTTGCCAGCTATTCAAAATTTTCTTAAACATAGTAACATACATAAAATTGTTTTTAATTAATTATTCTTTTTCCAGCAATTTTAAGCGACTTATTTTATTGCTTACTAATAATTATATTATTTATATTATGTATATTTTTTTAAATATTTCCAAACTAGCTTTCTAAGAACATCACGAACTAACAGTTTACTGTAAGTAAGGAGAACATTTGTATAGTGAGCCTAACAATTCTAGAAAATATATCTGACAACATTGCTTTATTTTATTGTCGTTACACTGACTTTGGATCCACTATACAAACGCTTTATGCTTCTTGCTTAGAAGATAAGCTTACCCAAACCGTTTAATAGATTTGGAACCTATCTTTGGGTATTCGAATGCTATAAATTTCAATGGTTACCAACTTGCAACAATGCTAAATTTTACAACCCAAAAAAATTATTACTTTGCAACTGTTTTTTTAGCTATTTTTTTAAATAACTTTCTTATAAATGGTTTTAAGTAGAAAAACGTCACCAGGAAACCCAATTTTTAGGTAGTCCTGAGAATCACCTGGAAACTCTGACTTTTCCAGATCTTTTTGAATATACTTACCACTTGACCATGCTGCATCCTCGGAAGCTATACTTCTCTTTTCTCAAACCCTTTTTGATATGAAGATTTTTGATCTAGTTTTTCTTTTCTTTTAAATTTTTTCATTAATAGCGACATTGAGTTCAGAAGATCGTCCATTTCTGAAACTTCTTCTTCAACTCCAGACCTTAAATGTATATTTTATTTATAGGATTATTCATTACATTAACAATTTTTTCTATGAGTGGCCAGAAAGAAGGTACTTTGCGCACACTTTTGCATACGCATAGTTAAGTTAATTATCAAGTTAACAATGGGATTTTTGCGCGGGAAAGAATTTTTCCTGCACACTGTGCGCAAAGTTAATTAATAAGATTTTGGTCGTCACCAAAATTTTTATAGTTTTCATGTCTGATATTTTTTAGTTTTATTACTTAATTTCTTAATTGCAGAAAATTACAAAAAGCTTGCTTTTTCTTCATATCTGGAAACAAGCAGGTTCACCCTTTCTCCTAGATTTCTGGTACTAAATTCCTTCCCAGTTGCCTTTGCTAGGTTTTCAGAAATTTTAGACCATCGAGACGGGTCTTCGAAGGGGTTTTGGCCATCAACCTCCCTCAGGAGGTGAACGTCGTCCCCTGGTCCGTAAAAAAGACGCTTTCGTTCAACACTCATAACTTAAGCACAATTCTTTGGTAAGAGTAAAAATAAAAATAAAAAGAAGAAGTTCACCCTTTCTCCTAGACTTCTGGTACTAAATTCCTTCCCAGTTGCCTTTGCTAGGTTTTCAGAAATTTTAGACCATCGAGACGGGTCTTCGAAGGGGTTTTGGCCATCAACCTCCCTCAGGAGGTGAACGTCGTCCCCTGGTCCGTAAAAAAGACGCTTTCGTTCAACACTCATAACTTAAGCACAATTCTTTGGTAAGAGTAAAAATAAAATTAAAAAGAAGAAGAAGAAGACCTGTAAAATAGTACTACAGAATACTAATTTTGGTCGGGATACGGTTACGTTTACGTATACGGAGTAGGGGACGTAATAATACGTTCAACGCATCGTATCGGCTGAGACGTAACGGGTCTACACATGCGCAGTTCGTTACGGATACGGATACGTGAGAAATTTAAGACAAGCTAAAAGTTTCTAATATACGACTACAGCGCAGTGGTAGTGAAATCTAGCACTAATGTGTACGGTATTTATATATGACATGTGAAAAAAGCAATTCAAAGCACGTGTTTTATTATAAAAATTTGAATAAAACTTATGAAATATATTTTTATCATCAATATAGACAAAAAACAATATTATAAAAAATTTGTGACAGGACTTGATCCTGCAGGAAAAATAGCCAAAGCATACGATATACAAGTACGTATAAATAATACATGAATATAACGGGAAACTCTTCTTTTCAATTCCCATGAAATCTCTAAACCGAGCTGAGCAGAATAAAGTTTGATACACATTCTGTGTAACGGGAATGGAAACGTAATCTCGTGTCAGACCGGGCGATAGATGACTCCACCATATGTTCTTACTACAGAATTTTCACACGAAGTTAGGTGAAGTGTAGTTATGGGACAAACTACCCTAGCGCGTCTCATGGCGAGATGCTACACAATAGCGTTCATTTTTTTTTCTAACTCTTAAATGAACGAAAGTTTAGTTATAAAGTTTTTTGTGGAAATGAGCAATGGAATCAAAATCACTTACAGAGTGAACAAATAATTCCATACTCTTTCTAAGGTCAATGTGAAGAGATACATTTTTAATACCATTGATGGCAAAATAAATGCCGCCCAACGAGATTCCCGAGATAGATCTTCTCGAACTGTCGTTTCAAATGACATACTAATAAATTATTGATTGGATTCTAACCACATTTGAGATATGGATATGACCCGGCCCAGTCACTAAACTGTAAATTTTGGCGAATACGCTTTCTAGAATCTTCTGGTTAAGCATATGAGGAGCGTGGTAAATTAAAGAATCTTCGAATACGAGAAAAGGCTTTTCTCCTCGTAGGGTTGTGTAACCATACTTTGTCTTCTTCTTTGAAACTGCCTTCTGTGGCCTGCGTGTCGTACCGTTTTTTCATTCAGTCGCTGGCAACTTGAAGATTCGTTCGGACCAATTCGTGCACATCGTCCATTTTCTTTCCCAACTGGATCACGTAATCTTCTCTAGCTAGATCTTCTCCAGGTCGACAACCAAATTCCAGGTCACAAGGAAGCATCATTTCGCGTCCAAATAGGATTTTCGCAGGGAAAGATACTGGTCCCAATCTCTCTGGTGGCTGCAAACTACTTCGGACAGGTATTTTCCAATGGTCCTGTTCATTCTCTCGACCATTCCATCTGACTGTGGATGCAACGTCGTTGTCCTGGTCTTCTTCATTTCCAGCTTGTAGCAAATTTCCCGGAATACCTACATGGCTTTCGAAATCTCTTCCCTGATCGCTGTGAACTTCCAAGGGCATTCCATATCGGCTGATGAATTCTTTCGCCAATACATCCACAACATTCGGGATCGCGTTAACTTTTCCCATTTTGTGAAATAATCCATTACAACCAGAATGTATAGTCCAGCGATGTCTAAACACAACACAAGTCACGGCGCCAATGGCGGGGATAACTAATGCTGTAAATCATTTTAACGACACAGTGGACCGCATAAATACTGTAATTGGGTCACTTTACTTTTTCTTTTGTTTTAGCAACCATGTTGTCACGAATTAATAGTAACAAAATTCGTCTTTTAAGACCCTTTCTCGACATGTAATTGTAACTTTACGTCTCTCCGCACACACCCATTTTGGGTGCACATAATATGAGGCCGAGACAGGAGCAACGGGCGTCATATTCAAGATAAAGTCTGTAATTGCCGTTCATTTTTACTGCGGCGCTTCTAGCTTTAAATCTTATTCTTTTTCAAGCTCGTTTAACTGTTATATACGGAGAACGGACATTAAACCTCCTTTATTTTAGGTCCTTGCTACTCTTTTACATGGGCGCACTTGCGGGAAAATTAAAAACCTTTCCAAATACATAAATAGTCATCTGGTCTTACCAAATAAGTAGGTAGAAAGAAAAAAAAGTGAACACAGAAGAAGAAAATGACGGAGAAAAGATTGAATGGAAAATGTTGGGATAAAAGACACATTTATTTCATTCTCAGCCCACGTCTCAGACACTAAACTCGTCCTGATACGGGGCGAAGCTACCTTCCCGACACAGTATTGGTTTTGCAAGGGTCACGAAGATTCATTACTCTGCCTCATTTATAATATCTCACAAAAACACGTTTTAATAACAACATTTTTATCGTTAAAACATCTTTTCCGGAACGCGCACTTCACTAGATTCCCTTCCTAGTAGACTATATAATGCTATGAGAATGTTATTAGACATCTTTATTCACATCATTTTAATCAAAGATAATATTTTTCCGTTACACCATTGCTTAAATTCATACGAACAACGAAACAGCTCTACACTAGATCCTAATTAGAAAATGTGCAGCTCACCCTTTGACCGAAAGAACAATACGCCGACTAGCTTGATGATGTTCACTGGCCCTAGATGAAACATAGCCGGGCTTTTAATTAAGAACATACCAAATTGAAGCTTATTCGCCTTGAAATCACATGAGTGACTCTTCTCGGTTGTATGCGTCGCAAAGTACAAATTATTATTTTCTAAAACTTTATAACCCACATACGTTAATTATAGTTAAGCTAAATATCACCCTGTATATATATCTGCATTTGTTATATATTACAATATTGTTTGTTAAAAACGTTGGAATGTACAATTTCATTTTTTAATATATTTATTGACAGTTAAAGTCTGCCATTTTTCGTCCACAGTAGTAAATACAATTTTGTATCGTACTAAAGACGTTCACGTGATACTGTACGTGTCAAAACAATTTTCGAAGTGAAAACTTCTTTAGGCGCGTTGAGCATGGATTTTTCGTCATTCGTCACGCTTTTATGCAACACACAATACTTCTGGTCATTCGTCACGCTTTTATGCAACACACAATACTTTTGGTTATGCAACACAATTAACAATGAAGTGTATATAGTGTTGCATAAATCATAGTCACGCTTTCCATGAGCTGTATGTATAATGTGTATATATGTGTACTTTGGGCTTACGGAAATTTTTTTAAAAGGGATTAATTTATTGGTGTTTTCACTTCTGTCGGCAGTCCCATGACTGGACTCTACTTTTTTTGGATAGTAACGTCATTGGTACCGAATCGCACCACCATATAGCGACCTAGATTCGATTCGATTTAAAATTTTTTTGTACTTTTTGTACATTTTCTACTGCCAAGTCTCGTATTCGCAACATTAAAGTTTAAAATCCTGTTCGGACGATATTAAAGAAAAAAGGTCCCATCGAGATTGCTCTGTAGAATGAAAATAACAAAAACGTAGCGACATTATGAAAACAATCAAGACGGAATCAAAGGACGGGATTGGTCTAACGGATATTTCCGGTTATTGAATCTAGAACAATCGCTGGTAAATCACTTGAGATTTCCTTTGTTCTCGACGCTGCAAAATACCTATAAAATCGGAAAACTCAGCATTTCACTACGCTAGCGTGGGCTGCTTACTTAATGAAGGAAAAATTACTGAACTTCGAGGAAAAGTTCATTTAGAAAAGAAGGGAAGGATAAGGACTTGTTCGATAAATACTGTAATTACGTAAGACGGTCGAAACTGTTTTAAGTGGAGACACAAAATGTTACATTTATTTTTAAAGTACGCTAAATTTTATTTAGTCTAATTGGTTTTTTTTCCAATGAATTTCGAGTAGGAACCTAATCTAGAAATTACCATCAAGATCTGTACGGTAATTTCGGAATGGATTTTTTCCATGATTTTAATTAACAAATGCACTTTAATTACTAAAGGAAAATCCATTTATCTTCTGATTCCATGTCAATATTGCACGTTATAATCTTTTCGTCATTTAATTGAGTACTCGGTGGAGATACAGTCGTTGATTATTCAATTATGGAATAAATTAAATGAGTTTTCGTCGTACATATGGGGACGATAATTTTTCTTTTTTCGTTTAAATGATTTTCCAGTGTTATCCTGGAAATTCGACAATCTCCTCTCTTCTATCTTCATGTTAGCTAATGTTGATCGATATTAGTGAATTTACACCTGCTTCATTATTTCATCTTCTTATTCACATCCTCTACAAAGGGATGTGCTTATTATCTTCATTACATGAAGTTATTCCCTTGATTGACAATTTTTTGGTTCTCCTTCACTCTTTACACGTATCCTCTAAAATTTGGACCAAGGTCCAATTTCCTTCAATTCAACCAACGTTTCTATGGACTTGGGACAACGAGCGCGAGATTTTTTCTTAATTTCTGCACTTAGCTGACTCTATTGAGTTTTTGGTCGTTTCGGACAACTTTTACCTGCTGCTGCCCATACTCAACTAACAATCTTTATGGATCAGGCGCGCAGTAGTAGATCCATGCTTCATCCATTGTCACATACCGATCCAATCAATTCTTTTTATCTTGCTTGAACAGCTCCTAACAGCTCGACGGGTTGTTTGAAGATTGATACGGTATAAAACTTTTGGCAAAATTCAAATAAAACAACTCTAGTTCCATTCACCAGTAGAAAGAAGTAGAAGCTTCTACATGAACATTTTGCAGCTAAAAAGAGTAATCCTGGATGAACCTGGAACAGACTCTGTTCAAGAGCTGCGGTTTAAAATAATCACCCTGTATTTAATGGTTATACGGAGTCTGGTAAAATAATAGGATTTTAATTAACCGGTAATAAATCAAAACTGTTAAAAAAAGGATTATCAGATAAGTTTTAGATTTCCAACAATGCCAGCATAGATTCCCGACGAAAAATATCCCGAACCATATCCATTTGAGAATTATAAGGGTACACAGTGTAATAATGGGGTAGAACGGAAATATCCCGAACAAAAACCCATAATAGGGGTAGCAGATGGAATGAAGGGACAAATGAAACAAGTGAATATAGCTTCACGCGACATTAACCTGTTGTTAGAACACAGTGTGCCACTCTCTAGAAAATTCACCGCCCCGCGATTAATTTCAATGTCCAAACTCATTTGCAGAAACTAAACAATTGCCACTGTTCGTCCGGTTGAGTTTTTATAGTCGAAATGAAGAAGAGCACAATTTAACGGGACAAATTGCGTACGTCGAGTTGTTTTTGGTCGAAAACGTTCGTTAAACGTACAAGACTAATAAATAAAGTCGATAATTTCTTTCGAGAGAACAATAGATAAGGTTGTAAGTTGGGATTTTGTTCCGTTAATTAAAAATAAAATGTCAACAGTCTGGACTGTTCAAAAATATATAAAATGATCACCAACCAATCATTAAAATCACTTCATAACCAAAGTAACACTTTTGTTGACATTTGTCATATGTCATAATAATTTTGTTTGTTTCAGTCAGAACCACAGAACTCACCAGTAGTTCTATTGTTTGAACCCTAGAAATTGAACTATATAGATGAGATTTGACATAAAACTGACATTCATGGCAATGAAGTATTAAAATCACTTTTATTGTAAATAGAATGAAAGAGTTCTATATAAGGTTAATGTAGCCAACACAATAAAATAAAATGATCAAAATGACACATTAAATGGGGTTCACTGAAAGGGGTCATTTATTGACTAAATTCGCGATTAATTTCAATGTCTAACCTCATTTGTAGAAACTAAACAATTGCCACTGTTGGTCCGGTTGAGTTTTTATAGTCGAAATGAAGAAGAGCCGATTTTAACGGGACAAATTGGGTACTCGAGTTGTTTTTTGTCGAAAACGTTCGTTAAACGTACAAGACTAATAAATAAAGTCGATAATTTCTTTCGATAGAACAATAGATAAGGTTGTAAGTTGGGATTTTGTTCCGTTAATTCCTATTGGATTAAAAATAAAATGTCAACAGTCTAGACTATTCAAAAATATATAAAATGATCACCAACTAATCATTAAAAATTAAAATCCCTTCTTAACCAAGTAACACTTTTGTTGACAGTCGTCATAAGTCATAATAATTATGTTTGTTTCAGTCAGAACCACATAATTTACCAGTAGTTCTATGGTTGGAACCATAGAAATTACACAATATAGATGAGATTTGACATAAAACTGACATTCATGTCATTGAAGTATTAAAATCACTTTTATTGTCAATAGAATTGAAGAGTTTTATATAAGGTTGAAGTATCCAAAACAATAAAATAAAATGATCAAAATGACACATGAAAAGGGTCACCTATTGACTTAATTCACGATTAATTTCAATGTCCAGCCTCATTTGCAGAAACTAAACAATTGTCACTGTTCGTCCGATTGAGTTTTTATAGTCGAAATGGAGAAGAGCAAAATTTAACGGGTCAAATTGCGCATGTCGAGTTGTTTTTGGTCGAAAACGTTCGTTAAACGTACAAAACCAATAAATAAAGTTGATAATTTCTTTCGAGAGAACAATAGATAAGGTTGTAAGTTGGGATTTTGTTCCGTTAATTAAAAATAAAATGTCAACAGTCTGGACTGTTCAAAAATATATAAAATGATCACCAACCAATCATTAAAATCACTTCATAACCAAAGTAACACTTTTCATAATAATTATGTTTGTTTCAGTCAGAACCACAGAACTCACCAGTAGTTCTTTGGTTGGAACCATAGAAATTGAACTATATAGATGAGATTTGACATAAAACTGACATTCATGGCATTGAAGTATTAAAATCACTTTTATTGTAAATAGAATGAAAGAGTTCTATATAAGGTTAATGTAGCCAATACAATAAAATAAAATGATCAAAATTACACATTAAATGGGGGTCACTGAAAGGGGTCACTTATTGACTTAATTCGCGATTAATTTCAATGTCTAACCTCATTTGTAGAAACTAAACAATTGCCACTGTTCGTCCGGTTGAGTTTTTATAGTCGAAATGAAGAAAAGCCGGATAAATTGGATACTCGAGTTGTTTTTGGTCCAAAACGTTCGTTAAACGTACAAGACTAATAAATAAAGTTGATAATTTCTTTCGATAGAACAATAGATAAGGTTGTAAGTTGGGATTTTGTTCCGTTAATTTCTATTGGATTAAAAATAAAATGTCAACAGTCTAGACTGTTCAAAAATATATAAAATGATCACCAACCAATCATTAAAATCACTTCATAATCAAAGTAACACTTTTGTTGATAGTTGTCATATGTCATAATAATTATGTTTGTTTCAGTCAGAATCACAGAACTCACCAGCAGTTCTATGGTTAGAACCATAGAAATTGATCAATATAGATGTGATTTGACATAAAACTTCACTTTTCACTTTTATTGTAAATAGAATGGAAGAGTTCTATATAAGGTAAATGTAGCCAACACAATAAAATAAAATGATCAAAATGACATATGAAATGGGGGTCACTGAAAGGGTTCACCTATTGACTTAATTTTTAGTTTTTTTAGATATAAACCATGTTTTATGCAATATATCTTGTACTCGAATGATAAAAAGCTCGTTAATTAATTTAGGGTGTTTTGTTTTCTACTGTTTACCACAAATGTAACAGGTAACTGTCAACATTGTCTGTGCAAACAACATAGGCGTAGCTTTAGCTTGGTATTTGTTTTAAATTTTCCAAATTAAATTATAATACACTGGAAAGACATATATATATATATATATATATATATATATATATATACAAACGGATAAAGTTTATGGAAATAAAACCACGCTATATGACGCCAATGTTATGACGTTGACTTTGACAGTTAACAGACATTTGCCGTAAACCTTAAGAAGCAAAATTCCCTAACTTAAAATGAGCTTTTTATTTTATACATAAAAATAAATGTTTACCCACACATTATAGAAATAAATAAATACTTTTCGTCTCTCAACCAATATGTGGCCTTGAGAAGGCTTACAAATAGTTATCGAGCTACACAAAGCCTATAACATTAAATGATGAGACATATATAAATTGCATAGAGACAAGACGATATGTATTGATGATTTCATTAGATTTTATTTGATTGAACTCGTAACATTACACTAATGAGATAAAGTTTTGTTTGGTAAAGGGTCAATTACCAATTGGAAATGTTACAGATTTATTTCATTGAGTCAAAAATAGATGTGACTCATTTATAGAGTATATTATTTTGTTGTGTTGTTCATGGTTATGATTTATTTATTTGATGTATGAATGAAGATACGGGATAGTTGAAGCCAATTTTTAAACATTATTAATAGGAAATTAAATTTGGCGTCCGTATGTCAGTTCTGTTTTTGGGAACCACATAAAACCGATTCTACTTTTAATCATTTTTGTCATAAAAACGTAAATTGTAGTAATATATTTTAACGCTCTGTATAATAGAACAAACTGGATGCTCAGATATAAAAATAACATCAGTATTAACAGAATTGTAGAAAGTGATAAAACGCGTTGACTTCCCTTCTGTTGTTTTTTTTAATTGATATTAATTTGTAGCTAACTGGTTTTTTTTGATATTCTATCTTTAAAAATGTCCTAACAGCTGCCATTCATTACAGCCATGAACATGTATTTAAAGCCTCGTTAGAAAAGTGTCAGGAAATAAAACTGAAAACAAATAAATAATTTCGTTTATTGTTTTTTTGAAAAATCGTTTGGTACATTACTGTAGATTTCTTCAAACTCACTAAATTTTGAATAGATAGAATTGTAACAAGAATTTTAGTCTCCTGTCAAAGTTTGTCCATTCCGAAAGAATGTTATCAAGCATCTGTTGGATCACTAATTTATCAATCTTTATACAGGGTGACTCATTAGGAACTGTACATACTACTACCTCGTATTGAGGCTTCTGTTGTTCTACACTTATTGTTATTAACTGTCATTAATTATTTTTTGACATAAAAAGCATCAGTTTTTTTAAACAAAAGATTAAAAATAGTGGCGGAAGCAATAAAAATAATTGAGTAAAGCAAAATATCATAAAATGTTTATTTTTCTGGTGCTAATAATAAAAAATCAACAAGTATGTTACATCATTGTATGAAAGTAAGGAGTGGCTACCAAAGGACTGTTAAGTGAAATACAGTTTCTGATACGTCATTAGGAAGGAATTTTGATGCCCTTCACATGAATTTTTACAGTATTGGATGTAAGCCTGTAAACGATAACTTGGGACACGCTGTAGATGTAGATTTAGCAGTAATGTACCAAACGACGTTTTATTGTTATATTAACAGCGCGAAACGGAAGTTTCAATTACGAATCCCAAATAGAATACAAACAGTGCGTTCGCAGCAAGCAGCAAACAGCATTTATGCGAGCACAAGGCGTGCTGCGTTCAAACAGAATCATGAAAAATTAGCAAGAGAATATCGGTTCTCATAAAAATTTCACACGCTTCCCACGCCAACTCTGTGTTAGTTTGTTACTGGTTAATTAATAATTAACGCTGTGACTTTATTCTGCCGTTAATTGTCAGAATGGATGTCTCACATCTCTTCTACCAAAGGTCATATGTATTATTTGTTAGCTGGGATTAATTTTTCCGCTTGTTCTAATTTCGTGGCGAGTTTTGTCGTTCGGGCGAGCGTCCATTTACGATTTTTTTATTATTATTTTTAAATTGATGTAAAGGCATTTGATTTTTATCAGATAAATATTTGCATTTAATCATTATCAGAACGTTTATGTGAGAAGCGGCAAGTCCGGTACTGTTTACTTCGCCATATTGGTATGTATTTAGGCTTCACCCTCCATAACTATCTGAGAGTATGGATTTCAAATATCAGGACTCCGACCCCGTAGATTCCGAAAATAACTATTAAAATATCTGAAAATGTGGAGTTTGAAAGTTAATTTTTTTGAAAATTTTTACTCTTCATTTTCGCATAACCCTGTATACAAAATATCATAGATACGATTCTCTTGATTTTTTCCATATCACATAACTATCTGAGAAGATGGATTTCAAATTTCAGTAAAAAATTCCTATTTTTATGGACTATACGAATTTTTTACCATGCGCATGTACTATTTTTCATCGCGTATATATATTTTTTTTCGAAATTTACAAATTCCAAAATTGATACTCAGGCTTTTTTGACACTTTTATATATGGAAATCTAGTAATTCGACCCCGTAGATTCCAAAAATTCACATCAATATTATATAAAATCTTTAATAAGAATTTTTTTTTTTTGAAAATTTTTACTCTTCACTTTCAGATAACCCTGTATACAAAATATCATAGATACAATTCTCTTGATTTTTTTACAAACCAAACAATTATCTGAGAGTAAGGATTTGAAATTTCAGTTCAAATTTTCCATTATTATGGACTCTACGATTTTTTGACTTAGAGCGTGTACTATTTTTCATCGCGTATACACATTTTCGAAATTTTCAAATTCCAAAATCAATACTAAGGCTTTTTTCACACTTTTATACATGGAAATCGACTAATTCGACCCCGAAGATTCCATAAATCCACATAAAAATTATCTAAAGTCTTTAATAAGAATTTTTTTTTTCGAAAATTTTTACTTTTCACTTTCAGATAACTCTGTATACAAAATATCTTAGATACGATTCTCCTGATTTTTTTCCATATCAAATAACTATCTGAGAAAAAGGATTTCAAATTTCAGTCAAAAATTCCTATTTTTATGGACAATACGAATTTTTTACCATGCGCATGTACTATTTTTCATCGCATATACCTATTTTCGAAATTTTGAAATTCCAAAATCGATACTAAGGCCTGTTTGACACTTTTATACATGGAAATCGACTAATTCGATCCCGAAGTTTCCATAAATCCACATAAAAATTATCTAGTCTTTAATAAGAATTTTTTTTTCGAAAATTTTTACTCTTCACTTTCAGATAACTTTGTATACAAAATATCATAGATACGATTCTCCTGATTTTTTTCCATATCAAATAAGTAGCTGAGAAAAAGGATTTCAAATTTCAGTCAAAAACTCCTATTTTCATGGGCTCTACGAATTTTTTACCATGCGCATATACTATTTTTCATCGCACATACTCATTTTTGAAATTTTGAAATTCAAAAATCGATACTAAGGCCTGTTTGACACTTTTATATATAGAAATCTACTAATTCGACCCCGTAGATTCCAAAAATTCACATCAAAATTATCTAAAATCTTTAATAAGAATTTTTTTTTTTTGAAAATTTTTACTCTTCACTTTCAGATAACCCTGTATACAAAATATCATAGATACAATTCTCTTGATTTTTTTACAAACCAAACAATTATCTGAGAGTAAGGATTTGAAATTTCAGTTCAAATTTTCCATTATTATGGACTCTACGATTTTTTGACTTAGAGCGTGTACTATTTTTCATCGCGTATACACATTTTCGAAATTTTCAAATTCCAAAATCGATACTAAGGCTTTCTTCACACTTTTATACATGGAAATCGACTAATTCGACCCCGTAGATTCCATAAATCCACATAAAAATTATCTAAAGTCTTTAATAAGAATTTTTTTTTTCGAAAATTTTTACTTTTCACTTTCAGATAACTCTGTATACAAAATATCTTAGATACGATTCTCCTGATTTTTTTCCATATCAAATAACTATCTGAGAAATAGGATTTCAAATTTCAGTCAAAAATTCCTATTTTCATGGGCTCTACGAATTTTTTACCATGCGCATATACTATTTTTCATCGCATATACCCATTTTCGAAATTTTGAAATTCCAAAATCGATACTAATGCCTGTCTGACACCTTTATATATGGAAAATCTACTAATTCGACCCCGTAGATTCCAAAAATTCACATCAATATTATATAAAATCTTTAATAAGAATTTTTTTTTTTTTGAAAATTTTTACTCTTCACTTTCAGATAACTCTGTATACAAAATATCATAGATACAATTCTCTTGATTTTTTTACAAACCAAACAATTATCTGAGAGTAAGGATTTGAAATTTTAGTTCAAATTTTCCATTATTATGGACTCTACGATTTTTTGACTTAGAGCGTGTACTATTTTTCATCGCGTATACACATTTTCGAAATTTTCAAATTCCAAAATCGATACTAAGGCCTTCTTCACACTTTTATACATGGAAATCGACTAATTCGACCCCGTAGTTACCATAAATCCACATAAAAATTATCTAAAGTCTTTAATAAGAATTTTTTTTTTCGAAAATTTTTACTCTTCACTTTCAGATAACTCTGTATACAAAATATCTTAGATACGATTCTCCTGATTTTTTTCCATATCAAATAACTATCTGAGAAAAAGGATTTCAAATTTCAGTCAAAAATTCCTATTTTCATGGGCTCTACGAATTTTGTACTATGCGCATGTACTATTTTTCATCGCATATACCCATTTTCGAAATTTTGAAATTCCAAAATCGATACTAAGGCCTGTTTGACACTTTTATACATGGAAATCGACTAATTCGATCCCGAAGTTTCCATAAATCTACATAAAAATTATCTAGTCTTTAATAAGAATTTTTTTTTTCGAAAATTTTTACTCTTCACTTTCAGATAACTCTGTATACAAAATATCTTAGATACGATTCTCCTGATTTTTTTCCATATCAAATAACTATCTGAGAAAAAGGATTTCAAATTTCAGTCAAAAATTCCTATTTTCATGGGCTCTACGAATTTTTTACCATGCGCATGTACTATTTTTCATCGCATTTACCCATTTTCGAAATTTTGAAATTCCAAAATCGATACTAATGCCTGTCTGACACCTTTATATATGGAAAATCTACTAATTCGACCCCGTAGATTCCAAAAATTCACATCAAAATTATATAAAATCTTTAATAAGAATTTTATTTTTTTGAAAATGTTTACTCTTCACTTTCAGATAACCCTGTATACAAAATATCATAGATACAATTCTCTTGATTTTTTTACAAACCAAACAATTATCTGAGAGTAAGGATTTGAAATTTTAGTTCAAATTTTCCATTATTATGGACTCTACGATTTTTTGACTTAGAGCGTGTACTATTTTTCATCGCGTATACACATTTTCGAAATTTTCAAATTCCAAAATCGATACTAAGGCTCTTTTCACACTTTTATACATGGAAATCGACTAATTCGACCCCGTAGATTCCATAAATCCACATAAAAATTATCTAAAGTCTTTAATAAGAATTTTTTTTTTCGAAAATTTTTACTTTTCACTTTCAGATAACCCTGTATACAAAATATCTTAGATACGATTCTCCTGATTTTTTTCCATATCAAATAACTATCTGAGAAATAGGATTTCAAATTTCAGTCAAAAATTCCTATTTTCATGGGCTCTACGAATTTTTTACCATGCGCATATACTATTTTTCATCGCATATACCCATTTTCGAAATTTTGAAATTCCAAAATCGATACTAATGCCTGTCTGACACCTTTATATATAGAAAATCTACTAATTCGACCCCGTAGATTCCAAAAATTCACATCAATATTATATAAAATCTTTAATAAGAATTTTTTTTTTTGAAAATTTTTACTCTTCACTTTCAGATAACTCTGTATACAAAATATCATAGATACAATTTTCTTGATTTTTTTACAAACCAAACAATTATCTGAGAGTAAGGATTTGAAATTTTAGTTCAAATTTTCCATTATTATGGACTCTACGATTTTTTGACTTAGAGCGTGTACTATTTTTCATCGCGTATACACATTTTCGAAATTTTCAAATTCCCAAATCGATACTAATTCTCTTTTCACACTTTTATACATGGAAATCGACTAATTCGACCCCGTAGATTCCATAAATCTACATAAAAATTATCTAAAGTCTTTAATAGGAATTTTTTTTTCGAAAATTTTTACTCTTCACTTTCAGATAACTCTGTATACAAAATATGTTAGATACGATTCTCCTGATTTTTTTCCATATCAAATAACTATCTGAGAAAAAGGATTTCAAATTTCAGTCAAAAATTCCTATTTTCATGGGCTCTACGAATTTTTTACCATGCGCATGTACTATTTTTCATCGCATATACCCTTTTTCGAAATTTTGAAAATCCAAAATCGATACTAAGGCCTGTTTGAAACTTTTATATATGGAAATCTACTAATTCGATCCCGTAGATTATCTAAAGTCTTTAATAAGAATTTTTATTTTTTCTAAAATTTTCACTCTTCACTTTCAGATAACCCTGTATACAAAATATCATAGATACGATGCTCTCGATTTTTTCCCGTATTAGTTCATTATCTGAGTGTGAATTTCAAATTTTACTCCGAAATTTCCCATTTTTCGATCTACAGGGTGTCCTAGGAGCTTGAGAGATGATAAATGGGCTAAAAATAATTTCATAACGAATTATAGGCCTCTAAAGTTAGAAATTCATACTTTTTTTTTACTTATAATTATTAAACGATTTATTGGAAATGAACCAAAATTTATTTATGATTCCTCATCCCAATATTTCACGATAGATAGATAAAATATAATAGATGGGAAATAAATACGCGAAACTTTTCTACTAACTAACTACCCCTTGTATATTTCCTAGCATCAGTAAGTATCACGCCAATTACCAATGATTTGTTGATGTCCGATGATATCCTTCCATTCCATTCATTAAGTTATACAACAAGTGCCAATTTCTAACTCAGATCTATGAATCACTAGTGGCATTTTTCATTATTATGATGATGTCATCGAGATGATCCTTCGAATCGGCGAGAGGTTAAAAGATCGTGCGAATCTCATGAGGATTTACACTTACGATCATAATTGACCATTATCTCAATTAAAGAAATAACGAAGTTAGAGAAACTGAGTATAGCAGCACATTCATTGATGAATTTGTTGATGGCAAATTTTTTTTGGCAATTTTATTATACCACGAAAATTGGAAAAGAAATCGTTTTAAAGAAATTATTTCGATACATACGAGGTTTATATATCCTGGGCTCGTTTCACAATCTTCTATGAGAAAGACAAAAAGACAAAAAGACAAAAAGACAAAAAGACAAAAAGACAAAAAGACAAAAAGACAAAAAGACAAAAAGACAAAAAGACAAAAAGACAAAAAGACAAAAAGACAAAAAGACAAAAAGACAAAAAGACAAAAAGACAAAAAGACAAAAAGACAAAAAGACAAAAAGACAAAAAGACAAAAAGACAAAAAGACAAAAAGACAAAAAGACAAAAAGACAAAAAGACAAAAAGACAAAAAGACAAAAAGACAAAAAGACAAAAAGACAAAAAGACAAAAAGACAAAAAGACAAAAAGACAAAAAGACAAAAAGACAAAAAGACAAAAAGACAAAAAGACAAAAAGACAAAAAGACAAAAAGACAAAAAGACAAAAAGACAAAAAGACAAAAAGACAAAAAGACAAAAAGACAAAAAGACAAAAAGACAAAAAGACAAAAAGACAAAAAGACAAAAAGACAAAAAGACAAAAAGACAAAAAGACAAAAAGACAAAAAGACAAAAAGACAAAAAGACAAAAAGACAAAAAGACAAAAAGACAAAAAGACAAAAAGACAAAAAGACAAAAAGACAAAAAGACAAAAAGACAAAAAGACAAAAAGACAAAAAGACAAAAAGACAAAAAGACAAAAAGACAAAAAGACAAAAAGACAAAAAGACAAAAAGACAAAAAGACAAAAAGACAAAAAGACAAAAAGACAAAAAGACAAAAAGACAAAAAGACAAAAAGACAAAAAGACAAAAAGACAAAAAGACAAAAAGACAAAAAGACAAAAAGACAAAAAGACAAAAAGACAAAAAGACAAAAAGACAAAAAGACAAAAAGACAAAAAGACAAAAAGACAAAAAGACAAAAAGACAAAAAGACAAAAAGACAAAAAGACAATAAGAAAGACAGAAAGACAGAAAGACAGAAAGACAGAAAGACAGAAAGACAGAAAGACAGAAAGACAGAAAGACAGAAAGACAGAAAGACAGAAAGACAGAAAGACAGAAAGACAGAAAGACAGAAAGACAGAAAGACAGAAAGACAGAAAGACAGAAAGACAGAAAGACAGAAAGACAGAAAGACAGAAAGACAGAAAGACAGAAAGACAGAAAGACAGAAAGACAGAAAGACAGAAAGACAGAAAGACAGAAAGACAGAAAGACAGAAAGACAGAAAGACAGAAAGACAGAAAGACAGAAAGACAGAAAGACAGAAAGACAGAAAGACAGAAAGACAGAAAGACAGAAAGACAGAAAGACAGAAAGACAGAAAGACAGAAAGACAGAAAGACAGAAAGACAGAAAGACAGAAAGACAGAAAGACAGAAAGACAGAAAGACAGAAAGACAGAAAGACAGAAAGACAGAAAGACAGAAAGACAGAAAGACAGAAAGACAGAAAGACAGAAAGACAGAAAGACAGAAAGACAGAAAGACAGAAAGACAGAAAGACAGAAAGACAGAAAGACAGAAAGACAGAAAGACAGAAAGACAGAAAGACAGAAAGACAGAAAGACAGAAAGACAGAAAGACAGAAAGACAGAAAGACAGAAAGACAGAAAGACAGAAAGACAGAAAGACAGAAAGACAGAAAGACAGAAAGACAGAAAGACAGAAAGACAGAAAGACAGAAAGACAGAAAGACAGAAAGACAGAAAGACAGAAAGACAGAAAGACAGAAAGACAGAAAGACAGAAAGACAGAAAGACAGAAAGACAGAAAGACAGAAAGACAGAAAGACAGAAAGACAGAAAGACAGAAAGACAGAAAGACAGAAAGTCAGAAAGACAGAAAGACAGAAAGACAGAAAGACAGAAAGACAGAAAGACAGAAAAAGACAGAAAAAGACAGAAAAAGACAGAAAAAGACAGAAAAAGACAGAAAAAGACAGAAAAAGACAGAAAAAGACAGAAAAAGACAGAAAAAGACAGAAAAAGACAGAAAAAGACAGAAAAAGACAGAAAAAGACAGAAAAAGACAGAAAAAGACAGAAAAAGACAGAAAAAGACAGAAAAAGACAGAAAAAGACAGAAAAAGACAGAAAAAGACAGAAAAAGACAGAAAAAGACAGAAAAAGACAGAAAAAGACAGAAAAAGACAGAAAAAGACAGAAAAAGACAGAAAAAGACAGAAAAAGACAGAAAAAGACAGAAAAAGACAGAAAAAGACAGAAAAAGACAGAAAAAGACAGAAAAAGACAGAAAAAGACAGAAAAAGACAGAAAAAGACAGAAAAAGACAGAAAAAGACAGAAAAAGACAGAAAAAGACAGAAAAAGACAGAAAAAGACAGAAAAAGACAGAAAAAGACAGAAAAAGACAGAAAAAGACAGAAAAAGACAGAAAAAGACAGAAAAAGACAGAAAAAGACAGAAAAAGACAGAAAAAGACAGAAAAAGACAGAAAAAGACAGAAAAAGACAGAAAAAGACAGAAAAAGACAGAAAAAGACAGAAAAAGACAGAAAAAGACAGAAAAAGACAGAAAAAGACAGAAAAAGACAGAAAAAGACAGAAAAAGACAGAAAAAGACAGAAAAAGACAGAAAAAGACAGAAAAAGACAGAAAAAGACAGAAAAAGACAGAAAAAGACAGAAAAAGACAGAAAAAGACAGAAAAAGACAGAAAAAGACAGAAAAAGACAGAAAAAGACAGAAAAAGACAGAAAAAGACAGAAAAAGACAGAAAAAGACAGAAAAAGACAGAAAAAGACAGAAAAAGACAGAAAAAGACAGAAAAAGACAGAAAAAGACAGAAAAAGACAGAAAAAGACAGAAAAAGACAGAAAAAGACACAAAAAGACAGAAAAAGACACAAAAAGACACAAAAAGACACAAAAAGACAGAAAAAGACAGAAAAAGACACAAAAAGACAGAAAAAGACACAAAAAGACAGAAAAAGACACAAAAAGACACAAAAAGACACAAAAAGACACAAAAAGACACAAAAAGACACAAAAAGACACAAAAAGACACAAAAAGACACAAAAAGACACAAAAAGACAGAAAAAGACAGAAAAAGACAGAAAAAGACAGAAAAAGACAGAAAAAGACAGAAAAAGACAGAAAAAGACAGAAAAAGACAGAAAAAGACAGAAAAAGACAGAAAAAGACAGAAAAAGACAGAAAAAGACAGAAAAAGACAGAAAAAGACAGAAAAAGACAGAAAAAGACAGAAAAAGACAGAAAAAGACAGAAAAAGACAGAAAAAGACAGAAAAAGACAGAAAAAGACAGAAAAAGACAGAAAAAGACAGAAAAAGACAGAAAAAGACAGAAAAAGACAGAAAAAGACAGAAAAAGACAGAAAAAGACAGAAAAAGACAGAAAAAGACAGAAAAAGACAGAAAAAGACAGAAAAAGACAGAAAAAGACAGAAAAAGACAGAAAAAGACACAAAAAGACACAAAAAGACACAAAAAGACACAAAAAGACACAAAAAGACACAAAAAGACACAAAAAGACACAAAAAGACACAAAAAGACACAAAAAGACACAAAAAGACACAAAAAGACACAAAAAGACACAAAAAGACACAAAAAGACACAAAAAGACACAAAAAGACACAAAAAGACACAAAAAGACACAAAAAGACACAAAAAGACACAAAAAGACACAAAAAGACACAAACTGCATATTGTGATGTTATAAAAGGATTCTGGAAGCTAAAAAGGCTTCTGCAAGCGTCGAAAGGAGTAAGGAAAACAGTTTGTCCTTAAATTATCCCTATACACCCAATATATCATTTTATTTTATACAGGGGGTGATCAAAAGTACGTAATACATCAAACTATATATTTTGATGGTAAGAATGGCTTTGAAAGACTTCTGCAGAGTTGAAAAAGGATTTTATCCTTGTATTTATTTTTATATTCCAACTTTACATCCAATATATCCTTCTATCTTATACAGGGTGTATATAATAATGAATACTACATATTTTGATATAAAATATTTATCATGAAAGCATTAAAGGCTCTCCAGAGTTGGAAAAGAAACTTATGCTGAAATTATCTTATACAGGGTGTGGCCAAAAATTACGTCAAAAAACGTCAAAAATGGTTGTAAAAGCAGTTTATATCTGAATTATTCATATAATTCAATCCTATCGAATTGGACTGAAATTATAAGTTCATTCGGTACACAAACATCCCCGATTCAAAATATATACAATTAACCGAAAAAAGATCTATATATTTATCCGCGAGAACTAACAGATGCGTATACGGCTGATGATCGACACAATCATCTCAAAGCGATGATCTACCGAATCTCCCCAATATTTTCACCCCCGAATGTGTTGTGTGTTTATACGAATAACCCCATAACAATGTCTGTAATTACTACATAATTATTATTATGGAATCATAGTGAGCTGCGCTACAATATGTCATTCTGTGTTATTCGATTACTTTCTATAATAGAAATTTATTAAGAAGCGAAATGGATGGGTTCATTTAGGTTTTGAATGCAGATGCTGTGCCGATATATATATGTACTATATATATATTTAAGAGAGTCGTCTGTCAATATTTATCCATCAGCATTGACCAACAAGTAGTTTAAATTCAATTCAATAGATCAATATTTGAGTACGAGGCGAACTTGAAAAATTCGCCCTTCTACCTGTCTATTCGATCCCCATATTCCGTTACCGAAGTAACAAAATTATTACGTACAAGATGGAGGTCAAGAATAATCGTCACAAGCCAAATGATGGTATTTTCGTGGATTGTAACATAAAGTTGAGTATTTAAATTGGAACTTGACGTTACCACAGATGGTACTCTTATGGTGTGTGAAGTACAGCGCCTTCTATTAAGAACAATTGGTGTCCAAAAGCTTATAAATAAGTATCTAAATTGGAAAGGCAAGGTGCAAAAGCTTGCCCATCTCAGTATTGCTGGGTGCATGAGAAGCACGGCAAGATCAGCAGTAGATAATGGAAGATGCGAGGATGGGGTTATTTAGGCTGCAAAGCAACCTGATCTAGAAAATACTTTGAGAATATCGTAAGTGAAGCTATCAGTAATCCAAAAACTAGGTCTAGACTGGTGAAAAACTGCAAAGAATCACTTAACAGGATGGCAAGAGAAAATAAAGTATCTCTAATATGGGTACCGGCACATGGTAGAGGTGATGCTCAATGCTGGTGATAGGGCGAGCAAATCAGTAGGATCGTACCGAATATTGGAGGTCCTTCAGGCTAAAGAAAACTGCTCTGGGAGGTAGTGAGGTGTATCATCCTGTACGGTGCTCCAGTGAGGGGGGAAGCAATGCAAAAAAAAGGTGAACGGTCGTTGGACCGCCGACAGAAGCTTGCTTCGTATGCACAATAGAATGACCATTTTTTGAAAATTTTAACCATTTTTCAAAAATTTTGACAATTTTTGACAATTATTGACCATTTTTTAAAAATTTCTGACAATTTTGGACTATTTTTTCAAATTTTAACAATTACTGACCATTTTTGACAGTTATTGACCAATTTTGACAGTTTTGACAATTATTGATCATTTTTGACAATTTTTCAAAAAATTTGACCATTTTAGACCATTTTTCCAAATTTTAATAATTATTGACCATTTTTGACAATTTTTGAGCATTTTTGACAGGTTCTGATAATTATTGACAATTTTTAACAATTATTGACCATTTTTGACAGTTTTTTTATAATTATTGACCATTTTTCCAAAATTTTGACAATTTTTCAAAATTTTAACAATTATTGACCATTTTTGATAGTTTCTGACAATTATTGACCATTTTTGACAATTTTTCTGAAATTTTGACAATTTTTAACAATTATTGACAGTTTTTTATAATTATTGACCATTTTTTCAAAATTTTGACAATTTTTCAAAATTTTAACATTTATTGACCATTTTTGACAATTATTGACCACTTTCGACAATTTTTCAAAATTTTTGACCATTTTTGAAAAATTTTGACAATTTTCAACAGTTATTGACTACTTTTGACAGTTTTTCATAAATATTGACCATTTTTCCAAAATTTTAACAATTATTGACCATTTTTGACAGTTTCTGATAATTATTGAACATTTTTGACAGTTTTTGACAATTTTTGACAATTTTTGACGGATTCTGACAATTATTGACCATTTTTGACATTTTTTCAAAAATTTTGAGAATTTTTAACAATTATTTACCATTTTTCAAAATTTTAACGCAGCGTTGGTTATATAGTATCGCGCGTTATTTTAATGTGTCTCCCTCTCTCTTTCTAATGAGTTATCGCGTGACGAACGCTTTTTCGTAACATCACACGTTTCACGAGTTCACTACCCTTCCCAAAAGTCCTATGTCGTGCAATAAGAAGCAAGCTTCAATAGAAGGACACAAAACGAAGCTCTTACGTGTTCAGCAAAAAATGCTACTGAGAGTAGCTTCAGCGTACAGGACGACATCAGATGTAGCCCTGCAAGTAATCACGGGAATACCACCGATACTACCTGCTAGTGGAGGAAAGTAGTATGATTCATAAGGAAGGTAGGGAACAAAAAGGTAAAATCCAAAAAGAAACACGGGACAAATGGAGACGGAGATGGGAAGAGCAGAACAAGGGAGCGTGGACGAAAACGCGAATCAAGGACTTAAAAAAATGGCTCGAATGTAAACATAGGGTTGTAGGGTACTACTTGAGCCAGGTACTCACGGGTCACGACAGTTTCAATACCTACACGAAGAGGATCGGGAAAAAGGTCAACGATCAGTGCCGATACTGCTGCGAGCAAGATGACGCCGAGCACACGCTCTTCTCTTGTAAGAGATGGACAGAGGAAAGGCTCAAGATGGAGACGGAGCTGGGGAAAGAACTTAAAACTGCCAATTTAATAGACACCATGGTCGAGTCAAAACGTAATTGGGACTGCATATACGGATATGTCACAGTCATCATGAGCAGGAATGAAGAAGAAGAAAGGATAAGCCAAGGAGGGAGATGAAGAAGAGAATAGAGGGACTCTGACGATATACCTTATTGGTGGTGAGCAGTGGAGATCGGTGTTGTTTTTGTGCGGCCATCCTTAGATGCAACGTTGTTCTAATGCTTTGCGTGCAGAGTGTTAGAGGGGGGTTGTGCTCGTTCTCGGGGAGAAATCCCTCACTACCGGGTTTTCAACCACCAAAAACAAGAAAAGGTAATGAAATGGCGGATCAGTTAGCTAAAGAAGGCTCTAAAGGAGACTTTATAGCTCCAGAACTGTTCTGTGGAATCACAAAAGATTGCATAAGAGGGAAGATCGGGAACTGGCTAGATAGGGAACACCAACTCAAGTTGACACAAAGAGTTTACTGAACAAGGCAGACAAGAAACTCTCAGCCAGGCTATTGAAACTGGGTAAGAGACATTTGAAGACAGTCACCGTCTTGGTGACTAGTCACTGCACTCTGAGGAAAAATCTGCACAAAATGGGC
Source organism: Lochmaea crataegi (assembly GCA_947563755.1). Classification (NCBI taxonomy): domain Eukaryota; kingdom Metazoa; phylum Arthropoda; class Insecta; order Coleoptera; family Chrysomelidae; genus Lochmaea; species Lochmaea crataegi. The sequence continues at coordinate 70,425,061 of OX387424.1, forward strand.
AAAGTTAGTGAACCTATGAGCAGAAAATTTGAACTCTATGATGAAACACTTACTCACATACTTTGCTTTTGCGAGAACTGACAAGGACTCAGACGGAAGCACTTTGGACAGAAATTAATACAACCACTACAACTACTGACAATCCCTCCAGTCAAACTAGTGGCCTTTACAGAAGACACGAAGCTTCTGGAATGGAAGTAGATAACATGGGAAATGGTACAAAGATTCAGTTCAAGTGAATGAAAGTTTTCCCTACCAAATGAATTGGATGATGTATTTTTATTACAACTTTATGTTAATAACAAATAAGATGAGCTTTTGGATATTTTATAGTCTTGAAAACGCAGCTGTAGGTAGTGTGAGTACATTCCCCACTAAAGATCAACCAAACATAAAAACCTTTTACATATTATCCCCTTTTTTACCGAAGCTCCGTATTTTGGTTTCTTTACATGCTGAAATTCAAATTAAGCAGTGTTTTAAAGTTTTTTTATTTTCTTAAATGTAAATCTACATAAAATCGTTTGATCTCCGGCAGATGGCTTACAGTAGGCTGCGTTACATCCGAATACATAACCTAAAAGAGGAAAATAAAGCCGAGGGCTATGCATTTACATCGTTAAAGGGGTTGGTAATGGTTGGGGTGGAGTCGAGATATTCCATCTAAGTTTTGTCTTTGTGCTTTAAAAATATTTATATTTCGGTTAGCGAGGAAAGTAGCTTACCAACTATTGTGCGGTTATGTTGGGGGCGTTAAACACGCGGTTAAGAGCGACTCTATATTTTAACCCCTTCTGGCGTTTTATACTCAAGAAATAATGTTATGTATACAACGAATCGGCGAATGTAGACAATTAACTTGATTATCATTGTCATAAGCTGCTAACTAGACATGCTGGTGCGTTTATGTATCTAAAAAGTCTATTAACATCTTATCTCTTACTTTTATCTAAGAGGGGGCTTTTTAAAAAGTTTAACAATTCGCAGATGGATAGTAGAGATAACTCACAGTCTGTTATGTAGAGAAGTTTTTATTTTACGGTATTTAAGAGTAAATACTTTGGATAAAACGTTAATGCAATTATTACAGCGACAGCCAAATAAAAATAATTCTGCTGCGAGGTCATCAACTCAATGCCGGCCCTGTCCCTCGACTATAAATTTTGGCGAATGCGCTCATTTCGAGAAAATTCTGGTAAATCGTTTTGTTTACGCATAGGACGGGCGTGGAAGCTCAAGAACTTTCCAGAATTGATCAAGGCTATATAAACGCGGGTTTTTGAGTGAGCGGACAATTAGTGAAACAAAGACAAAGAGTTAGTTCACAGACAGTTTGGCAAGAAATATAGTCTGCTAGTAGACACTGGAGCAACTAGAACCATTATACGGCGGGAGAAAATAAAGTCTAAGAAGAAGCTTCTCCCAACGAGGCTGCGACTTCGGACCGCAACAGGTGAGAGTGCCAATGTTCACGGAGAGACACAAATCCAATTGGGAATTGGTGCAGAAAAGTTCACGCATACAGTAATCGTAGCTGACATCGAAGAAGACGTGATTCTGGGAATTGTCGTAATGAATCTACATGGTTTCCAGTTAGACCGTAGAAATTAAAGTGAGTTCCGAAGAGGTAATCCTCCATCCATATGAAGGCAACACGGTGTTGGCAGCTTTATAGGAAGATACCGTTTTACCTGCACGAAGCGAAACCATATGATAGTAGCGCGGATACAGGGAATCATGGAGGATGGATGATGGAGCCATAGAACCACGGTGAAGAGGTTGGTAGAGGAGTACTAATTGGAAAGGGATTGGTTACGTCCGCGAAGGAGATCCCAGTACGTGTCATAAACGTGAACGATTACCCAATTACCAACAAGAAGGAAACCAGAATTGGATCCTGCGTACCAGTGACGTATATCGTTCGTCAAACAACGACAATTGACAATTCTAATGACAGATTCGAACGGATCTTGTCAATAGCTGGCCAATCCTTGAATCGAGCTGAGAAAAGGAAAATGAGAGAATTCTTCTTGCAGTATCGAGACCTATACGTACCAAAAGGAGGGAAGACTGGTAGAACATCTGCCGTCTAACACAAAATCGATACTGGTGATGCCAAGCCAATCAGACCATCAGCTCGAGGACTACCACAAGCGAAGAGAGATGAAGCTGAAAGAATAATTCAAGAGATGGAGGAAGAGAAAGTGATAGAACCATCCACTAGCCTATGGGTATCTCCAGTAGTGCTCGTCAAGAAAAAGGATGGAATTACCAGATTCTGCTTAGATTATCGTCAGCTAAATAACGTGACCTCTCCCTCGAATCGACGATACGCTAGACACTTTGGCCGGCAGCAAACTGTGTTCCACCTTGCACCTGAAGTCCGGTTATTGGCAAGTAGAAATGGACCCAGAAGACAAAGAGAAAACTGCTTTTACCACCGGATCTGGATTATGCCATTCGGGCTCTGTAATGCGCCCGCGACATTTGAAAGTCTCATGAAAAATGTCTTGAGAGGGTTATCTTGGAAAACATGCCTGGTCTATGCAGTTCTATGCCGATGACAACAATTAGTGTAACGCAAAACGTCCAGTAGCGTAGCGTGGAGGGGCGGCGGCAAGCACCACAATTTTTTCAATTGCGCCCTCAATGTTATTTGCCAAACGAAACCGCAAGGGTGCGAAAGAGAGGAGGCGAGATGAAGTCGTGCTGCCGAAGTGCTATTGTGACAACTGTTTAGCGCCCTGACTGCCGGTGTGGCGGCACCGAGTTTTCCTGAACGCGAACGAACTAACAAGCGACAGCAAGTACTCAATTATTCAATCAAACAAAACAATAACACTTGGTTAGGCTACAATGTTAAGAGTGCTGCTTTTTCGGTGTTATATATCTGTGGTTGACTGCTTTGACAGTTGACAAAGGAGAGACATTTTCTAGAACTCTAGACTAGATTACGTCGTTATGTTATAGTTTTTTGTTTAAATATTTGACGAAATTATTAATTCAATTAAAGGATACTTTTGTGGTGTATTCGACAATCTCTAACCCTAACAGTTTCTTATTTTCTTAACTTCCTGTGGGTGCCTTACGCCAATTCTTCCCATAGATGTATGTTCCTTCCAAAGAAGTGGCAGTTTATCTTGACTTTCAATAACTAGTACAATGTACATTAGATCCATTGAATAAAATATTTAAACTTTAAACTAATAATTAGAATAAGGGGGGGGCGATGAAAACCCACTCTACTACGTCTACTGCTAGAGCTGTTGTCAGGTGTGGTTATGGTAATTGAAATTTGTATAGAGTCTAGTCGATAAAAGTTCGCTAAACGTTAAATCTTTTCTGATCAAATAGCACAAGAGTGGCGAAATAAATCTCTTTAGGTATAGTTTTTAATTCACCAACTGCGTTTTTATGTCCATTGGTGGATATCAAATTGAAGAAATGACGCGTTCATTTATTACTGCTGCATCAACCAAAATTGGAAACCGTTCCACCGTTGTTTCGAGGTGGTGGATAAATTTGGTGGTTTACAAAATGACAGCTTAACCTCAAAAAAGTAAAGATTTGAAGCTGTTATAGCGAATTATTAAAGAAGTGGACGAATATATAGATATAAATTTAGAATGTGACAATAAAGTATGATTGCACTATCAACAGCGACAGAAATTTCAAGTGGTATCGATTGTCAGTTGTCAGTTGTCAGTTGTCAGTTGTCAGTTGTCAGTTGTCAGTTGTCAGTTGTCAGTTGTCACTTGTCACTTGTCAGTTTTCAGATAAAATGATTGATGATGTAAACAACAAAACTGCGTTTTTTTATGTGCCACTGGTGACTGACTCTAACATGTCGGTGAAACGGAGACTGACGTGTCAACCAATGGTAAATAAATGATGTAAAACGTGCTTTTTCATGAGAAAGTTGATGACTATAATGTTACCAATTTAATTAATTTTTTTCACTAGAAAGTTACCAGTTCAACAAAATATAATTATTGATGTACCTACAACTCGCCGAGTATTATATATATATTTATTTTAAACATGAAAGTTCTGGTAACCAGACCATGATAATCTAGTAAACTTTAGCCAGATTGGGCCATCTGAGCTTCTCCTCGTTTCGTTCGGTCTCAGGTGGTGAAAGTCGAAGCTTTTATCCGAAGTGCAATACGCAGTCGGATGCAAGTCCACTTTTACCAAATCACCGACGGGTTTTAATCTTTTCTACCAGACAGTAATTCGATTTGTTACTTCCTCGTTCAACGTTCAACCGATAACTTTACTTAAATTGCTTCATATTTCCACTTCGTAGACGGTTGAACTAAAAGTTTGATTCTGAACTTAAACGAACCTTCGATCTAATACTAATACAACTAATATAACATAACCCCTCACATGGCGACCCTGTATTAATTATTTGTTAGATTTTAATTTAGTACGTTTTATTTAAATTATCCTGAGAACGTTTTTAAAAAAAGTATTTATGAAAATCTCAACCGAAAACCACAACACAAGATAATGACTTTGTGTTACTACAGACGAACAAAATGACGTCACTAACGAAATAACAGTGTTTGACAATAGGACAGGCGCCATTTCAATTGAGGGCCGTTTGTTTTATTTCCACTGCCTGCTTCTCTTCTATATTTATCACTTGATTTATAGTGCAGGAGTTTAATTGTAATTGATACTTCCTGTCCGGAGGAACTACACAATCATCGAAAAGAAGCCTTTGATTGTTACAAAATTGTCCACTTGTACGTTGTGTCCCATTTATTTCATCATTCGTACGATTGACTTTTATTTATTCAGTCACGCGAGATAAATATTGTGATGTATGTTCACGGTTTCGACGAAAATCACTAATGTAATCGTAAAGGTTGTATCTAAATAGGAACAGGAGTCCATGTCCAAGTGCAATGTCAACGCATCGTTAGGGAAGGAGGCCAAAAGATCCTCATACTCTCGGATAGTCAGGCAGCACTGAAATCTTTAACATTTCCCCAGATCAAATCTAGACTGGTCTGGGACTGCCTACAAAAACTTTTAACCCTGTCAAACCATACTAAAGTAACTCTTGAGTGGGTCCCGGGGGGCAAAAGGGTATTGTAGGCAATGAAAAGGCAGACACCCTAACAAAGCTAGGGTCTGAAACTGCATTCACTGATTCTGAACCAGTATCTGCTGCACGTGGTTGTACATCTCGATGGATTCAAACTAAACATCAGACGTACTGAAGATACGTGCCAAAACAGGAACACAGCAAACTCCTGGTAAAAAAACCTTCGGAGGGTTTATATTAAACCTCAGCAGGGGCCAGA